>JAQMCX010000027.1:15006032-15031597 GCA_029814765.1 Acanthurus leucopareius | reverse complement strand
TTCTTGCTTGTGTTGTACGTCGCTTTGGACAAAAGCGTCTGCTAAATGAAATTGTAGAATTGTAGAATTGTAGAACTTCTGTCTTCAGACTGGAAACCATCAAACTGTGACACACATACACAACAGACGGCAATGTGAAGCAGTTTGCAGTTCATACTATGAAGAAAGAAAGTCTTTTCTTTTCAAATTTTTTTTTGCTTATTTCAGAGCTCCAGCAGCCGATTGGACCATGAACCAGCCAGTGAGGCGAGCTACTCTGTGCCTCGACGAATCACCAGCCACCTGGGAACAAAGGTCGTTCTTTCTGCTTCATAATACTGCCATTAATACACGTAACTCTACATAGCCAAATCCAACCCTAATAAAAAAAACCTCCCGTGTCGCCCCCTGCAGGTGGAGATGGTGTACAGTTTGCTGTCCATGTTGGGGACTCATGACAAAGACGACATGTCGAGGACGCTGCTCGCCATGTCGAGCTCCCAAGACTCGTGCATCGCCATGCGTCAGTCCGGATGTTTGCCGCTCCTCATCCAGCTTCTGCATGGCAACGACAAGGACTCCCTGTTGCTGGGTAAGCTAGTTTTACTTGGCGGCGAACATCTTACCCCCCAGTTCATTTGTATTTCTTCCATTTTCAACTAACTTTGTAATCTCACCTGTTGGGTGTCTCCTGTTGCTTAGGTAACTCTCGTGGCAGCAAAGAGGCTCGTGCACGTGCGTCGGCAGCGCTGCACAACATCGTTCACAGTCAACCAGATGACAAGAGAGGACGGCGTGAGATCAGAGTTCTCCACCTACTGGAGCAAGTGCGTCATTACTGCGAGGCGTGTTGGAGCTGGCAGGAGAACCATGAGCGCGGCGTCGACCAGGAGGACAACCCCAGTGAGTGATGTCACACTCTGAAAGGCCAATCAAGAGGGCAAACCGTCAGCACACAGACTTCATTTCAGAAAACACCAGTGTATTTATGCTGATCCTGCATCCATATTATGTGTCATGTGTTTTCTTTATCGTGCTTAAGTAAGAATATTTCATGTTGTGCGTTCAGTGCCGTCTCCGGTGGAGCATCAGATCTGCCCAGCCGTCTGCGTCCTGATGAAACTTTCCTTTGACGAAGAACATCGACACGCCATGAACGAACTCGGTGAGTCTGATGTTGGTCCTGGTTTTGTCTCCTTGTCTTGCAGACTGGTTGACTGGCTGTTTTCTTACTATTTCACTAGTTTTTGACACTGTCCGTCTTTGTGTGGGTCATTTGGCCCTGCAGGGGGTCTGCAGGCAGTTGCGGAGCTGCTGCAGGTGGACTGTGAGATGTTCGGTCTAAGCAGCGATCATTACAGTGTGACGCTACGGCGCTACGCTGGCATGGCTCTCACTAACCTAACCTTTGGAGACGTAGCCAACAAGGTTAGAGGAACACATGTTGAGACGTCATTCATGCTTCTGCTGCATCATTAATAAACTGATCAGATCACAGCATTATCTCATTGTTTGTCCTTTAAGGCCACACTGTGCTCCATGAAAGGCTGCATGAGAGCGATGGTTGCCCAGCTGAAGTCTGACAGTGAAGACCTGCAGCAGGTAAATTCACCTTTTACTGTGGCAACATCAACAAGTTTTCACTTGTTCTATTTTTCATTTTTTCTTTGGGATTTTCTTTTAAAGTTTGTTCATGTTTTTGTTTTATTCATCACCTCAAGTCACAGATTCAGTGGAGATGAACAGATATGTTTGTCTCTGAAATGTTGAGTTCAGCAGGAAGTAGGATGGCTTATTTGATCATTATATAATTAAAATGATTTGCCTTTGTTAGACGCAGGGTTGTACAAAATAATGAAAGTGGCAGTCCTTCATAAAAAGAAACAAACAGACCTACACTGATCATTGAATTTACTGTGGAATAATGTTTGAAAAAAACAGATTTATATAAACAGGTAAATTTACAACAAGTTTTAATTATTTCATTTTTTCATTATTAGTATCTTAGATCACGTCAATGTTATCACCTTCACAGTGAGTGATATCAGCCAGTGGCTTTATAGATGCTCTTCGTGTGGGAAGAGAATAGGAATACCTCAGAATTAATTAATATCTCTTAACTATAAAATATTACTACATATCACACCTCCAAGCTATTTAAGCTTAATCAGAAGCTACAGGGAACCATCTAATTTACAAAGTGCCCTGTTTTCCTAAAATTGTAGTCCCCAGAGGTCTTACCTTTATTTTGAAGGTCAAATTTACTTCCTGTTTTTGCCATCATTAGTTTTAGTCACCTATGGTCTACAAGTTGCAGGGAAAATAAAAAAATGGAACTGAGATGATACCAGAAAAGGAACCGTATTTTCTCTTTTACTTCATCTTAATTTTAATAGTGAACTTAAGAAAAGCTGAAGTTTGAAGAGAGAACTGATAATACCTCACTACTTGTTCATGGATCAGGGCCCTTAAAACTCAAACTTTTTATCTTGTTCGCTGTGACCTTCATATTCCTCCCCTGACCTCCTTCTGATCACAGTTTAGGAGGATCCTGACCAGACAATGCAAACCCTGACTAACCTCAGCTGACTCACTTCACAACAAAGGAACTGTTGTTCTTGTCTGAGCTCATCATTCAGCTTCGAACCCTTGTAATGATGATGCAGCAACAGACAAACTAGTCCTTTCTTCTTCAATAGGACCTCAGTATTTGGTCAGTACTGGAGCTGCATATCCACTACTTAGACGATACAACCTAGAACACTCCTCACAACTTGAAACTTGAGACTTGATTTGAACTCACAAGAAACGACTTGTGAGCATTGAACACAGCTGAGGACCGTAGCAGGGATCCAATGGGGAATCCAGTGCTTCTCAAGATCCGCTGCCCATGATCCGCTTCAGCGATGAAATAACCTCAGATGTCCTTCAAGAAATGAGCAACTCAACAGATTTTCTTTGTGTTTCTTTTCTTCATTTACCGTAGAATTTTCTAAATGCTTTGTCTATTTTGCAGGTGATAGCGAGTGTGTTGAGGAACTTGTCATGGCGTGCTGATGTCAACAGTAAGAAGACGCTGCGTGAAGTCGGCAGTGTGAGAGCGTTGATGGGCTGTGCTCTTGAGGTCCAGAAGGTACAGAGAAGCATTATCAGTCATTTGTTTATTCATTGATTGTTCTTCAATCAGATGTTGTTGTTTTTTATTTTCGCCATTAGTGTTTCACTCTGTTTTCTCTCTTCCCCTCCTTCAGGAGTCCACTCTCAAGTCCGTACTGAGCGCGCTGTGGAACCTGTCAGCTCATTGCACAGAGAACAAGGCCGATATCTGTGCCGTAGATGGAGCTCTGGCGTTTTTGGTGGGAACATTGACGCACCGCAGCCACACAAACACCCTCGCCATCATAGAGAGCGGCGGTGGAATCCTCCGAAATGTCTCCAGCCTTATCGCCACCAATGAGGCACACAGGTAAATGACATAATTACCAGCCAGTAATAACTTCAGATATCTGTTGTGAAATACAAAAAGCTCATGATTAATCACTCTTTTCCTTGCATAATGTCTTGCAGGCAGATCCTGCGTGAGCACGGTTGCCTGCCGACTCTACTGCAGCACTTGAAGTCTCATAGTTTGACTATTGTTTCCAATGCCTGCGGGACGCTCTGGAATCTTTCAGCCAGAGACGCCAAAGACCAGGAGGCATTATGGGAGCTGGGTGCCGTAGGCATGTTGCGCAACCTCATTCACTCCCGGCACAAGATGATTGCCATGGGGAGTGCTGCCGCTCTGCGCAACCTGATGGCCAACAGGCCGGCACGCTACAAAGATGCCAGCGTGGTGTCGCCAGGAGCTGGTGCCCCATCACTGCACGCCCGCAAACAAAAAGCATTATTTGAGGAGCTGGATGCCCAACAGCTGTCTGAGACTTTTGACAACATCGACAACCTGAGCCCCAAGACGGCACACAGGAAGGGGCGGGGCTGTAATGGAGCTGGAGGAGGTGGAAGCACAACACGCTCATATGCCAACACACCAGTGCTATCGAGCCCGAAGAATGGAGACGGATCAAAGAGAGCAAGTGAAGAAGCAACATATGCTCGACCAGTTTTCCCACCCAGCGTGCGAGCGTCCAGTGATAGCCTCAATAGCGTGACAAGCGCTGATGGCTATGGCAACCGTGGCAAGACCAAACCCTCATCAGAGCCGTTTTACTCATCAGATGAGAGTGGAGCCAACAAGTGCTGTGTCTACAGGAAGTATCCAGCTGACTTGGCACACAAGATCAGGAGCGCCAACCACATGGCAGATGATGATGGTGCCGAGCTGGACACGCCCATTAACTACAGCCTGAAGTACTCTGACGAGCAGCTGAATTCCGGCAGGCAGAGTCCGAGTCACAGAGGCAGCATTGAGAGTGAAGAGGACGATGAACAGGATGCAAGGCTGAGGAGGAGGAATGATGGTGGTGACTCGGCAACAACCAACAGCCGCATAGCATCTGTTGCTCAGCCACGCTACGTTGTTGCAACGGCGACATCGAACTACAGTGGGGACTCGACGGGAGAGCAGCCAATAGACTACAGCCTGAAGTATGGCGCTGACACGACTCGTAAGCCACTGTTCAAGCCAGAAGAGACTGCTTCCCCTTCAGTCCCCCCTTCAACGTCATCCTCTGCCAGCAAACTCCGCCCCCCTCCACCCCCAGTTAGTCGGGCGGTGCCAAAAGGCAATCAGGAGTCAACACAGACATATTGCGTAGAGGACACACCAATTTGCTTTTCTAGAGGCAGCTCACTCTCCTCACTGTCATCAGAGGAGGAAGAGGAGGATGGAGATGTTATTGGGAGGAGGAGCAGAGGTGGAAGTGTCGTCAGTGGCTGCGGTGGCGGCAGTAACGACTATCCCACGCTTCCTGTCAGCGAGAAGGATGCACATGATCAACAGCAGAGGCAGCAAAAGGAGGCAGAGAGCCAAACTTCTGCTGCTTCAGGTGTTTCCTCCACACGGGGAAGACGAGGTCATCACCACCATCATGGTCACACGCATCACCACCATCACCATCACCATGTGACATCATCCTCAGGCGCCAGAACTCCTAAGAGTCCTCCAGAGCAGCCTTATGCGCAGGAGACGCCACTGATGTTCAGCCGCTGCACATCTGTAAGTTCCCTTGACAGCTTCTCTACTTCATCCATAGCCAGCTCTGTGCGGTCCAGTGAGCCGTGCAGTGGCGTGCCGAGTGGTGTGGTCAGCCCCAGTGACCTGCCTGACAGTCCAGGACAGACCATGCCACCGAGCCGCGCTAAGACGCCACCACTGCCTCAACCAACTCAGAAGGAAAAGGAGCAGGAAAAGGCAAAAAAGAAGGACGAAGAGGAGAGCAGCACCGACGTCCTGCTGCACTTTGCTACAGAGAGCACACCACATGGCTTTTCCCGAGCCTCCAGTCTGAGCGCACTCAGTTTAGATGAGCCATACATTGCAGCAGAGATGAAGAAGAAAGATGAGGAGGATGGAAGGAACGAGGAGAGGGAAGAGGAGCCGCCAAAACCAATCCTCGATGAGTCAGATGATGATGATGACATTGAGATTTTGGAGGCCTGCATCAACATGGCCATGCCCAAGTCATCACGGAAACCAAAGAAACCGCAGCAAACAGCGCCAAGAAAACCCAGCCAGCTTCCTGTTTACAAGCTCCTTCCACCTCAAAGCCGTGCTCAGCCACAGCCAAGAAAGGATGTGCCGCCGCCACCAACAGAGGAAGTGCCTAGGGTTTACTGTGTGGAGGGAACGCCGCTTAACTTCTCCACTGCTACTTCACTCAGTGACCTCACCATTGACTCTCCACCCAACGAGGAGACGACAACAGCTGTCATGCCTGTAGGGCCCCCCACTGCAAACCAGGGAAGGCGGGCTGGGCCTCCAGAGGGGGAAAATGGTGACGACATCCTCGCCGAGTGCATCAGTGCTGCTATGCCTAAAGCCAAACCCAGAAAACCAGTCAGAGCAGCAGGAAACTGTGATCACCTCCAAGCCCCACCCATTGCTCCGCCTCTTCCTCCTCCAGCTCCAACTCCTCTTGGCCCCCAGCAGCAGAAGAAGAAGCCAACATCACCTGTGAAGCCGATGCCCCAGCGGGCGCTGTACAACGTTGCGACAGCAACTACTGCCAAAGCAAAACCAGGGTTTGCCTTTGACTCACCGCGTCATTACACACCCATTGAAGGTACACCTTGCTGCTTTTCACGCAATGACTCACTCAGCTCTCTGGACTTTGATGAAGATGACGGTGGTGAGAAAGATGAAGATGAGAAGAAAATGAAAGAAGAAGGAAGGAAAAGGAAGCAGCAGACAGCAGCTGTTTTTCCTCGGACAAAACCTGTGACCAACCCGACTGAAACAGATGAGAAGCAGAAGTTTGCTATCGAAGACACTCCCGTCTGTTTCTCCAGAAACTCTTCCCTGAGCTCGCTAAGCGACATCGACCAGGAGAACAACAACAAGGAGTTTGCCCCCCCACTGCCAGCTGAGCAGCAAGATGGGGGCAAAACAGGAAAAAAGACTCCTCCTCCTCCCCCACAGGCAGAACCTAAGCCCCGCCCCCTTGCGGCCAGTGGCTACGCACCAAAAGCGTTCCACGTGGAGGACACACCTGTCTGCTTCTCCAGAAATTCCTCACTCAGCTCACTGAGCATTGACTCAGAGGATGACCTGCTACAGGAGTGCATCAGCTCTGCAATGCCCAAGAAGAAGAAAAAGGCAGCTGCTGTTTCAGTTCCTGCTGCTGCTGCTGCGACACCACTTCCTGTTCCCAAAGCTGACGACAGCATTCTGGCTGAGGAGGAGCCTTCAGAGGCGCCCAGAAGCCCAGCCTCCCCAGACTCTGAGTCTTTTGATTGGAAAGCAATCCAGGAAGGTGCCAACTCCATCGTCAGCAGCCTCAATGCAGCTGCTGCTGCCGCCTCATTGCTTTCTCGCCAGCCATCATCAGATTCTGACTCGGTTCTCTCTCTGAAGTCAGTGGGCTCACCTTTCCGCCTGCCAACAACTAATAACAATGCAGAAGAAGAAGAGGTGGAAGAGAAGGAGGAGGCAGTGGTGAAGCGTGGGGCAAGAATCCTAAAGGGTGGAGAACGCACCACATTGGAGGCAAAGAAAAAGAAAGAAGAGGAAGAGGAGGAGGAGGCAAAGGCAGTGAGAGGAGGAAAGAAGGTGTATAGGAGTCTGATCACAGGAAAACCAAGGGCGGAACCAGCAGCCAGGGGGCGGAGCAAACCCAGAGCGGCAGCCATAGCCAAAGCTCCAGGAAGCAGTGATTGTGCTGATAGAGGTGGCGGGTCCTCCAGAGACTCCACGCCCTCTCGCTCCTCCACTTCAGCCAGTCAGAAAGGAGGGAAGCTGTCACAGCTACCTCGAACAGCATCTCCTGGAAGTGCGTCATCATCATCCTCGTCAGCCTCTAGACCAGCCAAACAGACTGGGGCCTTGAGAAGTGGCGGCGGAATACCAAGGAGTGAATCTGCATCAAGGGTCAGTGGCTCCTCGGCAACTAAGAAGCAAAAGGCAGAGCCCGAGAAGCCGGCGCTCGTCCGTCAGTCCACCTTCATCAAAGAAGCTCCAAGCCCGACGCTGAAGAGGAAGCTGGAGGAGTCTGCGGCTGCAGCTGTGGCATCACTGGAGTCACCGTCCAGCCCTGACACGCCTTTACCATCAACAACCAGGAGACATGAAGTCAACCGCTCTCATTCTGAGAGCCCATCACGCCCACAGGAAGTAACATCCTCACGCTTCAGCCGCACTGGCACCTGGAAACGGGAAAGTAGTGGAGGAGGCGGAGGGAGCAGCAGCAAACACTCAACATCTTTACCACGTGTTGGAACATGGAAGAGGACTGGGAGCTCGTCGTCCGTACTGTCGGCATCATCAGAGTCCAGTGAGAAGGGGCGGAGTGAGGAGGAGATCACCATGAGGTCAAAAGGAACATGGAGGAAGGCAAAGAGTGGCGGAGGCGACTCTTCAGCTGGACGGGCCTTAACTGACAAGTCAGAGGACGTGTGGGTTCGCTTAGAGGACTGTCCTGTCAACAACCCACGCTCCTCCTCTTCCTGTTCAGCCCGCTCGCCCACCGCCACCAATGCCCCACCTGTCATTGACAGCCCCACGCCCTCCAAGATCCCCTCCTCCTCCTCTTCCTCCTCCTCCAACCTCAACCTGCGGCGGAGCTGTGAGAGCCTTGATGACAAGCCACCACCGCCTCCTGAACGCCAACCACAACAGCGCAGTCAACAGCGCAGCGGTGCCGTGGCAGCACGGGTCAGCCCCTTCAATTACACCCCAAGCCCAAGAAAAAGCAATGCTGATGTCACCACCACTGCCACACCCACCACCACAACATCCTCATCAACTACCCCCACACGACCATCACTTATTCCCACTCCTGTCACCAAAAAACGGGAGCCGAAGGGTGGAGAAGGTGGCGGCAGTGGTGGCAGCGGCGGCAGCGGTGGCGGTGCTGGAGGTGGTGAACGTGGCTCGTACATAGTCACGTCAGTTTAAAGAGAAGCAGGAGGAAAAATTTGGAAATACTTTGATGCCACAGGCGATAAAATGGCAGAAATGTAAATATGGAGAATGAAGCATCAGAAAGTGTTTGTGTGTGAACTGAACTGTACAGGAAGTCTGTATTTAAGTGCTGTCGTCCCCCCCACCCCCCAGCCCGTCCTCTCATTGACTCATCTCACCTGTCAGTCAAGCTACTTTATTTGATGAGAGAAATCTTTAAAAATGAACTTTTTATGTTTTTATACCACTAAAACGATGTGTAGCTCTTTGCTCCGCCCCCCTCTGCCTGAGTCCCTGCATGGTCCCACCCCCACCTCAACATTGACAGTTACCATGGTGACATAAAGAAGAAGATGATGATGACAATGTTTCTGTTAGCTATAGAGTTTGAGCTAATTCTGCTCTTTTGGAAACTGAGTTTGGTTCTGAAAGCCTGATTTTTTTGTTTCTGTCGATTAAAAGTGTTTTGTCCACGAGTCACTCAGAACTTTGACGCAGTTTCGTTTGAGAAAAATGAGCCTCAAATTTCTTTTTGCCAATTTTTTTTTTTCAGATTTTTTTCAAAATCCTGAAACTGTCTGAAAGGCAAGGTTGTTCAAGTCCAAATCCTTTTGTATTTTTTTAGAATCTGCCAAATCTCGGCTTTTTTTTTCTCTGGGACACTTCTTTTTAGTTTTGTAGCTAACAGACAAGAACGTTTTCAGATCAGCTGTTAGTGTCACAAGATTTTGTTTTTTTTAAAAGATGGTTGTAAAAATCAGTCTTTGAGAACCGAACTCACAGTCTGCATTTTTTTCAGAGGACTGCTGCCAACTGAACTGTAAAAATGTAACCTGCAACACTCAAGAATGCTCGTATGTGAGGAAGAGTTTGAGGTGAATTTTTAGGATTTTCTTTAAGAATTTGTTCGTTGGCTGAAAACCTTCCAGTCTGTATCGCCTTGAAACAAATAACACTGTAAAACGTAAGTTATTGCTGTAAAACCTTAAAACCTTTTAACTTTTAAGCACATAATTTAAAACAAGGATTTTAGCCAAAAAAGTTTCCACAGTGTTTGCTCATGGCTGTAACTGGATTTTCACTGTTTTTATGTTGAAGCTGGAGGAAAACATTCAGAGGCAAAACTTTTTGGTAAAATGTTAAAACAGATGATGAACAATAAAATTCAACGTTTTAGCTGCAAAGTGTCTGGGGTTTTTTTGTTTTCTGTGGGGGTTTCTTTGTTTGCTTCTTGTTTTTTTTTTTTGGTGTGTTGGAGGGTTAGGGCTAACCCTAACCCAAATCCTTGGCCAGGTTGTTCAAAAGGTGTAATCTGGATAAAAATTATCCAGATTCTTTTTTTTCTCTTATGGACCACGTGATCTCGTTCACTTTTACCCGGATTTTTCGAAAAAGAAATTGATGGGTGCACTCTGATCTAGATACATATATTCAAGGGTTAAGTGCTTTAGCTGGGATGCTGGGGGCGCAAAAATACATAAAATAAAAGATCCTTAATTTATCACATTGTGTTTGATTTTAATGGCTATTTTGTGGAATATTTCATTAGCTTTTAAATATTTATGTTAATTACAACCATGTTTACCTCACCTGCTATGTCATGTTAGGGATTCAAAAATTCAAGTTGATAATAATAAAACGTTTTTCAAATGCTGGGAGTGAACAACAGGTAGAGCAGTGAGCATGTGATAAAATGAAGTGCTTTATTTTAAATACTGGGACAAAAAGCGTTACAAGAAAGATCGAGATCAAACATCAAGAACACGTGCAAAGATTTAATATTGTAATGATTTTACTTTTGTCTTCTGTGATCATTTCATTCTTAATTCATTACCTTTTTTCGAAATGATGTCTTGACTTTACCCTGCACAGCTCACGGTTTATTTTCTTTCTTATTTTAATGAATAAAGATTTCTTACATTTTATTTGATTTATACACACACTCACACATATATAAAAGGCTGAAGGATGAATGAAGGTAACTGTGGTCCCACTGGAGTGATTGGAGTGGTGATATATGTGTATATATATGTATATATATGTGTGTGTATATATATATGTATATATATATATATATGTATATATTCATATATATATGCTTGACTACTTTTTGAGTTTTATTCCATTTTTTTCTTGTAATCCAGTCGGAATCCAGCCCTCTGCTGGGATCATGTAATCCTGTTTTTTCTTTGAACAACTGGATTTCAGGATTTGATCCTATCCGATTGGATTAATCCTGCCGGATTATCACTTCTAAACAACCGGGCCCTGAAGTTTGTGTTGATGCTGACAGGAACCGAGAACCAGATGAGGGGGGTTGGGATGGCCCCTCCCATTCTGACAGAGTCCCACCAGCTCTGGCCAATGTTGTGCCAATCACAGCCAGTTATAAATATGTGCTTAGTTTGACATGATGGACTGTCAAGATTCACTGTTCACGTTCACACATTCACACTTTTAGCTGTTCCGTCGACCTGTGCAGGTAACAGAAGCTGAAGAAACTCAGAAGATGTCAAACTTGGTCAAACTTGATCCAAAAAACAGCAAAAAACACACCTCTTTAGTAACTTTAGTGTGTAGCTGTGAAGCCAAATGACCTTTCAAAACTCCTAAATTTAGAGATATGGATTTGAACCTAAGGCTGTTAAAACCCTTTATGTGTTAGTCAATCTTTCAGTTAACAAAAAATCAGTTGCTTTACAGCATTTTCCCACTGTGCGTGTTATCTCTGGAATAGTTTTTTACTTTATTTAAAGAGTCAGCATCTGTTAAAACCTTTAAAATTAAGACTGAAACCCTGCCTTTTAATACTTGATTACTGCCTGGAACCTAGACTTCAAGAGAACTACCAATGTTTTTCTTAAAACTAATTTTCAAAACAGTCTGTCATGTTTTTAATAGCATTTGGGTTAGGGTTAGGGTAAAGTCAAGACATCATTTCTGCATGTGAACATGTTCAGAGTTGCAGAGAAGCGAATTACAACAGAGGTGAGTAAATCAGTTTGAAAATTAAAAAATTGTAATGAGTTACAGTTACAGGGGAAAATTGTGTCTGAATAAGTTACAAATTAAAATGCAAATGATTGCATGCTGTATTTTACATGAAGCTTTTATGTAGAATATTACGTTGACTTGACTGGTTATTGTCTGTTTTGTCCAGCTTTAAACATAATTCTAGGAGGTTTGTTAAATTATAACCAGACACAGTGTTTGCACTCACTGATCTGCACATAATAAAAGAGTTAACTGTTGGTGCTGGCTAATCTCTTCACTGTTCGAACACCCCTCCAATTATTATTTTTGTTATTAATTATTATTGTTGTTTTGTTGTTGTTGTTGTTGCTGTTATTATTATTATTATAATTTTTTATTGTATTACCCTTATTATCGAATTGTAATTTAAATGCAAATGAAAACACAGGATGAGATATTATATTTACAAATTTAGTATCTTGTCTTAGTTTTAGCTGCTTCTTCAGTCTTTTAATTTGATAGGAAGGAAGTGGATGTGTGTGACTTCACTTCCTGTCAGTGTCTCAGTGCCTCTCGCTTTCTCTCCCTCTGTCTCTCTGTCTCTCTCTCTCTCTCTCTCTCTCTCCCCTTTCTGTCTCTCTCTGTTTGAGGTGATGGACACTCAGAAGGTAAGAATTTGATAGATGATCAATAACAATATTTGATCTGTCAGGTGAGTGCGAGATACATAGACAACACATGGAAGAAAGAGGGAGAGGATTAGCGAGCTAGTAATGTCCAAAGTCCTCTCTCTCTCTCTCTCTCTCTCTCTCTGGTAAAGTGAGCATCACTTTGAACAAAGGATTTACAGATAAGACTCTCTCTCCGGTAGAGTCGGTATCAGTGTGAAGAGACT
Source organism: Acanthurus leucopareius (assembly GCA_029814765.1). Classification (NCBI taxonomy): domain Eukaryota; kingdom Metazoa; phylum Chordata; class Actinopteri; order Acanthuriformes; family Acanthuridae; genus Acanthurus; species Acanthurus leucopareius. Next base: position 15,019,190 of record JAQMCX010000027.1, on the reverse strand, counting down.
GTGATCAGCAGATCTCTGTTTAAATTTTTTTTATTGAATCTTGAACAGTTAAGGTTTTTTCCTCTGCAGGTAACTTGACTACTGAATCCCCCTGCATCATTTAGCTAGTAAGGTATCAGAAATGATGGCAACATGTTTGAACTGAAAACAGTTTCAGAAGAAAAAGAAGAAAAAGACCAAATCATACGCAGTCGTGTAGATGGACCAATCAGAACTGTAATGTGTTTTATGCATCACTCTTTACAACTTCTAACTCGAGGGGAAAACAATCTTGCTTTTCAGCTGTCAGCTAATAATGATGAAAGGTAGATTAACCTAGCATTAGTTTCTTCCTCGCTGACTGTGGTTTGTTTCACTGTGGTGAGCTTTGAAATACACTGACAGCCACCCCATATCATATTAGATTTTTACATTTTAGGTTTGCGACGTATAAAATCTTTCTCATCTGAATCTACCTTTTTAAGACTCTCTTCGGTGCACTTAAGTTTTAAGGAGGTAATTTACAGCCAGGGCATTGATTGCTAATTTTAAACCCATAATGCTTTGTTAGATGTATAGAACACCTAAAAGATATGTTGGGATGGTTAAAAGTTTTATTTTCACTGGAGGGGTTCTTTAAAGTAGCCTTTACAGTAACAGTTGTACTAGTACCTGCAGTAATGCTCTACAGGGCTATCGTCACAGTTTGTGATTTTAAGTTGTACTACAGTACTTATACATAGGTAAAGTATAAAGCACAAGACAGCAGGGAACAGCTTACACAGAAAAAAACCAGTCAAAATAGTTTCTACACAGTAGTTTTATAGTGTACGCTGTAAAACTACACTAAGCTCAACAAGATTCACTGAGAGGTAAAACATGCTTATATGCTTAATAAAATAAATACTATTTAAAATTGCAAAACATTACAATTAAAAATGTAGAAAAATTAAAACTCGACAAAGACAGCCCTTCTCTGTCTCTCTCATATTATTTTCTTATATAACTCACCCTCCCTCCCTTTAATTCAGCCTCAGTAAAGATATGGGTCACTGCACTGTAAAACTACTGCATTTAGAAACTACAACACTGCAAACCACTGCAAGGTAAACTACTGCATTCGTTACACTGTAAAACTACAGCACAGCAGATAATGCAGTGGTTTTACAATTTGACATATGATTCAACTAAACTAAAACTTTTTTGTTTTCACATTTTAAAAAAGAGTGTTTGTGTGTTATACAGGAAGCTCTGCGCAGAATCATCAGCACTTTAGCCAATAAGAATGAAGAGCTCCAAAACTTCCTGGAAACACTGGACAACACACTGACAGGACTACAGGTCAGCAGCTGGTTGGCTGATGTGAACAATAAGAAGGAGAAGAAGAGTTTAACTGGATCTCTTTAAGAAGATTGGCAAATTTTTTTTATGCTCTTTGACACCTTAATTATATAAAAAGCACATATCTTAATCATTGAAAATGTAATCTAAAAAAGCAATGGTTAACTTTCTAGAACTTTCAGGTTTGCTGATATTAAAAATGATCGCAGACACTGGTAATTAGTTTTAATTTTGAGTGGTGCTTTCATCAAACATTTATAGATCAGATTTCTAAAAAGGTTAAATTAAGTTATTGGAAAATTAAAAGGGTTCTTTTACATACACACTCACACACTAACCCTTTTGCCTGGATACAGTTTGCAGGTGTTGTGTTTTTACTGTCATTATCTGCTGCTATTTCTCAGTCCGTGGTAAAAGGTTTGCAGTTTTTATGAGTAGAAACATTAACTAGGCACTAACAGTTTTACACACAATATATATGTTGAGCATCACAAATTCTATTGAAATGACATTCAGGGCTCTGATCAAAACATTTAGGGCTTCAGCTTTCTGCTTGAATGACCAGGCAATGCTGATGGGTGAAAGACAACAAATTTATGTGAGAAAAATCAAGTACACAACAAATACATTTAACTGTCCAATCAGGAGGAGTCATGTAAGGTGATGTCAGAGCTAGAGGCTGAGCTTGAACTGCTAAACTCCACCCTGGAGGAAAAGGGGGCGGAGCTTCGAGACATCATCAGACAGGAGAAGCAGAGAAAAGAGTCTGGGCTCCAGGTAAACACATTTTTTTAAAATCCTATTTAATATCTTTATGCAGGTTGTTTTTTGTCTTAATTTTTCTTTCTTGTTTTGCTTCTTTGTTAATTTTCCTCCAGATGTTCCTTTTTCTTCCTTTACTTTCTGATAAATATCTCAAATTAAAACATAACTTTATATATTATATTTTATATAAAAATACTCAAACATTTAGGTATTTTTTATATTTTTTAATTTTCAGCAAGAAAAACACTCGAAGTTACTTCGTGTAAGTTGAGTATCTCGTTAAGCAAAAGAGATGACATTGACCAGGGGAAGAGTATGTGTTGGGGTAGAAACATATTTACTCACATAATGCCACTAATTATAACTTTTTTCACAGCCACATTTGAACTGTCTGGAATATGACTTAATCAGAAACATTAACTAAGAACATTTAAATAATTTACTTCATGACAACAAAGAATAACTTAGAAATACATCACAAATGCAAAGCTTTAATGATGGGGCCTCAGCCATATTTTTTATAGAATTCTGTTTTGGAAATATATCCACACATATACAGTGGTTGTGCTTGTGGATTTTGATATTCTCCAGCAAAAAGAGGAACACAATATCAACCCAGCTTGTTAAATAGTCACATGGTTTGTTTCGTCTCTGTACATCTAAAACAGACAAGGATTGTGCTCAGAGGATTAAAGTGCTGACTTTGGCTGTGGTTTTGCTCAAAGAATGGCTTTTTAAATACAACTGTTTCACTTCCACAAACTTTTTGACTTTTTTTTTTAAAATGTCGTTCTCCAAGGGTTCGTTTTAATTTTACATAGTTTTTGAATAAGATTATTATTTTGGTACATTTTTTTTCATAACTTGTAGTTTTTTTTTCCTTTTCTCTCACTCAAGTTATTTAATCTCTTATGAAACATCATATTTTTCCTCAGATATTACAAAAATATAATTGTGATTTGTGATTTTTCAGAAGCAACTGTCAGAGGGAAAGATTGCTCTGTTGTCATGTGAAGAACTGCTAGATTTTGCAAATCAAACTCTGACAATCACCAATGAAGAGGAATTCCTAACGGTAGGATGAGGATTTCCAGTGCATCCCAAATGATATTTTACACAAATTATAAAACAACAACTAAAACAAACATAAAAAACTTAAAATGTACAAAAATAAAATTCATGAATCAAAGAACTTTGTTATTAGAAATTACTTTCATGATAAATATTTAAAGAATCCTTTGTCTGTTTATTTGCAGGCTGCAAAACAAATCAAAGAACGGTATGTTCAATGTCAAAATAAGATTCTAACATAACCTAATGTTTGAATTTCTTTTTTTTTTTTTTGTGATTTTTCATTTGAATTATTTTTTCAATATAAGTATTTTAGTTTCCAAAGTTTTGTTTGTGCATCTTGTTTACTGTTATTTTTTATTGTTGTTACATTGTAATACAGTTTTTAAATGTTAAATTACACTTTCTTTTTTTTTTTTCTTAATCCAGATCTATTTACATGGTTAATTTCTTATCAAAGATTAACACAATCCAGACTAACAAATCAACATAAAGAGTTTAAGTGAATAACAGCTTTGATTCAATAAACCTGCCCCCTAAACACCTGAAACCTGGCCCCAACTGGAAAATCACCTTTTCTGGTTGCCAGAGACAATGTTAGAAATAGGTGCTCACTCTGTAACTCCTTATTCTTTGGATTCTATTTTCTGTCAAGCCATAAATGAAATCAATCAATCAATCAATTATTTAGGGTAACCATGGCGCCGGCATTCCGGCTGACGACTCGTCCAATGGCGTCAGAGAACATGTCTCAATTTACTGTTGACTTCAGCACAGAGAGGGCAGGGCTTCAACGGCTCCACTTCCTTCCAGGTAAATCACACCTTTTTTTCTTTTTTCTTTTTTTTTATCAACAATACTGTTTCGGTTTAATTTGTTCTTTGCTTACAATCTGTTTTTGCTTTTGTTTTTGTCTTTTTAAAACACTTTTTAACTGCTGACAAATAAAACTTTGTTCATGTTCACTGACTCACTTGTGTCAGAGCTTTGAGATTCTTGCCATTTTCATCAGCAGTTGAAGCTGCTCAGTTGTGACAGTCACTTTCAGAACTTTAGTCTATTTCTCACTTTTAGTACTTAAAAGGTACAAACATCAGTTTCCATGACAAACCAATGTGCAATGGAAAACTGTTTAAAAATGTTAAAGAATGCAAGTAAAGGACCTTGGTTTCATAATGTTTACAGTTCCAAAAGCTCCAGAGATCGACGTCTCCAGCTGCAGTGTTTGTGACAACACCATCACTGTTGCCTGGCGACCAGCTGGTGAGGCTGACAGCGATGGTAGCACATGTGTGAACAGACCAATTGAACGCTATGAACTTGAGTACCGAAAAACAAACTGCAATAGCTCACTAAAAGTCCCAGCAGGGGCATGCTGGGAAAAAATTCACGACATCAGAGAAACACACTTCACTGTCTCAGGTAAGAGGTCAGAGATCAGATGGCTGGACATTCCCATCAGTCTTAGCTTGTTTTTGGTGTCAAAAAGCTAGTTTTTGCATGCTAAACTGAGATGGTGAACACGATAAACTTTTTATACTGATGTTAGCATTTACCACAGAGAAGCTAGAATAATTGAAGAATTACATTTTATTTTAGTTGTTTATTTAATTTTTCAGAATGAGTTCCTTCTGAAAACTTAAATGTTTCAGGTCTAAAGTTTGACTCTCCATTCATCGCCTTTCGAGTTCGAGCAAGGAACAAAACTGCTGCCGGGGAGTTCTCTGAGCCTGCTGCCTTGGAAACCAGAGGTGAACACTTGAATAAATGAGTGAATGAATAATTAAATGCAGGAGTGAGTAACTATGTTAAAAAAATAATGAATAAATAGTGAATCAGATAAATAATGGGTGATTCAAAAAATGCAGGAATGACTAATGAATGGATCAGAGGATGAATGAATTAATTAATGTACAAATTAATGAACAAATAATTGACTGAGAACATGAATGAATGAGGTAATGAGGTGCTGTGTGTTATTTGTTGTGTTCACGGGTTCGATCACTGTGTATATTTTTGATTCACCAAACTAACATCTAAAACTGTGATGCTGTTAAATTGTCTTGTGTCATACCTGAAAGTGTTCACATTATTTTGTCCATTCTCAGTAATATAAACAGGGTGGACTAAATAAGAGAAACACCTGCCAATCCAACCAAGTACAAAAGAACATACAGGTTTTGAGCTGAACATTTTAACCACCCTAAAGTAGAGGATGGACTTTTTGAACTTATGGGTGTCCCTAATTAACTGAAAATTAAGTGTATAGTCCCAAAGATAAAGGTGGTTACCTGCATAACTGTAACAGAATAATAAATTATTCCTCTGTTTCAAGTAGAGGACATAAGTTACCGGTTCTTTGTCTTATGTGTTTGTAGCATATAATTTTGGGTTTGATGCGGCGACGGCTCACGCTGAGCTGAAGGTTCAAGGTGACATGGTGACCTGGGAGCCACAGGGGATCAAAGGTCATGACCCCCGACTGAGAGGAAAAGAGAATAAAAGCAGGTGAGGAAACATGTCACTGATGATGTCATCAAGTTTTCACATTAAAAACTGGCCATTTTAAACCACAGAGAAAAAATGGGCTTGAAATGACCTTTACGAAGAGATTCTACTTCTGTCTGTCTGTCTGGATAAATTCAGATACTGATACTTAAGGGGACAAAAGGCTCCTTTTTAGAATATGCCTAGAAAAATAAACAAATGTGGCAATTATTTATTTCATGAAATTTGTTTTGATTTTTTATTGATTTTGGCCTACTTGTGGTTTCCTGCTCTGAAACCATTGTGTTCACCAAATAACTTCTATCTTAAGTCATGTGAGGACATATAGTTGCAAAAAAAAGATGACATTTTTAAGTTTGTTTTTGACTTCTTTCACTTAGTGACAGTTGGGTCAGTCTGACTGCTGAGAATTAAAATTTAAAATGCTGCAATTCAAAAAAGACTAAGAGCATGAATTTACTCTAATTAGTCCCAGAGCAGCATTATATTTGCAGGAGTTTGGACTTAATGTAGTCTAAACTTTCAAGAGATTGTTACGGGTGAACAATAAGCAAACTATGATGATATGTTATTTGCATTAACAGAAAAGTAATTATGGTGTTCAAGCTTTGCTTCATGCCAACATTAGTGTTTACAAAATATACTTTTATCCCACTAAATTGAAACAGGTTTCACAAAACAAACCTTTTCCTGTGAAGATTAGCTGTTGTTAAATATTTTGGCTGGAATGGTGTGAGCTAACCAAATTCGCTAACAGACAGAGCTAATGCTAGCATGTAGCAGCCCTCTAAACTGAGAAGTAAAAAGAGTAATATTGTTGACATATCTGACCTAAAGGTTGAAATAAGTGCTGAGTGGTACTGACACAAATTAAGAAATAACAAATGATGCTTATAATGAACAGAAACAATCACATGCGTGAGTTATCTTAGTTTAGCTTACACCCCCTTAAAGACAGGTTTTTACACTAGTGCAGGGTTAGGATTAATATGAACCCTAACCCAAGGACTAATACTTAGCTCTAACAAACTTTTTCTTTTTCTGATAATATGTTTTTTTTTTAGGTTATATTAATGCATACGATGCTACATGGACTTTTTGTTTCATATAGATAATTGGATGGTTCCACAAATGTTTCCTACCAGCCAATTTACACATGAAATCTTCACTTACTAAGAATTACTAAGAGTGGAAGAACGTGATCAGATTGAAGGATTCTTGTGGAGTTGCTGTGACTCAGTGAAATGATCTGGTTGATGTGTTAATTATTGAGGGACACTGATCAATTCACATGCTGATCTCCTGGGACTGAAAGAGCGAACGAAGAAATTAGATATGAATTAAATTATTCTCACTGCTTACCGCTGCTTTATTTTATTTTATTTTAGTTGTTTTTCCTATGCCGCTTTTCGTTGTGTTTTGACCTTTTTGTCCCTCTACAGTCTCCGTACTGTGTCCCTGCCGACACGCTCAGGTAGAAACTGTCATTGCTTACTGGTTGCCTGGCAACTACTGTGTCATCAATCAGTGTTTCCAATTACCATTTCCCTCACTTCATGCAGCTAGTTAGATTTTTGCTGATTTCACTGCTGACATCACATCCACATTCATTTTACAAACCTTCATATTTGTAGTTTTGAATTGTTTCACATTGTAAGTGATGTTGGTTAAAATTTTATTTGCATTGTGTCTGTTATGTTTTTAACAGGTTCAACATTTTTGAACAAGGAAGTCAATTACAGAACAGTTAATGGATTTTTATAGACTCACATGGTTTTCCAACTTTTAAAAAATGTATTTGGAATATTTGAAAAAAAAGTATAAACAAAGTATAAATGACCTGATCACACTATGAAAACACTTGTGTCTACTGTAATCAACATATTTTCATATAAGACATTTATAATTTGTAAACTTCTAACTGTTTTAGTAGAAATTTATTCTTAATAGTGCAACATTGCAAAGATATGCACGCATCTCCTTCAAAATCAATAAGATTGCACTTTGTGTTGTTTGGATCATGTTTTTCATCATATGCTGAGTCATCGCTTTAGTACGACCTCATTGGTTGTTTTTATGTGATTTCTCGTATCACTATTTTCTTCTACATTATTTAATGTTTTAACTCTCTTACCTTTACATTTTTTTAATATATTTTTACTTGTATTAGTAGCAGGAGTGCCACGCCTTCACCCAATAAGACAGCAGGAAGTCGAGCAAGAGACCGATTTGCTGGAGAGTCGTACACAGTGCTGGGTACCTGTTACAATAATGCCTCAGATAATTCTGCAGCATATTCTAATGAATGTTGTTAATGTGCATCATGTCTTTGTATATAAATTATGTAAAAGTTAATATAGATGAGCTTTTTATTTTGAGATCAAAAATTGAAACACCCATTCTTTCACTTGAATGACAGAGTGGCAACAGGAAAGACAGATTTTATTTTAAATGTTTTCATATTTCACTTGGATATATATATGTGTGTGTGTGTGTGTGTGTGTTTCTTTTTTTTCTTCTCCCATCTCCTAGGTGACCAGGAGATGACTGGTGGCTGTCATTACTGGGAGTTCCGTCCCCTGATGGACTGGAAATCGTTCAGTGTGGGTGTGGCCTACAGGGCAAACCTGGGTCGATTTGACCAATTAGGGAAGAGTGCTGGGTCATGGTGTCTGCATGCCAGTCAATGGCTGCAGAGCTCTCTGTCCGCGAAACACAACAATCGAGCAAAGGCACTGGATTGGCCGCTGCCTCAGCAAATTGGAATCTACTGTGACTACGACAATGGTGCCAAAAAATGTGTTCTGTTGTTTTTCTTTTGTTTCTTTTTAACTACATTTTGTGTTGTGATTTTATTTGTTATACTGTTTCCAGACACTTCACCTCTTTTTTACCTGTTCATGTCAACTACCTATCTGTGTGCTTTCTTTTTGTCATTACTGCTGAAATTCTACTACTTTCAGTTTCACACTTCAGTTTTTATTTACATTAACCTGTCAATTGTAATTAATACTTCTACTTTGGCTGACTTGTCAACCTAATTAATTCACTTATCACTTTAATGAATTTACAGTTGTTGACCACGCTTCAGTTCAGGTGCTAATATGCTCAAGTTTTCTGTCAGTTGGTAAGATTTAATAAACGTTTCTCTTTGTTTTTCAGGTGATTTGTTGTTTATCGACGTCAGTCGGCTTTGTCTTCTTCACTCCTTTAAAACAAAGTTCACTCAGCCGCTTGTCCCTGCCTTCATGGTTAGTACTAAAAGACACTGCAGTAATAATACAGGAAAAACCAATTGTATATCACCTTTTGAATCAAACTGTAAAATGTCAGTGGCAGCAGAATAAACTGGAAAAATGCGCTGGATGTAACACTTCCATTGGAAAACAAAGACTTTGTCTTTTTAGCTTTTACACAATAAACAACAACATTTGGCATTTGGACCTGTAAACTAACTTGTCTGCATTTAAAAAAAACTAATGGAAAACAACCAACAGGTCTCTAACAGAAACAATTGCATAGATAAATTACATAAGGATGACAAAAAGATTTCAGAGATGAGATCTCAACTGTCCACCTGCCTTGAAGGGTCAACATAAATCATATTCAAAGTACAAATGGATTTTGTGGTTATTTCAAAGCAAACCTTCATCATAGACTCATATTGTAACTAAAAGCCTGTGCATCTACCATTATTTAAATTTACTTGAGACTAACACTGTGATTGTTAGGACCTCACTTGTTTCCTTTCACCCTTTTAAATAATCCAGGCAGCACTCAGAGTGACTGCAAATTAATTCATGAGTTTGTTTTCTAAATATTCTTCCTTTTAATGAATTATCACAATTTATCAAATTTTATTATTAGCTGTGTTTTACTTTCTGGTTGTACTAATCCCAAAATATCCTGGAAACCTCCAGTGTGACTTGATAGCCCTTAATTATGATTCAAATCAAACCGTTAGCTATGGACAACAAAAGCTGTGGACATGTGACACCATGGCTTGTGACCCTGTGGACACCCACTAGTCTCACTGTTCATTTTTTCAGCTCTGGTATTGAAAGTAGTGCTGGGTATTTCATTACTCATACTTATGGTATTGTAATAGTAACAGAAGTAACTTGTTTTGCAGGTATGGTGTGGTGGTATCGTCATAACGACAGGTCTGCAGGTGCCAAGCTTTATGGGCAATTTTCTTTCCACCAATCGGAGCCTCAGCAATCTGTCGCAATGAATAATCCTTGTATTAATCTATTTTCAATTTATCGTGCTCTTTTCATAATTGTCTGTATTTTATTCAGTTTACATAATCAAATATTAATCTTATTAGAGTAAATATATTATATGTAACAAGGTTGTGAATATTTAAAATTAATTTTGATAGTTATAAAAAAGTTATATGCAAATTTAAGTAAGACTTTTATTTTGAAATACCTCATTATAGTTCGTGTTCAAGAGAACAAATTGTCCATCTAGGACGATAATAAACCTGAACTTGAACTTGATTATACACTGTGTTGTTGATTTCTATTGGCTTGTTTTTAATGTTGCTGTGAATTTCCTGTAATTTTAATGAATTGATAAAAATAAATATTATCTTTTTCTTGTCTTTTCACTTGACATTTTTGGACCAGGAGAAAATTATTTTTAATGTAAAAATGTTGATGTCTGTAAAGAGAACATATTTATAAAGGAAATAATTTAATGTTTGTATTTGTAATTATAACTGCATATCAAATTTAAATCTGAAGTAACAGTGTGTGTGACTCAATGTTTTATAAAAAATAAATACTTTAATAAACTGTGAAGCCAGTTATATTTGAAAAAGCTGTAAATATTAAAATGAAGGGTTAGGAGAGGGGAACTGATCCCATCCCCTACTCGAGGAGACAGGGGTTGCACTGTCCTTCCTCCCAAAGGACCCCTCACTAAATTGGACCCTTTGGCGGACACGCTGGTGCCTCCAACCCATAACAGACCTGGGATCACCGTCCGTCCATTATCTTTTGTCTTTGTAACTACTGTTTGTATTTCAATTTAGTGTTTTTATACTGTAATGTGCAGTCTTTGTTATATAAATATATTTAAACGTACATATATATTAAATGTTTTATATTAAATTTTCATTAAATTTAAAAAGACTGAACTAAAAATGTTTTCCAAAATAAAAAGAAGCTGCTATAACTAAAATAAAATTGTTTTTAATGTAAAAGTGTTTTTAATGTAAATAAAATATAACCAAAAAATAATGAATGGTTTTTCTTCTTTTTTCTCTATCTTTTTTTTCTTTTTCAAATTGAACATAGAAAGCTTTCCGAATGTGGCAAAGAAATGTTAAAATAAAATTTCTTAATTGAAAGGTACGGTCTTTATTGAAAGCCATATGCTGACGGGGGCGACTACCTATTCCCCCATAGTGTACATCGGTCCATTGATCATCATGCATGATGATGATGAATAGGAATAGGGATGATAACCAGGGTTAGGGTTAAGGGGAGTTTGCCACCAGTGACCCCCCAGGTCAAGATTTGGAAATTTGCCTAAGTGTGAGAGGCCAAAAGTGTCCCCTGGAAAGTTGTTAGGAGCACGTTGCAGAGCATTGTGAGTCAAATGGCCTTTGGTCACATGACGAAAATGGAATAACTCTCGAAGGGAAGGTCGTAGAGTTTTTAGCTGCGTGTTCCTGAGGGCCTACGCTATCCATGGATATGCGAAACATCATTGTGGGACTTGTGGTTCAAAAGTCACAGAAGGTCAAAGTTTGCCATTCAAAGTCAATTGAAGTTGAAAAATTTCTCTTACTTCTGTGATGGTTAAGGTAATTATAGAGGACAGGTCAGGGCTAGACTTTTTGGCCCCTGACCTGTCCTCCATACTTACATTAACCATCACAGGACTGACCTGTCCTCTATTTTTACCTTAACCATTAGCTGTCATAGCTTTTTCTGTCAAGACAGATAAGTGAAGCAGGTAAGTTCAACAGGTAAGTGGACTCTTTGGTCATGCCTCTGTGGTCCCAGGGACTCTGGGGAGGGACTCCCAGGGACACCAGATCAAGGCAGAGCCCATGTAGGGGTTCTTTATATATATTTGTTTGTATTTTTTGTATGTTTTTTAAAAATTTTTTTGTTTTCTTGGGGGGTATTTTTTTGAGTTTTTGGGGTTTTTTGGGGTATTTTTTTGGTATTTCTTGGGGGTTTTTTAGTATTTTTTTTGTATGTTTTGGTATTTTTTTGAGTTTTTTAAGAGCTAAACAGGTACAGAATTACTTGTTATGAGCTGAGAACATTGTGAATGTGTCCATGGCATAATGAACAAAAATTGAACGGAAATCTGTATGGACAATGATGAAAAATATGCAAAGGATAAACAAAGGAACATCAAAAAGACGTCTCTAATGGGATTCAGTCTGCCATCATCCTCCTACGTTTGGCCTCAAAGGCATGCCAAGTTTGGGATGGAATATTTTTTCCTGGCAAACCTTCAGGTAGGCTTGGAATGCCTGGGCAGCTGTCAGGGTGGCATCAGTGTTCACCAGGGACAACTCAAGTGATGACCAGGCCCTTTTGCTGGTAGCTGGCAGACAGGCACTAAGTGAGGTGTGTCTCCTGTGCTCCTCATGGACGTCGACGGCCTGGTTGTTATCAACCTCTTCGTCTGAATCATCTGATGAGGATTGCATAGGCCGCCTTCGTGGGGCTGTTGCAGCTGGTCTTGGGTCCATCTTGTAAGGGATGTCCTCGTGCAGCTTCCAAATTCTCAGGCCCGCCAAAGGGGGCAGGGTGAAGTTTGACTGAAGCTTTGCATTCTGAAGCCTTGATTGCAGAAGTGGCAGTTCCCTGACAAAATCTTTTGGCTACTCATAAGACATGTAGTCCCCATTTTTTCCCAATTTCCCCATGTGGGATCAATAAACGTTTATCTTATCTTTTGCAGCATTCCAATACAGGAAAGGAAGCAGAGAAGCTTGAGCTGATCGCCGTGGACCAAATTTGGTGGGAGTCTGGGCAAAGGGTTAGGGTTAGGGTGTGAGAGCTATCTCGATGACCCCCCCCACCTCGTCTGACGACTCGGCAGTTAGATAGGGAGTCAAAGGCAATGCACGGGCCGGCGCACGTCGCTAGCCTCTCTCTGCTCCAATATTACTCTGGTCTTCTTTGTTTTTGTGTCTTTTAAATTTCCTCTTCTGGTTTAAAGTAAGTAAATTAGGTTTCATTTATTCTATGTAGCTGTATAAGAGTAGCACTACTTTTTCCTGTTACTTTGTTCTTCTTTGTTTTTGTGTCTTTTAATTTTCCTCTGCTGGTAAATAGAAAGTGACATTAGGTTCCTTCTATTTTACATAGTTGAATAAAAGTAGCGCGACTTTTTCCTTTCAGCTGGTAAGCTATTTGAAATCAACAGTTGAGTTAAAAAACCTTATCAGTCCCAAAACTGGGTTCTGAAATGGTGTGCAGGTGAGTCTGGGTCTGTATCAGGCCTTGGTGTGCTCCA
>JAQMCX010000027.1:14955915-14966190 GCA_029814765.1 Acanthurus leucopareius | reverse complement strand
TTGTTGAAGACGTTTGATGGTTATTATCAGGATCATACGAGACACATCCTGGACAACATGCTGATCAAACTGAGTGAAGACAGCAGGTACGGAACGATTCTGCTGTCACAGATTTCTGTCTGTTTCAAGACGTCAGTCACCTGACGTGTTCGGTCACCTGACATCAGGTGACTGACGTCAGGTGAACAAAGACGTCAGGTGACCGAACACGTCAGGTGACCAAAGACGTCAGGTGACTGACGTCAGGTGACTGACGTCAGGTGACTGACGGTGTCGTCTTTTCTGTTGATCAGGAGGAAAATGATCTGGGCAGAAATCAGTTATTTCTCAAAGTGGTGGAACGAGATCGACGAGCAGAAGAGAGAGATGGTCAAACGGTAACTTCAACTTTTAGTTTTTTTCCAGTTTTGTGGTTAAAATTTGATCAATTTGATCAATTATGTTGTAATTTGTGGCAGTTTTTGTCACATTTATTTGTTCATTCAGCCTTTTTTTGATCACATACTTTAATATTTACATTTTTTTGTCCTCTCCTCTTTTTTCTGTTCCTGCTCTGTGATTGGTCAGTCTGCTGAGGGCGGGGCAGCTGGAGCTGGTGACGGGCGGCTGGGTGATGGCTGATGAAGCGAACTCTCATTACTTTGCGCTGTTGGATCAGCTGATCGAGGGACACCAGTGGATACAGCGACACCTGGGTTCGTGTCTCCTTCCTGACGCCTCACTTCCTGTCACTGCGTGACGTCATTTAACACGCCACCGTTTTAAAACGCATTTCTCTGTCCAGGTGTGAAGCCGAGCAGCGGCTGGGCGGTGGATCCCTTTGGCCACTCCCCTTCCATGACCTACCTACTGAAGGGGGCGGGGCTTCAGAACATGGTCATTCAGCGTGTCCACTACGCCGTCAAGAAGCACTTTGCCCAGCAACAGACACTGGAGTTTCTATGGCGACAGAGCTGGGGTGGGTGTGGCAAAGAAGTGTGAGACCGGAGAGACGTGAAGAACGGAAAAAATCTGAAAACTTTTTCAGGGAAAAAGATTTCAAAAAAGCTGCAAAGAGAAAAAATACGAAACATTTTTTAAAACTGTGACTTTTTTCTAAACCTGTACACAAATCTGAGTCATGAAAATTTAATTTTAATTTTAAATTCAGCACCAGTTTAAGTTACATATTTACAAAATGCTTCTTCAGGAACGCGATGGAATAAATATTACATTTCAAACAGATTAACAGAAAGAATAAAGTTATTTTATTATGAAAAAATAAACAACTTTAAATTGAAACAAAAAGATTCTGACCAAAAACTTCAAGACGTGTTCTGTGAAACTCGTCCAGTTTATTACAAAAATGTGACGTTATGAAAACGACATGAAAGGATTGTTTACTCACCAAGACTTCATATTTTAATATTTTAAAAAAGAAAAATACAATTACAAAGAAAATAAAAAAATATACAGTTTTAGATGAAGTTTGAGAGAAAACACAAAAGTTTTAAGAAAAGGACGAGTCAGAAAGGAAAGTAATCGAAGAAATGAGACGACGCCCACAAACCCGCCACTAATCTGATATTTGTATTTTAAGATAAAAAGTAAAACAAAAACTGGAAAAAGTTTTATCTGTTTTGAACATTTTTGAGGTCAAATTGACAAATTTTCAAGGTTGAAACATTGAAACCTTTGTGACTTTAATGTGATTCTCGGTTTCCTAACTCCGCCCATTTCCTGTGTACCAGACTCCTCCCCCAACAATGACATCACGTGTCACATGATGCCATTCTACAGCTATGACGTACCGCACACCTGCGGTCCGAACCCGGCCGTCTGTTGTCAGTTTGATTTCCAGCGTTTGCCGGGGAGGCGGGTCTTCTGTCCATGGAGGATACCGCCGCAGCCAATCACAGAGCAGAATGTCCAAGCCAGGTGAGCAGGGGTGGGAACAAACATGGCAACAATGAATATTTATTGATTTTCAAGCTTATTGATAACCCTCTGAGAAAATTCATTTAAATACAAAATGAAGTGAAGAAGAAACATGAACATTTAATTGACTTTAAAAAACTAAAGAAGATCATTTTTAACTTTGTTGAGGTTGTTAACGAACTTCCTGTCTGCTCGGACAGCTGTGAGTGTTTGTTAGTGTTTGTGAGTGTTTGTTAGTGTTTGTGAGTGTTTGTGAGTGTCTGTGAGTGTTTGTGAGTGTTTGTAAGTGTTTGTTAGTGTTTGTGAGTGTTTGTGAGTGTTTGTGAGTGTTTGGTGCCGGTCGGGTGGCTGTTTGTGCTCCGTGTCGGGCTGTGATGATGTTTCTCCTCTCAGAGCTCAGCTGCTGTTGGATCAGTACCGTCAGAAGTCTCGTCTCTTTCGTTCGCCGGTTCTTCTCGTTCCGCTCGGGGACGACTTTCGCTTCATGGAGTCGAGCGAGTGGGATGTTCAGTTCGAAAACTACCAGAAACTCTTTGACTACTTCAACAAACACCCAGAGCTTCACATCAAGGTGAACACCTGGGACACCTGGGACACCTGGGAGGGGGCGGGGCTTGATGAGGGAAACAACAACAGTAAACAATGATAATACATAATACATAATATTACACAAAAACAGTTTGGCACACGGTGACAAAACTACAGCAGAACATCCTGGAGCGCACACACACACACACACACACACACACACACACTCATACACACACACACTAATGAAGGCTGACGTGTGTGCGAGTTGAACTCAGATGGAGAAACGCTGAATTATCTGCTGTTTGTTCTGTTTGGACGTCGTCGTCACTTCCTGGATTCTTCTTCTCCTGTTTCTTCTCAGGCTCAGTTCGGGACTCTCTCCGATTACTTCGCGGCTCTTCATCGGCGTCTGAACGCAGCGGGAACGACGCTGCCGACGCTTGGTGGCGACTTCTTCACGTATGCCGACCGTGACGATCATTACTGGAGCGGATTCTACACCTCCAGGCCGTTTTACAAACGGCTCGACAGGTCGCTGGAGGCCACGCTCAGGTACTTCAGCTCGTGTGAAGAAGATGTTTTTGTTTATCCACATTCTTCCTTTTCTTCTCACCATATTTTTCATGTATTATAAAATCCTTTAGTGTCGTTATGTTTTGTTTTTGTGATAAAGAAACACGTTTCTGTCAAAGAAAATCCATCAAACTAAAAAGTCCCATCTTTTTCCATTTAGCAGCCATCAGTTTATGATACTTTGATATCCCTCCTGTATAACTGTTAAATTTGTCAGGTTTGTTTTTATTTTTCCTCAGTGTTTCCGTTTGCTTTCCAGGGCGACAGAAATCCTCTTCAGCCTGACGTTGGCTGAAATGCGTCGTTTCCATGGCGACGGTCGCCTGGCTGCAGATTTTCCAGCGCGCGAACACTTTGCGCGCCTGACGGCGGGAAGGCGGAACCTGGCGCTGTTCCAGCACCATGACGCTGTCACCGGCACCGCCCGCGACCCGGTGGTGGTGGACTACGGCACCAGGTAACTGCTTCCTGTTCGCTTCCTGTTAGCTTCCTGTTAGCTTCCTGTTGACAGAGTCTGAACTGACAGAACAAAGTTCACACGTTTAGATCACGTGAGGACGTTCATGTGTTAGCATGTTAGCAAACGAAGGTTGTAACTTGGTGTTAGTGTGTTTACTTAAACAGGAACAAAAGAAAGTGAGTGAAACCTCCATGATGCTTCTGAATGCGTTCACTTTAGCATGTGGGACGAACAGTTAGCCTGTTAGCATCTTGTCTGGGTGAGAAGCTAGCAACACAAGAGTAACGGGTTTATGAAGTTGTTACCTCTGTAAAAATGTGTCTTTGGTGCGTTTTTATTGATTACTCTCAATGATTGTTTGACCCCCCCCCCCCCCAAGCTTCTCTTTTTTCAGATTTTTTATTGATCATCTAAATCAGTGTTAACATTGTAGCACCTGTGACTCTTAAGCACTTTAGCATTAGCATGTTTTTTGTCTCATGTGTCCCTCCATGCTCTCTGTAGAAGGACGCCGCCGCCACTGGCAACGGTAACAGGTACCGCCTCACCTAGCGTGAGCAGTTAGCATTAGCCTCCCATCATCCCCATTCATTTAGCATTAGCATCTAACATCAATTCCCATCACTCCTGTTTGATATCATTAACGCTGTGTTTGGCAAATACTGAACATGTTTGACATAATTTTTAAACTGAAGTCATGGCTGTTGAATTTTAAATAAACTTTATTTTATTTTATATTTTTAATTTGTATTGATATAAGTGTTTTTTTAGAGATTACGTTCATATAATTGTAATTTAAACAAAATAATCTCACCTCTTTAGTTTGAACAAAGTCACTTAGTGAAAATAAAATGAACAAAAAACAAACAAACAACAAACTAAAATTTCTAAACTACAAAATAAAAAAAACACTTTGATCTCACAAACTGAATGAAATGAAACTTAAATAAAATTTATCTTTCCAGATTGTTTCACTCGATTCTGAACCTGCGTCAGGTGCTGCAGAGCTCCGCCCACTGGCTGCTTTTACTGGACAAGAGCCAGTATCATCACGACCAATCAAAACCCTTCCTGAAAATGGTGACCAACTCTCTTACAACCGTCCCAGCAGTTTCCTTGTGATTTTGCATTTTATCACTCAGAATATTTCTTGGCTTGTGACTCGTTCAGAGTTTTTGCTTGTAAACATTTTAAAGAAAATCTTGTTATTTTAGTCTGAACACAAATATTTCGTCTGAGCACCAAAAATATGGCATGAAAAGAGTGTTTATTGTGTGTCTGAAAACATAAACAAAGACTTTAATTTTGCCCAACTGATGAAGGTTGATGAAGGTTGACTCGTGTTTCTCTGCAGTCAACAAGTTCAGTGAGTTTGTCAGAATAAAAACCTGGTTTTGATCATTTAAAGTTACTGAATTACACCAAGAACACAAACACAAAACTTCATCTTCCATTTCAAAGTAAAAGAATTTAGCATTTGCCGTAGTATTTCCCCAGAAGCTTTTATTGTGAAACGTTTGCAGAAACATGTTCTAACAGCTTGTTGACTAACAAGGTTCCCAACGTGGCGACTGAAGCTTCTGTTTCTTTAAAACTCAGTTTGACTTTAAAGAAACACAGGTTGATGCTGTGATTTATCTTACAGGACGATGTGATCTCAGCGCAGGACGCTCTGCCCCAGAAGACGTCTCTCACGCTCAGTGATGAGCCCAGGTGAGGGGGCGGGGCTTAGAGAGAGAGGAGACTCACTTTCTTATTTTATATTTATATCTGAACGTGACACAGAAGAAAGTCTTCATTTTGCTTATCAGGAGTCACAGCAGCTCTTCATGAATCACCAGTCAGTCTAGTGATGAACTACATCAGATTGAACCATTTAAAACTTTACAAATGTCTCAGCCGGTGGAGACTTAAAAATCTGTTGCTAGGAGACATCTGCAGCACCGTCCAATCAAAAGACAGGAACTATACAAACAGGAAATCACTGTCGCATCAGAAGCAAGCAAAAGATGAATCAAGTAAAAATAGGTTTGTTCTGAGACCTGATCACGCGAAGCTTCTCATGTAATCTGCTCATGTAGTGAAATGTCAGCAGCATAAAGCTTGTGAATTTGGTTTATGGGATGTTTTTGTCTCACACTTTATTTAAATCTTTAGACTGAATCACTATCAAGCAGCATTCAGCAGGTTTTGGATCAGACGTGAGAACAGGCTTTTACTCCAAACAGGTCAGATGTTAGCATGCTAATGCTAGCTGTGTCATGTGGTTCGGCGTCATGGCGGCGGTTTGCTGCTTTCCTCGTTAATCTGTGCAGTAACTCGTTTGTTCGCTGCAGCCTGATGATTGAAACTAAGTCAGAAGTTCAGAACAGCAGCGATGCTGAGAAAGAAAATGAAGCTTTGAAGAGGTTCTGAGCGTTCAGGTTGCGTCTGATGGCGCCGTGTTGCTGCTCGCTGAGCTGGTTTCATGTGAACTCTGTCGGCTCTGTTTGTTGAAGGTCACTGATCATCTTCAACCCCACGGAGCAGCTCCGTACGTCCGTCGTCAGCGTCTTCGTCGACTCTCCGGACGCTCATGTTGTTGATGCGTCAACAGGTCGACCAATGGCTGCACAGATCTCTGCCGTGTGGGCGGAGCCAAGCCGGGTGTCAGCAGAGGCTTTCCAGGTGAGCAGTTCAGTCACTGAAGATGTTTTTTCTGTCGTGTTATTTTCTCTGTGATGTGTTTACTTTCGTTTATCTGTGTGTTTTTTAATCTCTGTTCTTAGAAAACACTTGTTGTCTGATGTTTGTCGTGTTATTGATCTCACAATAAGTCCTGTTTGTCCTCGTGGTAAAGGGTCACGGTCATGGTTAGATGGTTAGATGGTATTTATAGCAGTTGTATCATTGTTAATATTTTGGCCAATCATAAGCCCCTCCCCTGGTCGGTGATTATCCAATCAGACAGAGCCACAGGCTCCTCCCAGCAGGTGTGTTTAGCTTGTGTTTACATTTAAACTTTTTGCTTTCAGCTCGACTTCGTGGCTGAACTTCCTCCTCTGTCACTCGTTGTGTATCATGTGACCAAAGCATCTGTTGGCTCCGCCCACCGCAGCCAGTACATTATCCATCGTCGTGGCAACACGCCCACCATTAAGACTGAACACTTCAAGGTGTCCCACCTGGAGGGACTTGAGGCCGCCGCCCCCCTGTCGCTCAGCAACAAGCACATCCAAATATGGAGCTCCCCGGAGACCGGCCTCCTCCAGGTGAGACCCTTCAAATTAAAAGTCTGTCTGGATATTTTACAAAATTTAAAAAAAAAGACAGATTTTTAAACTGTAACATCTTTCATAAATTAAAAAAAAGAGTTTGTAAAAAAAAAAAAAAACAGTAAAACACAATAACAGCTACAAAAAACACAAATATGTTTAAAGGATTATTAGAGTTTTAATCAAAGTCAAAACAATGTTAATGCACTTAAACTGTACAAATTTTAAAAAGAATAAAGTTTGTTCAAAATCGTATATAATAATTTGATAAATTGCTCTGTCATGTAAATTTTAAATGTTTACGTTGTTTTTTTGTAAACATAAAACCTGGTTTTAGTTTTTATCAAAGTTATTTAGTATTTATTATAGTTTCATGACTGATTTTCACTGATGAAGTTTCAGGGACTTTAACATTTTGTTCTTTTATTTTTTTAATTTTATTTTGAAATGTAGAAACTCCGTCTGCAGTCTGGTCTCACCCGCGAGGTCCAGGTCCAGTTTCTGTGGTACGGAACCAGAACTGGAGGAAACCGGGACAAGAGCGGAGCTTACCTGTTCCTGCCGGGAGAGGAGGGGCCACAAGTAAGACCAGAACCAGATCCAGATCCAGATCCAGAACCAGAACCAGATCCAGATCAATCAGACCGGGACTCAATGTCTCTCTCTCTCTCTCTTTCCTCTGATTCACTGTGAATGTCTCTCGCCCACCTGCAGCTCTACTCGTCCTCAGACCCCCCCCTGGTTCGAGTCTCCAGAGGCCCGATCTTCTCTGACATCACTTCCTGTTTCCGACACTTCACACACCGAGTGCGACTCTACCACCTGGCGGGTAAGGAGGGGCCACGGCGCCCTGAGTTTGGACTGTCAGGCTGTGTGTCAGCTGACTGATATCTGACTGTCTCTGCCCCAGAGCATGCTGGGAGATCCCTGGAGATTTCCAACATGGTGGACATCAGGTCAGAGGTCAACCGTGAGCTCGTCATGCGTCTTGTCAGCAATGTTGCCAACGGCAACAAATTCTACTCCGACCTCAACAGTTTTCAGGTTCATTCAGTTTCTTACCTCTGTGGTCACATGGTTTGATGATGTCACATGATTCAGTGAATCAGGTGGTTTGATGATGTCACATGGTCTAATGAATCATAATAAGTCTGTATTTTGGCGCCCAGTTTGATTTTAACGTTAACGATCATTGATGGATCTTCACTGATGTTTTATCGATGACGGGTGCAGATGCAGCAGCGTCGCACTCTGTCGAAGCTCCCCCTGCAGGCCAACTTTTACCCGATGAGCTCGGCGTCCTTCCTGCAGGACTCGACGTCCCGCTTGTCTCTGCTGTCGGCTCAGAGTCAGGCCGTCGCGTCACTCCGACCAGGTGAGTCTTTATCTACCTGGACAGTTCATTTAGTTTCATCTCACTGTTTTGTTCTTTTATTAAAAATGAAGATGATCATCTACCTGCTGTCAAAGTGCAAATGGAAGATGGAGTTTATTCAGATCGGCTTTGTGCGTAAACGATCGTTTTTCCAACAGCTTTGATAAGACATCTGATCTGTAGATCAACCTGCTCACGTCCAGTAGATCACCTGTGATCCACTGAAGCTGCTGAACAAGCGCAGCTTTTTCAAAAAGGCTCAAGAGTTGACCTCTGACCTCTCACCTGTGCAGGTGAGCTGGAGGTGGTGTTGGACCGACGGCTGCAGCAGGATGATAACCGCGGCCTTGGTCAGGGTGTCACTGATAACAAGCTCACGGCGAGTCTCTTCCACCTGCTGCTGGAGGACAGGAGGGGCGGGGCTCAGGTGAGGGGGCGGGGCCCCGATTTAATTCAGGTTTAACTGCGAAAACTGCAGAAGTTCTCATCACTTCAGTATCACAAAGACAAATGTGCAAACGTGTATTCCTTTTATTAGGAAGTGGGAGGAGCCTCAGTTGAACACCTGTCACTGCTCGCCCACCAGACCTCGCTCTCAATCTGCCACCCGCCAATCACGATGGTCACCCATAGCGACAGCCAGCTACCCAAGCTCCGCCCCTTCCTGCCTCTCCGCTCATCACTGCCGTGTGACATTCACCTGCTGAACTTAAGGACGCTGGACACACAGGTGAGAACAACACCTGTGTGTCCTTGATTTTTGACCTTGACGTCATTCAAAGCAGGAAAACAAACATTTAAATGTTTTTATTTGTCATGAAATGTTGAAATGTTGAAATGCAAACAAATGAAAAAGTAAAAAAAAAGTGAAAAATTAAATGATACTGTTCTTTCATCCTGTAAAAAAAAGATGAATTAAAATAACACAAACATTTTTTAATCATCAATCATTAAAACAATATAAATATTTGTTTTTTTTAAACAGGAAGCAGGAACTCCATCACAGGAAGCGGCTCTTCTTCTCCACAGGAAGGGCTTTGATTGTAGCTCCGCCCCCGAGCCATCGCTGCAGTGCACATGGAGCGCTCATGAGGAGGTACACACACACGCACTCACACACAAACACACGCACTCACACACACACACACAGGTATTGAAAAATCATTTCTATTTTCTTATTTCTTTCAAATGTTTTATTCAGTTCTTGTTCCTTTAACTGTGAGTGCATTTTTGAATTTACATTATTATTTGATTTGTTTAATGTGTTTTTTTCCTTCGCTCACTCGGCTCCGTTTCTTCTCTCACATTCAAACTCTTTTTCAGTTCGTTCTTGTATTTTCACGTCTTTGTTCGATTGAATCTGTTTATTTTTTTGTCTCCAGGTGAGTTTGGACGATCTGTTGTCTCCTCTTCAGTTTCGTTCCGTCCGTCGATCAGGTCTCACTCTGCTGCTTCAAGACGATGAAGTGCAATCTGCCCGGCAACAGCAGCCGCCACACATCACTCACCTGCGGCCAATGGAAATCAGTGCTTTCCGCGTGGAGATCGACTGAAACGAAACCAGAAGTCAGCTGAGCATTTTTCTTTTGGCAGAATCACTGGACGAGTAACTGAACAGAAACAGAGTCTAGAAAACAGAGTGAAGGAGGAGGATTATCTGGAGAGGAGGGTTGACAATGAAGAGGAAGATTAAAAAAAAAAGGGAAAAATATTAAAAATGAAGAGAGAAAAAATTCAAATACACAAAAATGAAAAACATTCAGGAAAATTATTTTTCTTAGTTTCGGTAAAAATTTAAAAGCGGGTAAAAAAAAAATCTGTTTGTCTTAAACTGAGGAGGTCAGTTCAGGTCAAAGGTCAACAAAACGACTGAGTCTGCAGGTTAAAGGTCAAAGACTGAAATAAAAGATTTCGTTTAGAAATAAAAAAACACTGACGTTTCCTGTAACACTAAACGAGACGGCTGGGGTTGCTACGGCAACGGAAGGGACCAAACGAGCCCTCTGACTCGTTAGTGTTCAGTGAATATGTGTGTGTGTGTGTGTGTGTGTGTGTGTGTGTGTGTGTGTGTGCGCGCGCACGTGTGTGTGTGAGTGTGTGTGTGTGTGTGTGTGAGAAACAAAACCTGTCACTGCTGTTTTGTTTCACAAAGTTTTTATCAATGA
>JAQMCX010000027.1:14927729-14943408 GCA_029814765.1 Acanthurus leucopareius | reverse complement strand
TACATTCTTTTTAAAACAAACCCTAAAAATATTAATTTGCCAAAAAAAAAGCAAAAAAATTACTCAACTTATTAAAAAACCTTTTTTTCCATTTGCAAAAAAAAAAAAAAAAAAAAAATCATGTTTTTGCTTCATTTCACTCTTTAGAGACAAAACAAAACTTGAACACGATTCAGCAAAATGAACTCGGTGACACTTCGGTCACAACATTTCATTTGATTCACAAAATAAAAATAAAATAAATAGGCTAAATAAACAAAAATAAAAATGAAAAAAACCTCAAAAAATAAATAAATAATAAGTTACAAAAAACACAACAGGACCAAAAAAATAAAAGCATTTAGGAAATTCTTTGTTTTTGCAGAGTCCAAACACTGTACTGTGTGTGTGCGTGTATGTGTGTGTTTGCGCGTGTGTGTACTCGCACTTGCGTGCAGATTGCGTGTTTTTTAAAGCTGTGCTGCTTTACTGTTAGCTCTTAGCTGTTAGCATAGCCACAGGAGGTTTGAGTGATGACGTCAGAGTCGGACGAACCCCGACGCTGTTGTAACAGTAGATTTTTATTTGTTTATTGTTTTTTAATTAGTTATCTGCTGTAGTCTGCAAACTGACCAATCACATTTGAGGATTGTGTCAACAAAGGAACAATAAAGTTTTATCCTTTCAAAAGTCGCTTCTGTGTTGTTTCTTGAACGGACTGAGCAGAAATCAAGGACGCTGGCTGGTTGTCAAATAATTTGTTTATTCAGTGATTCATGCTACAACTTCCTGTCTCACTTTCAAATCAAAACTTAACCAGTTTTTGCTTTTGAAACCAGCACATTTAAGCCCCCCCCCCCCCCCCACACACTTCATGCATTAGTTCAATATTAAAAGTATTAAATAATAATTATAATAATAACAACATTAATACGCACAGTGCACCACAAGAACTTTACATTCCTCAGCGTAAAAACAGAAAACATTCAGTTTAAAACCAGTTGAGTCATTTTTTTTATGAAGCGTAAAAAAAATCCAAACCAGCTGAACTTCTTCAGATCCTCCATGAAATTTGTATTTATTTTGAGGTCAGTTTGGATTTTTACTCTGACGGGATTCAAACTGTCCAAACATTTATCAAAAAGTGTATTTTTATTCATTTTAAATACTTAAAGAAAGTGTTTTATGTTTTCATGTCTTCATGTTAAAGGTAACTTATTCCTCTCGGAACAGTCACATAAGTCACATTTATTAGACGTAGTAACATAAACATACAAGACTTGTGAGGATTTTTCATGTAAGCATGACATTTACAACATGTTACAGACTTTCACGCTACATACAAGCGTTTCACTCGCAGCATGTGACTCACTGCGGCTACAGATCACAGCTCATGACGCAAACAGCTGAAGGAGCGTTTGCTTCAGTTTCAGAATGAAAGTATGATACAACATGTTACAGCACTTCACTGATCTGTGTCCAGCTCAGAGGACTCGCCTCAGGCACAAGCAGACGCACGTCAACACGTTATTTTAATACATATTCTACTTATTTTAATATGTCACAAGTATTTGTATTCAATCATAAAAACAAGATAATGAGACTCATCACTTGTTACAACAACGAAGTAACAAGAACCTTTTTTACACTTTAAAATCCAAACTGCTGCAGTCAGAACAGTCACCTTTTACAACCACACAGCATGCAACAGGTGTGTTTCTTTACCCACAATACACCTGTTTCTTCTTACAACGGAACAACTCGTCAAATATGACGCGTCACATGACGTCAAACACTTCCTACATTTTGTCAGCAAATCAGAAGCACACATTTGTACGTTTTGTAATTTAAAAATGCATGCTGGGAAAATTGAAAAAGAGCAGATGAAGCTGATTGATCAGCCAGCTTCCTTTGGTTTTCAGTGGTTGTTGTTTGATTGATTATCATGGAGGTTCACACAGAAATGGGCGGAGCTATGTGAGCGGTCCCAATTGTTCGTCACATTGTTTTCCAATCAGATCCATCACATTTACTTACAGCCTCCAACTGAGAAGTGAAGAGTTTGAAAATCTTCACCTCAGAGCGAAAAGTTGACAAGTTACAGGAAACAAGTGAAGACATGAAGACATGAAGACATGAAGACATGAAAACACTCGGAGCACATTCAGAGTCGGAAGTTACAAAACTGCTGAGAGGAGAAAACCTGTTTGGTAAGTAAACAGGAAGTGATGTCACAATGTAAGAATGAGTTGGTCCAATTAAAAGGCACGCAAACTTTGGCTTGTTTTGACCCCCCCCCCCCAAAGGCTCGATAATCTCTGAATTCTATTTTAAGTTGTTTATAATTTCAACAAGTTTGCATTTTTCTGATGAAATATTTTCTGAAATAAAACCAACTTCCAGAATTTAAACTCCAGCTGAAGCAGAAACTGTTTTCTGTCACACGAAGCCGGAAACCTCAAGCTTGTCCCCGACTCGTTTACTTTGAATCTGAATCCCTCGCAACATTTAACCAATCACAGGGTCCAAACCAGGGTTCAAAGGTCAGAGGTCAGAAGGCAAAGTGGGTCTCCACGGCTTCTGGTTTTGGCTTTTATCCTGAAAATGATAAAAACAACAAAACTCCAAAAGATTCTGGAGAGAATCTGAAGGTTTCAGATCAAAACGTGAAAAAATAAACAAGAGATGGATTGACTTAACATGTTTTTAATTGAAAAAAAGAAGGTGGGACATTTGAAAATCAACCAATCACAGTTCAACTGGACACGCACGCACACACACACACATACATACACACACACACACACACACACACATATAAATACACACGCCCAGGTACGACGGGTGGGCGGGGTGTTGAAGAAATTTACCTATTTCATGTTGTACAGTATACATTCATTATTTTCAAAAAACCTTCCCAAAAATATACCAACGACACAAAATATAACACAGAATATTTCAACTAAGTGAAAAAAAACCTACAAAACAATCTAAAGTCAGATTGAAACGACCCGCCACCAAACCTTCATCCAAACAGCATGAAAGGAAACAGACAGCAGAATAATCCAGAAACATAAGGCACAGAAGAAGGTCGAGACCGCAGCCACCTACATTTCTACCAAAGTATCAATAATAACAATAAATATGACAAAATGATCATGTCAGCCGATCAGGTGGTAGCATGAAGTGCCAACAGGAAAGGCACGTCTCCGGAGAATCAAAGTTTGAATGAAATTCAGTGAAAAATCTTGTGAAAAACAGCAAAATTCCAAGAATTCCTGTTGAATGTCCAGTTTTTCTTCAGAGGGAAATGAAACGCAGTTTATACTTTAAAATTTAAACAAAAAAATAAAATTAAGAGGAATTCAGCTCAATTTAAAAACTTTAACAAGTCTGAAAACAAGGGAACTCTTTTCATTTTGCTTTTACAATAAAAAAAGTAATCCAAATAAAAAGTAACTCAGATAAAAAGTAACTCAAATAAAAAGTAACTCAAATAAATAACTATTGACAATTTACAAGACCAATTTTTTGGGGGGGTTTATTTTGAAAATTCTCTTTTTAATCTTAAAGAATGTCTTTTATCTGCATCACGTCAATTAAAGCATTTAGACAAAAAAGTTCAACTCACAACAGCTCCATGTTGGACTCCGCTCCCACAATGCACTGCTACTGAGCGCTCAGTCTGCTCAGGGACGTGCTGTGTGACGTCTGTCGGCGTGGCCACGCCCCCTTCCTGTGTCTGTGATGTCAGAGTGTTTGTAGGCACTGAAACCGTGGTGGTGTTGGGTCTCTCTCATTGGTCCGTTTGTTCCCAGAACCCTGAAGTCCGGTTGGCTAGTCCGCTCCAAAGGCCAAAGGTCAGACGAATGTCGAAGAGGAAAACATTTACAAAGTTCCAGCAGAGGTCAAAGGTCGGATGGTGGAAGTGAAGACCTGAAGGTCGAACCCGGAGACGAGTCGGTCAGATGGTGGACTTGGAGAAGGACACTCGCAGGTGCTGGTTGTGGTCCAGCTGGTGGTCGTGCAGCGCGATCAGAGCCTCGATGGCTTCCTCCACCGACGCCAGCTGCATCAGAGCCATCTTCCTGTCCTTCCTGTGACCGCAGGGGAAGTGATGTCATCAGACACACGACCACACGGTGGATGGAAAGAAAAGAGTCATGTGTTTGTTTAGTTTCAGAGTCACATGACCCGCGTGAAGTCATGTTAAAATAAAAACAGACAGTAAATAAAGTTTGACAGTAAATTTGTTCTGCATGAGTGACTCCTCCTCCGAATGATGAGTCAGCTGTTTACATCAGCTTCTGTAACACCTGCAGGGGGGGGGGGGGGACCACGCCCACTCAGGAAACAGGAAACAGGAAGTGTAAATGTTGAAGCTGAAGCCTGTGTCATCACATTGGTTACAGACTCTTTGCCTGATGTTTCCGTCAATAAGACAAACTGATGCAGCTTTTTTTCAGCAAACATCAGTTTTTCAGAGTGAAACTTCTGAACAAACATCTGGTTTGTCACCAGATGTTTTTTACGATAAAGACGTAACACGCCAGCTGTTTCCTGCAGATTCCTCAGGAGCCACAGACACACAGACATAAACGGCCTGATGATTCAAGTTTTACAGGTTTTTAGTTTCACTTACTGGAAAAACTTGAAGGCTTTGACTGTAAATCCACTGGAGGAGAACAAGTCCTTCAGCTCCTCCTCCCTGACCGAGGAGCTACGAGGCCAGAGAGAAGAATATTAATATTAAACACCGATCACAACATTGATGACTTCAGCTCATGAAAAACTACAAACATGTCAGATATGGAAAATGGATGTCAGCGGACAAAGACTGAAGTCTCACGGGATGTTGGACAGGTGCAGCGTCGCCGACGGAGGGAAGATGTTGTTGAAGTTTTTGGATCCAGGTTTTTTGAAGCGGTGGAGGGCGGAGCCTGAGAAATCCCGAGTCAGCGCCTGCTCTTCTTGCCCCGCCCCCCCACGTGGCAACTGCACCACCGGGTGTTTGGACAACATCACTCGAATCACGTTACCATGGAGACGCTGGCCGTTCAGGTGACTCATTGCTGTCAGAAAAAAAAAAAAGTTTCAAGATTTTTTCAGAGAAAATTATAAAATTTTTCATGTGATTCTGACAGCGACTGTTAGCTTAGCCTAGCCTAGCTTAGCTTAGCCTAGCTGAGTTTAATGTGTTATCATGTGACAGATTCCTTTAACTCGATCAATGCAAACCATCTGAAATTTCCACAAAAGGACCAGAAACGAACCGACAGTTTGATCGACTCAGTGATCAGTGATCAATCAACGACGTGTCGCCCGAATGATCCCGTTACACCAGAACTCGTCCAGATGAAATATTCAAATCTGCTGTCTTTACACTGACTGTGGTCACATGATCCTGAAGTGACCACTCAGCTCAGAGCTCTGACTGACACCTCCGCTCACCAATGAGGAGCCTCCTTGTCATCGCAGCTGGCCCCTCCTCCTTGTCAAGACCGAACCAATCAAAAGAGACTCTGCAGCTGACGGCACTTCGAGGAGCAAATAAAATCCTAAACTCCAAGATGTTTAATTTTTGACCAACAGGAGACCAAAGCGTCAGCGGCCTCTTCAGCGCAGCGACGAGGACGGGCAGTGACTGCAACCGGTTTCAACCGGTTTCAAACGAACACAGTGTTCACGGTGTTCATGGAGTTCACCGGTGAACCGATCGAAGCAAAAACACTGAAGTTCTGCAGAAACTTGACAAAGTCTGGATCTGAGTTCATTCATGAAGGACCTGAAACACGTTTCAGACTAAGTTTTCTGTCCACGAGCAGCTGAAACCAGAACGTTCGTCATCGTTCAGAAAATGTTTTGAAATGTTCTGATCTGATTTCAGGCGTCTGGTTCCTTCATGACTTCATCTCCACGCTGCCGCGGCCGAGCTGTGGACGAAACACCTGAGATGGATTCAACAAACGCAAACACAAACATGGCCGCTCTGAGCCTCCGTACAAACCGTCCACGTTACTCTTCCACAGTAAACAACCAGAGATCCGACATGACGGGAACGTTTTCATTTAACGACGTTTGTGTGTCGAGATGTTTCAGGAGTGAGCGAGTGTGAGCGTGTCAGACCGAGTTGAGCCTGCGTGGCGTCGCTCATCTGAACGAGGGCGTTTTCCTTCTTGTTGAAGAGGATTTTCACTCTCTGAACGTCCCCGTAAACACCTGCAAACACAGAAACACACCGTTAACGGCGGTCAGTTCAGAGCGCCGACGAGGTTTCAAAGAGTCTGAAAACATCTTTAACATTTTGTTCAAACTTTAAATCACTGAGGTTCAAAAGAAACGTCTGATAACTTTTTAAATTATTTGACTGGAAAAAGATGACAGAAGACGTTTCCGTCACACAGAAATATGACAACGTCAAAGTGTTAATATGGATCTTATTGATGAGTGTGGTGATTGATCGCTGCACCAATGATCAATAGGTTTCTTACCGAACAGGATGAAGAGGCAGTGAGGCGAGACGCTCTGCGGAGACAAACAGTGTTAATAAAGTGAGCGGCGAGCGCGGCACTCTGACTGTCATTGACTGTGTGACTGTGTGTGACCTCTGACCTCTGGGTTGAGGTTGGACACCAGCAGCACAGAGTGAACAGCAGGAGGCGCCACCTGCAGGGAGACGCGAGGAGGAGACACCAACGAACCCGGGACGGCCGCCATCGACAGACCTGAGAAGAAACACTTTATTGAAAACTGACCGCAACGATAAAGTTTATTTAAACAGAGAGACTGAAAACAAAAACTTTATTTAAAACTGCTGAACAAGAAGCTTCTGGTTTTTTTTGGTCGAAACATTTTTCATTTTTATTTCTTCCTTCTTTGATGTTTTTAGCTCAAACATTCTCGCTTCTTTTGAGTGACGTCACCGACCGTCTCACCTGCGTGTTGGTGAAAGGTGGGCGGGAACGCTGCAGCTCCGTATGGAGGCAAGGCTACACCTGTAACACACACACACACACACACACACACACAGATTGGATTGGTCTCTCGTGCCAGCAGGCTCCGCCCCCTGATTCCTCGAGCTGCACTGGCTGAAAAAGCTCATGACAGGCGTCACACAGTGAAAACGACGTTTGACAGCCGGATGACATCAGCATCACATCGCCGTCCCCTCCCCCTCCCCCGAAGACCGGATGAAACCAAAAACTGTTGCTGGGGGGTCGGCCATGTTTTAGCCTGCTGCCATGGCGACTCGCCCAGAAAAAAAGCACCAGAAAATGGATGGATGGATGCATAGCAACAGTAACTAAGGGAGTCACTCCGTTTGAGCAGCAGGTTGATGAACTTTTTCACAGCAAAGTGCTCTGTGTGTTAGCGTTAGCATTAGCATTAGCATTAGCATGGGCCCTTACCGAAGGAGGGGTCCAGCTCTCCGGTCGGGAGGTCGGCCCTCGTGAAGTCTCGGCTCTTCTCGTTGTTGTACTTGACGTTGAGCGCGCTCAGTTTGGAGGCGTCGATCCTCAGCGTGCAGCAGCCGTTATAGATGTTCTGACCGTCCAGAGACTGAAAGACAGCAGCCGATTGGCTCGTCACAGACCGCAGCTGCAGCTGTGATTGGTGGCATTCATGCAGTCTATGAACACGTGTGTGTGTGTGTGTGTGTCTCACCGCCTTGGCGTGCGCGGCGTGCACGGCGTCACTGAACTGCAGCAGAGCCTGAAACTGATTGTTTCTGGTGAACGTGATGATTTTCAACACGGAGCCGAATTTACTGAAGATCTGAAACGACAACAAAACTTTCAAACTGAAGCAGCGTGAGGCTTCATCACACAGCGGAGAGTCCGGAGAGTCCGGAGAGTCCGGAGGGTCCGGAGGGTCCGGAGAGTCCGGAGCCGAAACTTATTCAGAGAAAATTCAAAAATTAAACAACAACAACGATGACGAAGATGAAGATGAAGATGAAGATGAGCGACCTGCTGCAGGACCTCCAGTGTCACCGGGTAGAACAAGTTCTCCACGATGATCCTCAGCACGGGACTCTGAGCCGGAGCTAAACCCCGCGCGTCTGCTCCCGATGCCATGTTCCCAGAATGCACTGCTGCTGCACTGATGGCCTGCAGCGCCACCCGCTGGCAACAAACACAAGATACGTCGATGAAAAGCAGCGCTCAGATTAAAAACTCTGTACCTCAACAAAAATTACTTTTACTTCATTACTATTATTATTATTACTTAATTACTTATTATTACTATGCAGCATTTAAAAAATGTGCAATTGACTGATTGATTGATTGATTGATTGATTGATTGATTGATTGATTGATTGATTGATTAGGCCTAATTTCAAGCTCAACACGTCAACATCGTCTCTTTCAGGTGTTCAAGTCTCCGTGTCAGAGCTTCAGTCCAGGTCACGAAGCCGTTTGTTGGATCATGTGACTCAGCGGTGAAACGCCGACGGCCGCTGCTCCTCACCTGATTGGTCTGGTTGTCGGTCTTGAGCTCGCGGTGGGTGGAGTACTGAATGAAGATTGGCTGGTTCCTGATGGTGGGCGGGGCTGAGGTGTAGTAGTTCATCATGGTAACAGCAGCTTCCTCTGACGCCATTTCTAAAAACCCCTGACGCAGATTTGTTTCAAGAACAGAAGGAAACATCAAACACCAAACCAGAGGAGAAGCCTTCAAAACGTGGGAACGAAACAAAGACCTGAGCTGCTCGTCATCTGTCATCTGCGGTCTGTTTTTACAGAATTAAATGACTTTCCAGTCACAGAAAACACAGACATCGATACATTTCATCTCTCATCTCCAAACAAACAGCTGAAGGTTTAAAGTGAGACGAGGAGAACTTGGATGGACTCTGATTTCCACTGAAGAACCTGATTTACTTCTTATTTCAGAAATTAACAAAGAATTGGCCAAGTTATGTTATAATAAATGCACTTTAACAGTGGAAATGGAGGCACAGCGTCTTTCCTCCGCCTGTCGGCAGGTAACTCACCTGGTTTTTGGTCTTCAGTGTTATCAGCTTATTGACTCGGCCGAAGGGAAGCGCCAGAGCGAGCACTTCCTGTTCAGAGACGTCAGCAGGAAGCTGACGCAGGTGAAGGACCCGAGACGGGACGCACTGAGCGCGCTCAGAAACACACAGCCTATCAGTGCCATCCACTGGAGACAGACAGGCAGACAGACAGACAGACAGACAGACAGACAGGCAGACAGGCAGACAGAGAGACAGACAGACAGACACACAGACAGACAGACAGAGAGACAGACAGACAGACACACAGACAGGCAGACAGGCAGACAGAGAGACAGACACACAGACAGGCAGACAGACAGACAGACACACAGACAGGCAGACAGAGAGACAGACACACAGACACACAGACAGACAGACAGAGAGACAGACAGACAGACAGACAGAGAGACAGACACACAGACAGACAGACAGGCAGACAGAGAGACAGACACACAGACAGGCAGACACACAGACAGGCAGGCAGACAGAGATGTAATCAGATACATCTGCTTTACTCAAGTACAAGTAAAGTTCCTGAACTTTAAGTTCATGTTACTGTGACATTAACAATAATAACTTTAATTACTAATATTTCGTTAATTCTACCTCAGTAAAAGTTTTTTTGGAGTATTTAATGCGGTTCTACAAACTCCTCTGCGGTTAAAGAATCTGAATACTTCCTGTCAGAAAGGGGCGGGTCTCACCTGTGGACAGGTTGCAGGTGCTCATGTTCGCAGAGCCGCTGAGGGAAGTGAGTTCTGATTCCTGTGGAGAGAAAAACAGTCAGAACGGCTGAACTGCAGATTCACGTGAACCAGCCTGAAAGAGGCGACATCAAGTCAGTCAGCGGAAATCTGGAGCCATTAACTCTCTTTTGATCACCTAATCAATGAACAGATAAACGGTTCTGATCCACCTTTGTTTTCTTTGTTTATTTTTTAGAAACTGTTTGTGGTTCCGACGCTCCATCATTTCCTCTGATCATCTGGAAATAAAACTCCTCAGATCACTTTCATGGCCACAGAGAAGAAGTTTATTCACAGAAACAAACACAGAACGAGACACCAGAGAGGTTTTATCGATCATTCGACGATCAATCGACTCGACTGATCGGACCTACTTCAGGTCTCTTTAAGGTTTTGGTCGAAACTATTTTAACTCTTCAAACAAAAAAAAATGGCCGTTCATTGTTTTCCGTTTTTCTTATTAACATGAACGCATCGTACGTGTTCGGTTAATCGACTTCGGGGCATTTTACCGACACAAACATGTAAACAGCTGAACTATCTGACGCGTTTCAGGACTAAAACACGATCAGAAGCAGAAATGAAACTAATTCAGGTCTTGTTCTCTCTGCTCGGTACGTGAACGCAGTTATCGCGGGACTTCAATCAAATCCCGCCGCTGAATCGTCACTCTTCGCTCGCGACACTTTCAACCAAAACAAAAACAGAAAAAGCGAAACACGGGCGACGAGTGGCGCGTGCAGAGCGGGAAAGACCCACCTGTCCCGAAGGAGAGGACAGGTGGGTCTGTGGCGGGGAAACGTTTACGTAAACAAGTAAACAACAACAAACGTGAGCGAGGGATTGACGCCAGAGGGTCGCGCAGGTGCGGTTCAGTCACCAAGGAAACGCGAAGGAGGAAGGGAGCGAAAGAGCGGCGGGAATGTCGGGAAAGGTGCGGGATGTGTCCTCGCGCTCACCCGTCCATGGTCCGCGAGGAGGAGGAAGGTGAGAGGAAGAGTTGTTTTGGTCCGCGAGCCTCCCGCACCAGCCTGGCAGCGACCGCGGAGAACAACGAGCTCACTTCCCGTTTGGTGACGTCACGGGAGAACATGGCGGCTCGCGCGGACACGCCTCAGATCAGAAATGCTGGATCGATAGCAATCAATAACCCAGTTAAATAACAGAAGGAAAAAAACACGTGACACGTTCAGAAACGTTTTTAAATGATCGTGTTTGTTTCTTCCGTCGCGCGCTGTTTGTTTTTATTGTCGCTCGTTCGTCAGATTCTGAAAACTTTGTGATCTTCAGTCAGCTGATGTTTCAAAAACACCGCAGAGAAAAAGAGACAAACAGAAAGATTCAGCTTCGGAACATTCGGACCAGAGTTTTTCTGCCATCAGATAATAACACAATATGATCAATGCAATATGTAATAAACACATTTATTCAAACTGTCACTGATGGAGGGGCGGGGCCAGAAGATGACCTTTGACCTCAGACTGACTTGAATCCAGGATCAAAGTGAACCAAGTGGAAGGAAATAAAAGTTTCACCTGTTTTTCCAACTCCGATGTCTGGAGGCAGGTGTGGCACAGATAACAGAGCCGATCAATAATCAGCCTGATCAATACTCAGCCTGATGATGGATGATCGGGTGGACAGAGGTGCAGGCTAACAGCTGGTGGTTCTTCCACAGGAAGCAGTCGTGTCCCAGTTCTCATCACAGTGAAGGTCAACGTGTTTCTGAAGGAGCTTCAGGTCTCCACAAAACACGAACTGAAGAGCGACGAGTGAAGAGCAAATTACAGAAGACGCTGACGTGAAGTTCACTAACGAGGAGGAAGAGGAGGAGGAAGCAGGGGGAGGAAAAGGAGGAGGAGGAGGAGGAAGAAGAGGAGGAGGAAGCAGCAGGAGGAGGAGGAGGAGCTTCATGGTGATGCAGCAGAGTTCAGCGATGTGAGGCCTTCAGGTCAGCGAGAAGCTGCTTTCCACAGAAACTCAGCTGTTAGAAGCATGAAGAAGAGAGGAGAAGACGACCTGACGGGCTGAAGAAACAGCTACAGAGACGGGGGGGGGTCACCTGTCAGAGCTCAGGAGGGAGGTGACCTGATGACCAGGTGAGTTCTGCTCAGGTCTCCTGTCTGAGGTCAGGTGCTGATTGGGCCACTTTGTTAAGGATTTGCTGAGTTTGCTCCTCAAGCTTTGCGTCCTGATTTGACTGAATGTGACGTCCTGACGGAGCTGAAGTCTCACCTGAGCGAACTGTTCGGAGGCGGACCAGGACACTCACCTGTCACTCAGAGTTAACGGGCGGTGCAGCGGATCACCTGGTCTCCTCCTGGTTCCATGAACAGGAGCTGGTGGACAAAACTAAGATCAATGATTTACGCTGAAATGTGTCATTGTTTCTTCCTGTTCATGCACGAGTGGCGATATTTGGATATTTGTTTGTTCAAAACTATAAATTAAATTCCACATCCGTCTCACTGTATACAGTCTTTTTTAAAGCATTTTAGGAGAAAAACAGGCTTTTTTAGGGAGAACCTAAGAATGGGTGGTGTCCTCCTGTGCAGTAGGTGGCGGTATGCATCTCTGAGCTGTTTGTGTCCTTGTGTCTTTAACGGGGAGGTGAAGAGGAAGAACCGTGTCAGCAGCTCGTCCTCCGGGACAGCAGGTGGCGGTAAGCTCCTCGAAAGTCTTCGTTGCAACTCGCCATAAAACCAAAAGAAGAAGAAGAGGAGGAACTGGGTGAAAGGTGAAGAAGACGACGTGCTGACAACCCAACTGAACGGATCCCTCATTTTTATTTCAACACAAACGTTTCCTGCAAAACAAATCTGACGATGCTGCAGAACACAGGGTGAGTTCACGCTGCCTTCATGTCCGCTCCGCGCAAAAACTCCGCTCAAAAACTCCGCTGGAAAATGTCTGATTTTAAAACGGCCAACATAACAATAGAAGCAACGCAAGAGGTGGGTTAGTTAAGATTTTAGTGGATTAAACACGTTTAGTTTGTGACTTTGCCGAAGCCGAACCAAGTTATGAAGGTTTCTGCGTCAGAAATAGTTCGTAGTTTAGACGAGCTCACGTTGTCTTTTGACCTTTGAACGGTGCAGGTTAAAGTTGAAGGTTTTTTCAGTGAAGTTTGGTGCCAGTTGTTCAATCATACGTCGTGTGTTATGAGTTCACTGTCCTTGTTGAGCTTCTGTCTTCCTCTACAAACACAATTCTGTTCACAATCTTCTGAATAATGTTGATCTGATATTTATCAATCACCTTTATTTATCAGCCAATCGGTCATGAAGATGGCAGTGAAGTGACGTAAACACGTCAAATCGGGACTCTGGAGCTTGAATTGGACAGAATCCGGTTCCGATCGTTCAGTTCTGTAACTTTTGACCTGTTTAAAGTGAAGTGGTTTTGTACAGAGTCGTTATTAAAGGTCTCACAGGAGAATTCAGCTGAAACACTCCGAGACTCTGCACCGGATCCGGAGCAGGTTTACATGGCGTTCACACCGAAACCGGAGTCAGTCCGATATCTGTCTGTCTCTCTGTTCAGGACTTTGAGCAGAAATGCACAACAGTGTCTAAGTTCCTGCAGTTTTCATCAGAGTTTGGTGAAAGCAGCACCTGGCAGGTAACACGAGCTCACCTGAGCTCACCTGAGCTGCATCCGTTAGCTTAGTTAGCATGTCGGCTGACAGCAGTTTCTGCGTGTTAATGCGAAGTCATTGCTAATAATCAATCACTGATCGACAAAGCTGGACTGTCAAGTCATGTAATCACAAAGGAAGTGCTCTTTCAAATTAAAAGCACAGAGTACTGTTTTCCGACGGAAGTCTTTTAGAATGAAAAGTGAACGGATGCGGTCGAAGCTCGTTAGTGGAACAAAACAAGCAGGTTAAGTTTCAGCTGTGCTGCTTTTTATTGTGTCATTTTAGAGAAATTAAACAAGTTCCAAAGAAAATAAAACGAGAAAAAACGACAGTGAATTCAATCTGAATGCGACGTCCAGTGTTAAATTAACATTAACACCGGATGGACGAAAAGTCTGCAGACGTCTGTCTCTCTGATCAGTGTGTCTGTCTGAATGGACAGTCTGTCTCTCTGATCAATGTGTCTGTCTGAATGGACAGTCTGTCTCACTGTGTTGCTGCTCGTTGGTTTCCAGGATGAAACCAGTCAGCTGGAAAAACCAGAAAGACGATGGAGGGCGGAGGGGGGTTGTTTCTGAAAAACGCTTTTCTTTTTCCTTCTTTCTTTCTTTCTTTCTTTCTTTCTTTCTTTCTTTCTTTCTTTCTTTCTTTCTCAGGAAAAGTGTTCAAACATCAAACACCTGCTCAGGATCAGATGGTCTGTTCTAGTCGACCTGAGTGTTTCAGCAGAGAGTAAAAACACAGACAGACAGACGGAGTCGGAGCTCCGTGTGTGTTTGAGGGAAAACGACTCGGCGGTGAGATTAGTGACAACAGCAACATTAGCATGAGAAAAATGTTCAGCTGGCTCTTTTTGTCTCCCGGGTTTCAGGAAGTTGGCCGGCTGCACGCTCTTCATCACCGGAGGGAGCCGGGGCATCGGTAAAGCCATCGCCCTGAAAGCCGCCAGGGACGGCGCCAACATCGTCATCGCCGCCAAGACCGCCGTTGCCCACCCGAAACTACCGGGAACCATCTACACTGCTGCTCAGGAGGGTGAGGGCGGCTAAAAGCTCTAACACGAGGCACCAAGTGTGGATCAGTCCACCACATTAAATAGTTCCCAATAAGTCTCAGTCTCCCGTTTGTACGGTGAGCAGCTGTTTGACGGACCTAACGAACCTTTCACAGACCTGAACGTTTATATCTGCACTTTCAAAGATCCACTTTGTGAGCAGAACAGGTGAGTTTGGACCGTTGGACCTGCAGAAGAGAGCGAGGCGCTGCTCTGTGAGCAGATGTGATGCTGATGAAGTGGAATAACATCCGTGTTGTGTTTGTGAAACAGAGAAAAATCAGAGAAAACAGAGAAACATGTTGCAAAGTCAGTTCGGCTGCTCACTGCAGCAGCTCTGTGAAAGTCCTGTGTGTTTGCTCCAACTTCCTGTCAGCGACACCTTCCAGGTCACATGTTTCCTGTGCTGTGTGTTTCAGTGGAGGCGGCGGGCGGGAAGGCGCTGGCCTGCGTGGTCGACATCCGTGATGAGCAGCAGATCGGAGACGCCGTTCAGAAGGCCGTCGAGAAGTTTGGAGGTACTTCATTTTTTACAGTGTGGAAGAAAAACATCAGAGAAACCTGAACAGAAGGAAAATTAACATCCAAATGAAGATTTACACTTAAATTTTTAAAACCAAAACAGATCAGAGAATCTGCATCACAACAGGAACCCTGAACGCCTCGCACAGGAAACTGTTACCGAAACATTAAACAGGAGCTTCACTTTAAAGATGTCGGAACTTTTTCTGTAATTTTTGCACAAAAGATAAAAAATATTTGGAAAGTTGTTGGAATCTTTTCTGATTTTCTGCTTTAAATCAAAAGAAAGAATCAGACAAAAGTTAATTTTCAGCAGGGGGGGGGGGGGGTCATGTGACACCTGAAGTGATCAGAACTTCCTCTCCTGCTGGTGACATCATCACAGTGACTGATTGTGATTGGCAGGAATTGACATCTTAGTGAACAACGCGAGCGCCATCAGTCTGACGGGAACGCTGGAGACGCCGATGAAGAAGGTCGACCTGATGCTGGGAATCAACCTGAGAGGAACCTACCTGACGTACGACACACACACACACACACACACACACACACACGGACGGATACACACGGACACACACACACATACACAGCCGCCTGACCTTTGTGTGTGTGTCTGTGTGTTTGTGTGTGTGTGTGTGCGTGTGTGTGTGTGTGTGTGTGTGTGTGTGTGTGTGTGTGTGTGTGTGTTTGTGTGTGTGTGTGTGTGTGTGTGTGTG
>JAQMCX010000027.1:14880796-14903595 GCA_029814765.1 Acanthurus leucopareius | reverse complement strand
TCAACGTTTGGCTCATCAGTCATGTGGAGCGAAAACACGACGACTTCAAGGTTCCTGATTCGGGACAGAAAGTCGAGGATGAGAACAAAATAAAAGCTGAAGTGAACTTTGGTTTCTGGGT
Source organism: Acanthurus leucopareius (assembly GCA_029814765.1). Lineage (NCBI taxonomy): Eukaryota > Metazoa > Chordata > Actinopteri > Acanthuriformes > Acanthuridae > Acanthurus > Acanthurus leucopareius. Next base: position 14,903,474 of record JAQMCX010000027.1, on the reverse strand, counting down.
CGAAGCAGAAACTCAAAGTTTCAGACTCAACAGATGGAACTTGAAGTACACAGTAAAGTCACTGCTGCTGCATGCACATCACTGTGCAGTTCAGGTGCACAGGAGCAGTGTGGGAAGTTTCCACTCCTGGCAGTGCGAACCGTGCAGCAACCCGACGGCTCTGAGAGGCCGTCGGTCGGCTGAGACGTCACATGATCAGGATGTGGATGGAAAGTGAGCCGGCTGCCTGTTTGTGGGACTTACAGGTAAAAAACATCCACAACATGAAGATGTCAGACTGAAGATCAACACAGAAATCAGCTCCTTCACTCGACCTCAGTTTGAAGTGATGGAGCAGACTGAGCGCGCTCAGACCGACGCTCCTGACGTGCAGCTCAGACGCTTCATGCTGAGCCTCCGTTCACCTGCAGCCGGATGTAGGGATCATGTGACCTGTTTGTGAGTGACGATGCGTCAGGAGATTTGGGAGCAGCTTGTGATTGGTGAGATGGAGGTCATGTGGTACATTCGCTTCCTGTAGACGGTGACGTTCCGGCTTGCGGCTCAGACGTCGTCGAATATTCGGCTGCGAGACGACGACATGGACAGATATCGTCCTCCTGCGTGTCTGAAAGAGACAAACAGAAACAGGAGTGAAGCTGCGACCTGCAGACTCAGGTGTGATCAGACAGGTGACGAGCTCAGATCAGAGACGCCGTCATGTGATGGATTCTGCACAGAAAACCACATGCAGCCTGTTTGTGATGTGACGCTGAACTTCCTGCTACAATCTGAGAGACGAGGCGTTCACGTCCTGCTGCCGTCGACCTCCGTTTGCACCACAAACATGAAAAACGGCTCAGGTGTGTCTGTGTTTAATACTGCTGCAGGAGGAGGCGGGGCTTACCTGCCCGGCTCTGCGTCCAGAGGATCGTCCGTCAGAGAATCGGCGTTGAAGTCCAAAGGCTCGGCGTCCTGCAGCAGCTCGATGCAGTCCCTCTCTGCCCGGCCGCCAGCGCGAGAATACTTCGCCTCTGTGCAACACACAACAACTTTAATTAATCAGCAGTCGAGTGTTTTTCCTCCTCACACCTGCAGGTTTCAGAGGCGTCACCGTGGCGACGGCGTCTGACGTACGTCTGTTGTTGCCGCCGGTCACCGTGTCCGAGTAACTGGTCTCCTTCAGCTCATGGCTGCTCCGGTTCCTCGCCGTGTAGTCGTCCCGCTGGTTCCCATAACGCTCCTTCCACTCCTGCAACACACACACACACACACACACACACACACACACACACACACACGCTGCAGTGACACTGAGCGACAGAAACAAACCGGTTTTCTCGCAGCAGGTCGACGTTTGAGGAGATTCAGGGAGGAAACACTCGTTTCTTCTCATTCGTTTGTGTTTTGAAGCAGAACTTTGAAACCAGCTGGAGCTTCAGTCACCTGGTTGATCAGCAGCAGATTCAAACCTTCAACATGTTCTGTGACTTTAACGGAGTGAACGCTGAGTTTCCTGAAGCCTCCTGTTCTCTCAGAGACTCTCACGGAGGTTTGATGGGTTTTTACTCACCCTGCGTCTGTTCTCTCCATCTTCTATCCTCTGACGCTTCCTTTTCTCTGAAAGAACAACATGGAGTCAGTTTAACAGACGTCACGCCGCCCCCCTGAGGCCGTCATCAGGACGGTCGTTACCTCGTCGGATCAGCTCCTTGCCCTCGTCGATCAGGTCGGACGTCATCTCACTGTCGCCAACAAACTGCTGGAAGCCCAGAAGGTTCAGACAGCGAGTCCCCAGACTGAGGAGAGATAGAGGAGGCGTCCGTTCAGTCACAGAGAGCCGTCTGATGGAGACGATTACACGCCTGCTTTAAGAAGCAGGAGGAGACTTTCACTCAGCACACAGACCTGAAGCCCCGCCCCCCCATGGTGGGGAGTCAGAGAGCATCAGAGAACAAAGAAGACAAACTTTCACACTTTCACAAAGTCCAAAGTGGAAAAAAAACATTACAAAGCTCAAAGACGTTCAGCTGAAAGACGAGAAAAAGCAGCGAGTCGTCACTTTTGAAACATTTGAATGAAAATGAGCCGAACAGCCAATCAGACATCACCGAGCCCTGATTTCAGTTTCTGTCTCTGGTTTCTAATCTGTGCAGCTCGAAGCCTCAGCGTCTGCTGGATTCACCCTCCTGGTTCCACTGATGGAGAAACATCTGGACACGTGTTCAGCAGACGGTCACATGACTCACCTGAAGTAGGTGGCGATGCAGAGGATGACGATCAGCATGGGGTAGTAGATGTAGAAGCCGTTGGCGATGAAGGAGAGAACTCGCATCGATCCCATGATCTGAAAAACAGGAACAGGTGAGACGAGCAGGTGCTTCACCGACGCCCAGAAGACTGTTTGTCCCTGAAGGTGACGCACCGAGGTGTACGCCGTCTGCTCCTTCTGCTGGTGGGAGATGGCCGAGTCCATGTGGATCAGACCCAGGAAGTTCAGACAGAGAGGAGGCGTCAAACGGCAGAACAACCTGCAGGGGGCGGAGTCACAGTCTGCATCACCTGTCCCTCACAGATCATTACGATGCTTTCACTGACCTTCACAATCACAAACACACACACTCAGACTCACATGCCGCTGAACTGGAGGCTGTACGCGTCCGTCTGGTGATGGGAGGCCAGGTAGTAGTAGTTAAAAACCCGGATGCGGAACACGGTGGAGTAAACGCAGGTACACAGGAAGAAGATGGTGATGAAGCACGCCATCTGGTGGACAGAAGGGTCATTACAGGCCACTCAGAAAAGGTCTTTTAGAGTGTGTGTGTGTCTTGTGAACATGTGATCATGTTTTCTGCTTCTTTCAGAATCAGATTCAGTTTAACGTTTCTGATCACCGACGCTGGAATCACAGTTATTGAACCGGATTATTCACCGACATCAGAACGAAACCTCGTTACTTTTATTCACATCTTTAAATACGACGAACAGCTCGGACAGAAGGACGTGAGTTCGTCCTCTGAAGCTGTTTGTTCCTGTTGAGTGAGAAGCAACAGAACCAGCAGGAGTCTGCTGCTCCGTCACCATGACGACGGGTCACATGGCCTGTGAGCGTCTCACCTCGATGTACAGGTAGTTGTAGTCTCGTTCGGCCAGCTGGATGAAGACGGCGAACAGCGAGAGGACGGGACGCGTGCTGAAGAAGGTGCACTCAGACCAGACGACGGCCACGCTGAACAGACTGAGGACGACCGAGAGCAGCCGGTAAAACCAGCGGCGCAGGAGACACTCCCAGTACCACTCTGTGGGACACACACACACACACACACACACACACACACACACACACACACACACACACACACACACACACAAACACACAGAGACACACAGGAGGCGGAGCTTCAGGTCGCTGCATCACTTGACTGAAACAGTTTCATTGAATCACTTTGTTCCATCTGACGTCTGCATGAAGCTCTGAAACACCTGGACCAGGTAACTCAACTGTGGAAGGTTAGAAGAACTCTGAGTTCTTCACACTGTCGCTGCCCCCTACAGGCCGACTAGAGAAAAGCTTCATTCTTGTTAAATGTACATTTTAAAGGCTCATTTGAATGATTCTGTTCATCCTGTTAATAAAGTTGCTCATAACTTCTTTTTCAGCCCTGGAACTCAAACCTTCTGATTCTTCAAACATCTCTTAAAATAAGCAGATGAAGATGTTTGACCTGCACTGACTCGTTGACTCAAACCTTCATGTCTCACTGCGTTTCAGAGGAAACATGGAGTCAAACACAGACAAACTGTTAGAGATGTGACACATTTTCAGGTCGAAGCTCTGGTTTCCAAACTGTGAACAGAAGCTCCGGGTCAAAGATGGATCAGCAGTCACATGAGGAACCTGCTTCACCCTCAGCTGGGAGTTCTGTCTCCATGTCTGACATGACTGAACATCAGACTCTGCACTCAAACCCACCGACGGTCGGCGTGTAGACGTATCTGCTGAACCAGCCGGACGGCTCCGAGGACGGGAAGCTGTGGACGAACTGGTGGGTGGAGCTGGTCTCGTTCTTGGCGACGTCCTCCAGGTGGATGGCCTGCTGCAGGAGGATCTGCCACTGGACGCGAGTCCTGTTGTGTCTCTGCACCGCGTAGATCACCTGGACACATGCGACAGAAACACACACCTGAACCGCGTGAAGACAAACATGTGACATCCACGAGGTCGAGCTTCTGTCGCCGTCGGCGTTTCCTGTAAACGACACTGAGCCTGAAAGCAACTCGGCTCCTCAAACTCATGAAGCAGGTTCAGTTTGGACGAAATCACCAAATAAAAACTGGTTTTTCTCAGTTTGGTTTCTAATTTAACAGACTGGTCTCATTATTTCTTTGTATGTTTGCTGTTGCTCTTTAATGAAGCAAAAGTTTTTCTCTTCTGGCTACTTGATCATAGAGTAATAGAGTACTTGTTTGCTAAAGTAACTGGCAGCCACATTGGTGCTTCAGTCAGGTTTCTGCAGGCAGTAAACTTCACGCAGACAGTTTCCAGGCTGAGGAAGCGTCTCACCTGCTTGTGAAGCTTCACCAGGCTCTTCTCGCTCGGGTAGGTGTTCTGTTTGTCATCGAAGTCTTCGTAGTCGTCCATGTTCCTGCCCATCTTCTCCTGGTAATCCACCGGGCACTGAGGGGAAAAAACTCTGTCAGTGCGTCTCATCCATCAGTCTGAACTTTGTGTCTCTGCTGTTTCAGTTCTCACTCACTTTTCTCAGAATGGTGTCGATGTACTTCCTCAGCGGATGGTTGTATTTGATGGATTCGTTGACTTTTCTCACCTCCTGCAGCAAAAAAAAAACACTTCACAGTAAAAACAGTGAAACGAGTTAAACTTCATACGTTACAGTCTCTTCTGCTGCCTCCCACCTCCATGACGTCCTCCAGGTTCTCCTCTGCGTCCGCCTTCTCCGTCATCAGCTTCGACGCCTTGAAGTACGTCTTGATGAGCAGGTGTCCGTGTCGAGAGGCGTTCCAGTAGGAACGAGGGATCTCCACCAGGCCATAGCCGAGCAGCAGCACCAGCAGGAACAGGCCCCAGGTGTTGGCCGCCGTGATGCCGATGGTCTGCAGCTCGTACCTGAAGCACACGCGGCAGCTTCTTAAAGGGACAGTTCACCCAAAACTGAAACTTCACACACTTCCTGCTCATCACTACATCCATGGAGGCTCTGCAGCTGCGTGTCTCGAGTCTCGCCAGAGTTTTTAAGCTACATGTGCGCTAACATGAACGCAGCTCCTGTCCGAGAGTCTGCCGAGTCTTCAGGACACTTTGACTAAACCCCCCCAACCTCCAACCCCCCCAGTCTAAACTTCTTTACTCCTTTACTTAACACAGTGTCAGTTTCCGCTTTATTCTGGAAAATATTCAAAATAAATGCTGGATCCTAAAACATCGGTGAGAGACGATCAGGAACCTGATAACGTTTGAACTGAGACATGAAGCTTCACGTTTGTCCATCACATGTTAAATCAGAGTCTCTGGTCTACATGTAAACGGACTGAATAACGGAGCAGACGGTGTTATTGATGACAGTTTAAACATCATCAGGTATCAGAAAAGCTTCATGTCACACTCACCAGGAGAGATGCCACTCAGGATGGACAGCCACGTATATGAGCAGAGAGCCGAAGATGAGCAGGTAGGTCCCGTAATAAATGGCGTTTTCTATCAGAGCAGTTTTAATCTTCCCGGTGATGGAGAAGCCTCCGGAGCGAGCGTACGACTGCATGAAGGGCAGCAGCAGCCTGTGGAGTCCAACGTTAAACAGCTTCAGAACAGGAACCATTTTAAAACCTGATCACATCTGAAACAAACACAACAAAAGAGTTCATGGTGTGTGTGACGGAGCTCCGACCATGTGAGACACTGGGACGTCCAGTACACCACCCTCCAGAACACAGGCATGATGCCATCAGGGATGTAGCTCCAGGGCTTGTAGCAGGGGGTCGGCGCCCTGAGGAGCACAGGAGAAGAAAAGGATGACACACTCGTACTAGCTGGCTTCCTGTGTCAGACAGAGTCAAACCCTCCTAAACTAACAGAACTAAACAGTAAAACACTCGAGAGTTCAGAGGGAAACTTTCATTTCTGTGTGAGACACAAAACAACCTGCATCCTCTGAGGACTTCCTGTCTGCTACCTGAGACTCTACAGGCAACAGGAAGTCCTCTGATGACTTCCTGTCTGCTCCTGAGACTCTGCAGGCAACAGATGCTCAGAGAAGAAAATCTAACAGCTGAATAAACAGAGAATGAGTCACTTCAGCTCAGGTGAGTGCAGCCTCGGCCTGGACACAGGTGATGTACCTTTTAGTGGGTGAGACGGACGTGTTCGGGGCCGTGTGATTGGACGGTGACGGGCTGACGGTGGGGGCAGAGGTGTGATCCTTATGGTCTATCTTGCACTGCTTGTAGATGGTCTGTAGGAGGACACACACACACACACACACACACACAGCGTTCAGGAGTCTGCAGAGTCTCTTAAATGCGACCTGCGACGTCTCTGCTCAGAAACTCACCGTGCTGACGTCCAGAGGCAAGATGAAGACGATGAGGAAGCACAGGTACCAGGCCAGCAGTGTGCCGAACAGCACCATGCGCTGCTGCTTCTTGAAGTCTCCATACCGGTGCAGCAGGAACAGCGCCAGGAAAAACACCACCACGATCTCGATGCCCAGAGCAGCCCCACTCATCCTGCTGCGCTCACCACCAGCAGCCCCTCAGGAACCTGCAGAGATGACGGTCAGCACACCTGTAGGTCCTTCAGTCCAAACCAAGATGAATGACTGTTGGGTTTATTTCTGGTTCAAGTTCACACTGACTCTCTACAAACAGATGCAGGGAGGAAACGTAGAGTCACGCTGACATGGAGCTCTCTGATTGGACAGTTCTGGTGACTGTCATGCTGCATCATTGGGACCAAGTCGAGTAAATTAAATTCTGACTGACAGGAAGAAGAAGCCCTGCCTTGTTTTTTACAGCATCACTGAGTATCACCTGATGACAGCGGCTTCCTTTCACGTCACTGAGCAACAAACCAACTGACAGAAACAGACGAGTCGCTCGTTTCTGCTGCGTGTTGTTACGAACCTGACGCTGCTGTCAGCAGCCAATCAGAGAGAGTTTCATTCCTGAACTGTGAGCAGGACGAACTCTTTTTATTCCTCTGAAGTCTGTTTTTGTTGATCAGAATCATAAAAAAAACTTGTGCAGCTGTTAAGAGTTTCAATGTGGTGAGCTGCACCGAAACTGGATGGAAAAATGTTTTTCTCAGAAACGTAGGTGAGGAAAAAATGAGTGAATGAATGAATGAATGAATGAATGAATGAAGCACAGACACATTAAAACACCTGAGTGGACTGCGGTGACGAGGAGGCGACACAAACGAAGTGCTGCTCTACATGATAACAAGAAGCTTCATCTCTGTGAATCCAGGAAGACGTGGGATTCTCCAACAGAAGCACGCTGACCCGTAAACCATGAAAGGGTCTTTTGTTTTAGCTCGGGGGGGGGGGGATGGGAGCACCGGGTCTGCAGACAGCAGGAACATCACAGTCAGAACTCGGGCAGAAGATCAAACAAAGGCTGATGAAGATCAGCTGGATCGTAATGTGGCTCTGAGATCAGTGTGAAGATCTTTTACCTGATTTTTCCTTCAGTTTGATGTTTCTGGATGTTATTATTTTTGTCTGAGCAGGAAGTTCAAACCTGCGTCACTGTAAGGAAACTGTCCCTCAGTGCGTTTGCATGATGTTAGAAAAGGCTGAGTTACTGCGTGAGTCCAACTAGAACTGGACTTTAAAAAAACACGTTAACATGTGAGTCTGACTGAAATCAAACTGAGTTTCTCAGAGTCGGACCGAGTTGGACCCAAACTGGCCGAGACGTCCTGAGCAGCTCTGCAGTTCCTGTGCAGAACTTTGACCCAACAGCATAAATCTGTGGGAGAAAGCCAGGAAGTGAACAAGACGAAGGGGCTCGAGTACGAGGAGACACGGTTCATTGTGTCAGCTGAAGCAGTTAAACGATTGGTTGGCATGTGACAGAACAGGTCAACTGGAAACCGTCCGGTAGTAACCAGCTGAGAGGAGGCACAGCGCCACCTACTGTTGGACATGCTTCCCCTGTGCTAACGTACTGGGACGAGGACAGCATTCCAGTTAAAAGGCCTGATGGAGCTGCAGCTCGACTTCACTGACCGGTACAACAGGATTTAATCATGACTCACGGAGGAACTACGAGTCTCTCAGGGAGGAAATATGAACGGATGAGTGAGTACGTATGTGAGCAGAAACACCTTCTCATCCTGAGCAGGAAGCCGGTGAACAGAAAAATGCTGTAAAACATGTTTTATCCTCTAAATTTACCTCCACAGAGATTATGCTCTCAACCTGTTTGTTTGTTTGCCACCTGGTTTTCATGACACTCTGTGACACGATGAAACGCTGCCTGAAGACGAACCCACCGAGTCTCCTTCACAGGGTCGACACATGAATGATTCCTCTCTCTCACAGTGAGAGAAAGGGTTGGGCTGTGGGAGGATAAATGTAATATGTCATCAGATCCAGTAGGTGGCAGTAAAGTTTAAAGCTGATGTAAAAAATAATGACTCCTGGTACCATGGTAACAGGTCACGGCAGCCACACAGGGGCTGCCTGAGTGAGACACACCTGGAAAACAAAGAAAGCATCTGAAAAGTGTCCAACAGGAAGTGACACGCCTCCGTCTGGTCTACCCCGTCACTGGTCTGTCTCCTTTAACCTTTTCTCCTCAGGTGAGAGAACCCTTATGACCTCACGATGACATCACCTTCAGCTGGGTTAATTAGTCAAACATCAGAGGAGCTTCTGAAGACACCTCCTCTCTGTTCCTCAGGCTGGACCATGAAACTTCTCCTGAGGAAGTGGATTCACGTGAGGAGTCAGTGACCTTTAAAAACAGCTGATCTCGGATCTGTGTGGTTCAGTTCCTGATCACAGGACTCAGGAACTCTGCCTGTCAGAGATGACCATGTCCATCTCAGAGCTGAAGGCCTGAGCAGACTCAGGGAGTCCCGCACTGAGAACCGCACCCTGCAATGATTGAATCATGTGCCGGGATGCGTGACCTGCGTGGTCACAGAGAAGCAGACAGCTGGCTCTCTGTTGACCAACGTGTCCATGGAAATAAGCCTGAGACAGATGGGCGAACCGTCGGGCGGCTTAACGGGCTTTTGGAGACAAACAGCGGGACACTGAAGCTCCGGTTCGGTGTTTTTCACGCTGATATCGTCGCACTTTAACGTTTCGGTGAAAACAGGCTCTATGGGCTCGCTATCACCGCCCCGATCCCGTCGGCTAACGTCGGGTTTGTTACGGTAACATGACAGTTAGCTGATGTTTGCTAGCCAGAAAACGCAGAGACGTCACGGCCGCGTCCGGTCTTACCGTGAATTATCTGCTAGTTTCTGCCGCCTTCAGGGGAAACGGAGACGCTCGGGATTCTCAGCAGGAGGCTGCGGGGACGTTTTCTGCGGCGCTGGACGCGAAAACCATCAGTTTCCTGCTCGCTAGCTGGCAGCATCAGTCACATCCTGCTTCTCTACCAGGAGGGCACGGTGACGTCACAGCGGAGCGAGAGGCTCTCCGCGCATGCGCACCTCAGCTCCGCCTGACGTGTTGTTTTTTCAGAGGTTTTACAGGGTGTGTTGCTTCCTCCTACTGGATAAAATGCAGTTACTACAGTCACAGTAAATAGTTATGTAAATGCAGAATGTTGGCATGTAGGAGAGTACATTTACTCGAGTACTGTGCACTTACTTGAGTACAAACTTCAGATACTTTATTTCTGTTTTTACATTTGAATTCCACCACATCTCAGAGGCAAATAGTATACATCTGATTCCACTACATCTATCTGACAACTTTAGTTACTGATTACTTTGCATTTGATCACTCTGATGCCCTCCATGTCCAGGTGAAACCTCGTATCTTCAGCTGTGTTGGTGCTAAATGTTTGTGATGAACTGGAGGAAGAAGTTTCTCCTTCATGAGCTGAGAAACTTCTCGTCCTTCAGATGAATAAAGGACGTAAAAAGCTTCTTGTTTGAGCCGCAAAATGTCCCAAAGCTGAAACTGTTTTTCTGTTTTTCTGAGCTCATGAAACCTTTTTGGAGATAGGTGGTTCTCAGAGGAGCCAGGCTCCATCTGAGGCTTCGCTGTGGATGAAAGTAAAGTAACTAAAGTAAAGTAACTAACAGGATATAAAGGAGTTCACATGAGCTGCAGCTTCAACATCTGCAGCAGGAAACAAACACATGAATCCAGAACCACAAAAACACTGACAGCAACTAGTTACTGCTGCAGGACCACTGTAATCGATTACTGTAACTACAACTACTGCTGCAGGACCACTGTAATCGATTACTGTAACTACAGCTACTGCTGCAGGACTACTGTAATCGATTACTGTAACTACAACTACTGCTGCAGGACCACTGTAATCGATTACTTTAACTACAGCTACTGCTGCAGGACCACTGCACTCAATTACTCCAGTACAGCTGTACTTTAACTCGTCTTACTCTAACTACATGTACTTCTTGCAGCAGGAACATGAATCAGTTGTAATCTCGTTGTGATTTTTCATGTTTGCAGCTCATTTGAATGTTTCACTGAATCCGTTAACAGACGAACAGAAGTTTCGTGTGAATTCTTCGTTACTTTGACGAGGACACAGACTTGCAGTCGGTGGTCGTGGTGTAGTTTTGGAGGTCAGGTACGTCTCCGTCACCTCTGGTCAGAACGTACAGGTGAGAGCTCGGCTGTACAAAAACATGACAGACTGTGCTGCTTCCATCGACCTGCGATCGATGTGTCACCGCTGTCACTTTATGGGAGCGGCGTGTTTTCGGTCAAACGGCCTTTATCCAGGTCACATGGTCGCGGTGCAGCCGGGGACGGAGGTCTTATCAGAGGCCTCATGAAAAACCTCCTTCTCCTGCTGAACTCGTCGTTCAGTAGGTTTCACTCTGAACAAACATTTACAGACAGAATCCCTCGACTCTGAAGGCCACATGTGCTGATGCACTTTAATACCTGGATGTTACGTAAAAACTGTGCTGAGTGAAGAAAAGATCAGACGACTTCAGCTCAGTCACAAACCTGCTGCTCCAGCAGCAAGAAAAACCACACACCCTGAAGGCACCACGGCAGCTCTCAGGTTTCTTCCAGATGAAAGTCTGAGGACCAAAATACATCTGCGACGACTGCGTTTGGCCTCTGAGGTCAGAAGGTCAGCAGGTCAGCAGGCCGCGAACTAAACCTGGACGAGCAGCTTTCAGCAGCTCAGAGCTCCAACAAACAAACTCCGGCTTTAAACCCACCACACTGAAAGTACCATTACAACAACCAAAATACTCCATTACATCAGCTGACGACCGACTCACAGCCGTCACAGCGAGTTTCCATCGTTCTTCTTCAGACTCTTCAAACACTGAACACCTTGAACCTTCATGTAGCGAGTCGACTGGACCTGCGTCCTCCTCCGCCTGTCAGTCAGGCTTCAGGGAGAAGAACTTCACAGTTTATTTAAGTTAAAGAACTAAAACGTGTTTGAAGGTTCGCGAGTGAACAAAACACACACCAGCATTTCCTGTTTAATCTGCCGTCGTCTTCCTGATCAGCTGATCAATCAAACACTCTCAGGTGACGACTTCAGTGTGTTTGATCCAAAAGCAAAAGATGTTAGAGAGACACAGAAAGCAGAGAATTGATTATGATGATTAATCGATACTCAATAACTGATTGTTGTCCTGAACGATCATCAGTCAGCTGATGAGAAGAACACAAACAGCTGTGTTGTGTTGTGTGTGTTGTGTTGTGTTGTGTTGTGTTGTGTGTTGTGTGTGTTGTGTGTGTTGTGTTGTGTTGTGTGTGTTGTGTGTGTTGTGTTGTGTGTGTCGTGTTGTGTGTGTTGTGTGTGTTGTGTGTGTAGTGTTGTGTGTTGTGTTGTGTGTGTCGTGTTGTGTGTTGTGTGTGTTGTGTGTGTTGTGTTGTGTGTGTTGTGTGTGTTGTGTGTGTCGTGTTGTGTTGTGTTGTGTTGTGTTGTGTTGTGTTGTGTGTTGTGTGTGTTGTGTTGTGTGTGTTGTGTGTGTTGTGTTGTGTTGTGTGTTGTGTGTTGTGTTGTGTTGTGTTGTGTTGTGTTGTGTTGTGTGTGTTGTGTTGTGTTGTGTTGTGTGTGTTGTTTTGTGTTGTGTTGTGTTGTGTACGTTGTGTTTTGTGTTGTGTTGTGTTGTGTTGTGTGGTGTGTGTTGTGTGTGTTGTGTACGTTGTGTTTTGTGGTGTGTGTTGTGTACGTTGTGTTGTGTGTTGTGTCGTGTTGTGTACGTTGTGTTGTGTGTGTTGTGTGTGTCGTGTTGTGTTTTGTGTGTTGTGTTTTGTGTGTTGTGTGTTGTGTGTTGTGTGTGTTGTGTACGTTGTGTTGTGTTGTGTTGTGTTGTGTACGTTGTGTTGTGTGTTTTGCAGAGTCACAGGGTGCACCTGTGGGCTCAGGTGCTGAGCTGGTCTCAGGTCAGTCTGCTGGCTCCTCCCCCTGCAGCTCTGATCTGGGACACCGTCATGGACTCTGCTTCCTCAGCTGACTGCTGACCTGCATGTTGACTGATCCCAGAATCGACCAATCACAGGCCGCGAGCTGTTTCCCCCCAGTGGACGACGTGTGTCAACAGAAGAATCACTTCAGCTCACAAACTCACACTGAAACATGAGAAGTGGTTTGTTTTTCTGTGGTGTTCGTCTCATCCTGCCAACCAACCACCTGCAGACATGAATCACCAGTTTCACAGCCACAGCAGCATCATGAGGTGGTTATTGATCATCCACACAGCAGCATCATGAGGTGGTTATTGATCATCCACACAGCAGGTTCCACAGTTCCGGTCACAAAACAGACGTTTTCCATCCCATCATGGTGTTTAACATGTTCATGCAGGTTTGTGATTTTCAGAAACCAAAGTGTGATCCCCAAACTTCCGTGTGTCAGTTCACCCTGAACAGTGTTAATATTCACAGGCTCTGCTTCCTGTGTTGTCTTGTTGTGTCTGTAACTCTGATGCTCGTCTCGTGTCAGTCTGTGACGTCTGTGACGTCTGTGACGTTTCCTCACGGAGTCAAAATCATCAATCAGTTTCATTTAAACCCACTTCAAAGCTTTTATTCGGTCACAATTCTGGTTTGACTCAAACTGAGTTTTCTGTCTGTTTGACGGTTTTTTCAGTCAGACAGGTTTTTTATTAGACAGGTGACTCGGCTTCCTGCAGCAGAGCTCCGCCCCCCGCGCGCTGCAGAGCCGTCGATCACTCCGTCACAACGCTCTCTGATTGGCTGCCTGCAGAGGTTCACGTGAACCCCGCGTGGCCTTTGAAGCCTCGAGTGAAACTCTGTGCAGAGAGTTCAGTATGAGAGGAGAGCGGAGCTCGCGACCAGAGCTGTGCCCAGGTGTTGGACTCAAACATCAGAGACCTGCAGCGTCTCCGACCTGCCGCCATGTTTCTGATCTGCAGGAGACCCGCTGCGTCACGTTAGAGGAGACCCCGTCACGTGGTTGTCAGGACCGTTCCAGGTGGCTCCTTGTTCCAGGTAAAATCCCGCGCGTCGCCGGCTCTGGCTGCATGTAGTGATGGTTGTGTGAGGCGTTCAGGGCCCTTTCGGCACTTTAACGCCGCTTTAAAGCCTCCACACAGTAACACAGGAGGACAGGTGTGTCACAGGTGACGGTGCAGGTGTAGCCCCCTGACTGTGAGCCGGTTTGAGTTCATATGTGAGCAGACAGGTGGGGTAACTTCCGCATCACCGGCACGGAGAGTGAAATGAGCCCCGAGACACTGAATGCACCATGAGCTCATGAACGTTACGTTCCGTGAACAGTGTCGATCGCCGCCTGAAGGGGGCGCTGTTTGTTCTGCTGCCACTGAAATCATAAATAAATCTCAGTGAGTCAGTGTGAAGGTTCGTCCTCGTTCAGTCTGATCACGTGATTGATGACGTGATGCTGCTGAGCTTTGTGGGAGAATCACTGGAGACCCGTCAGGGTCAAAGGTGAGCCTGAGTGGAGGTGAAACATCTGGTTGGTGGTCCTGAATGAGACAGTGTTACAGTGTGTGACAGTGTGTTACGGTGTGTGACGGTGTGTTACAGTGTGTTACGGTGTGTGACGGTGTGTGACGGTGTGTGACGTGTGTGACGGTGTGTGACGGTGTGTGATGTGTGTTACGGTGTGTGACGGTGTGTTACGGTGTGTTACAGTTTGTTACAGTGTGTGACGGTGTGTTATGTGTGAGATGTGTGTTACGGTGTGTTACGGTGTGTTACAGTGTGTTACGGTGTGTGACGGTGTGTGAGGCTGCAGTTGTGTTTCGGTTCTGATCCGGTTCCTGAACAAAGAGGAGGAAACTCTCTGATTGGACAGAATTCATCCTTCTGATCTCTGTGTCTCACACACACACACACACGCACACACACACACACACACACACACAGAGGCAGTAACTTCGCTGTAACTCTGCTGATGTGAGGCGTTGTTCGTCCTGATTTTAGGATCTTTTGATGTTGATAATTATTTACAACCGAAAATCTCAGAATTAGTCCAATATGACATCACACAAATCATCCAACCAATCAGAGTGCAGCCTGGTGTGACCTGCAGCTCATCAGCTGCTCTCTGAACCTGATGCTTGTAACTGAACAGTGACTCTGAGACCTTCACACTCCACACGGGTATCAGATGAACCGAGGTTAAAGTGGTGGAGACCGCAGACATGAGGACGGTTTCAGCTGCACGCAGACACACAGCAGACGGTTCGTTCAGACCAGGTGACCACACACCTGCTGTCTGTGGTGCTTTCACTGACATCAGGTCTCACAGTCTGCAGTTAAACCTTCTAACCCTGTTTGTCTTCTCTCTGCTGCAGTGAACCCGACGTGCTTCCTCCTGCCTCCAACATGCCGATCGACATGGCGATACCTCTGTACCGGTCCAAGGAGGACTTTGTCTACAGGACGTCTCCTCAGATGTGCAAACCTGCTCCGAGCTCCTGCCTGAGGTTCCAGCGCTGCGTCGAGCAGCCTGAAGATGGAAGGTCCTCCAGGAAAGACTCGAGAAAAGCCAAGAAGCAGGTGACGTTTGCTGACCACAGAGGCCTGGCGCTCACCAGGGTGAAGGTCTTCTCTCAGTTCAACGATCCCATCGATGTTCCTCTGAACATCACGGAGATGCTGAGCTCCGCCCTCCGCCTGACGGCCCAGGAGGACACGCTGGTGCTGGACTTCACTCAGCCGTCCTCGGACTACCTGAGCTTCCGTCAGAGCCTGGAGAGGAACGCGGTGTGCCTGGAGCACTGCGTGCTGAAGGAGAAGGCTCTGGCGGGAACCGTCAAAGTCAAGAACGTGTCCTTTGAGAAGTCGGTGAAGCTGCGGGTGACCTTCGACTCCTGGAGGAGCCACACGGACGTGGACTGCGTGTACGTGAAGGACACGTATCCCAGCTCCTACAGCGACACCTTCTCCTTCCACGTGTCTCTGCCCGGCGAGCTGAAACCTCACGAGAGCATCGAGTTCGCCGTCTGTTACGAGGCGGCGGGGTGCGAGCACTGGGACAACAACGGCGGCGACAACTACAGGATCGTCTGGTCGTCCATGAAGAGGAGCCGCCACACGGACTCCTTTGACTTTGGGATTCACTTTGACCGCTACGGCAGCCCAACCTGCTCACACGGGATCTTCCCTGATTGGCCGAGTTATGCAGGTTACGAGAACACGGGCCCGTACTACTGAACAGGAAGCAGACGTCTTCTCACCTGCACACACACACACACACACACACACACACACACACACACACACACACACACACACACACACAGACAGGAGTTACCTGTGCTCACCTGAGTCATGTGTCACTGCTCAGCCTGCTGCTACCAAACTACTGAACGATGATTCACTGAAACAGCTTTGGATTGAAACTGACGTCTGAAACTCAGAGACTCAGATTCATCGCAGAAAAACTCTGGAAAGAAACTGTGTCCTCCGTCGTTTCAGGTGTTTCTCAGGTGTTTCTCAGGTGTTTTTCCAAATGCTGAACAATCAGTTTGTGTTTCACATGAACTCACATTAAACAAGCTTTTCATTTTTTGTCTGTTTATTAAAATGTGTGGCTGCTGTTTTGTTGTTGTGGTTTTTACGGAGTGAGCTGCTTTGACTCACCTGAGGCTGTAAATGTTCATCATCGTGTTTGTTTGAACGTTGAAGCTGCTTGGTTCGTTTTTCACTGAAAACTGTTTGTAGTTCAGTTTCAGAGTCGACGTCTGTCTCTTTTTCATGCTGCGTTCAGGCGTCTCTCGGGGTTTTTGTGAAGATGAACATAAAAGTGAATTTATCAAATGCTGCTCAATAAAGTCTCATATGTGAAACTCTGTAACTTGTAAATGTGATTTTTAATAGTGAAAAGAAACAATCTGCTGTCTCAGCACACGGTTCAAAAGACATTCAGAGTTTTTAAAGTTTAATTTGCAAGTTAAAATAAAAAAAAAAAGAAGGACAAAAAGGGTCCAACACTTTTTTTACTCCACAAACAAGAGAAACAAACTTCTGTCATTTGTTTTTAAACTTTTTATTTTTGCAGAAAAACACAGTCATCATTTTAAATCGGCTTTGTGTCTGTTGTGTTTGTGTGTTTTGTTCCGTTTCAGTGGAAAAACTCGGTTCTCGCTGCTTCTGTCTTGTTGTTATACAATAAGTGTGTCAGCGGGGCCGTGAACCTGCTCGGCTGAATGTAGGTCGGCCTCGTGGACTTGGACCTGAAGCTGCTCTGTTTGTGTTTGTTCTGCAGGTTCACTTATGTAACCACACTGAAACATGGAGGAGAGCCAGCGGGACGGTTTCATTCACCATCAGACAGACAAGCTGACGGTCGAATAAAAGACGAATGCGTCTCCTTCTGGTTCAGGCTTCACCTGTTTTAAAGCAAAGGCCACTAAAGTCCTGAAGATCAGCAGGTTCAAACACAAACAGGTGGAAGAAAAACTCAAAGCATTTAGAGAAAGTTCAAACTCTACAGCAGAAAAAAATCCCACAATGTGTAAAAATGTCTGTCAGAGATCAAAGTTGTGTATCACAGCTTCTACTGGAGTAAAAATACATAAAAATACCAGTGAAACGAAGTGTCAGAAGTAAAAATACTCACCGTGCAAAATGAGTCTCATCTTCAAGGACGAGGCCTTCAAGGTCCTGAAGGACAGTTTGTTTTTCTGTAAACACATGGGAAGAATGTGTGCTCAGTGATTTTATTGTAACAGGATACTAAAGTAACTTTCAGAGCTCACAAACATGTGACGTCCAATCAGCAGCCAGACTGGACGCACCTGTGAGGCTCATTCACCTGCACCCAGGCCTCGTTTGATCAACACAGATTTAATGCAGTGGAGTCAAAGTGAAAGTACAGAATTCCCAGGTACTCAGTTACTTTTCGCCCCTCATCAGTCACCAGCAGATGAACCTGGTCTCATGTTTTATCTCATTACACGTGATGTCCTGCAGGTGGCGACAGAGTCCTGGTTCTGTCTGCAGCGGAACAGCAGAAGAAAGAGCTTCATGAGCACAAACAGTCAGATTACACTCAGTATTTTTACTCCAGCTCGTGTTTTTTGCCACGATCACCGTTTCAGGTGTGAACTTTCATTTCTTCAGACTCTGGAACAGGAACACCGAGAGCAGGAGCCGGAAATGTGTCTGTTAAAAGCAACAATGTGGTTTTTTTACATCCACTCTCGGTTTTCTGCGTCGGATTGAAGCTTTTAACCTCGTGAGGACAAACACTTTCCCTTCTCCTCCTCCTGCTTCTCCACGCACGGCAGGAGGGAGGAGAAAGGGAGGAGAAAGGAGGGAGGAGGAGGAGGAGGAGTGTTCAGGGATCTGACGCAGTGTGAGCCGCCTCACTTCCACTCCCTGCGCCCAGGAAGAGACTCCGAAAGCCCAGAAACACGGAGGAGCAGCCCGGCTCAGAGACCTGCAGGACGGCGTTTTCTCGGCCATGAGGACGCGTGCGGAGCGCGGAGCGCAGCGGCGGCCCCGGGCCTCGGATCCGGGATCGAACCGGGATCTGTGAGCGGCGGTTTGTTGTCATTGTGTGCGGAGTGGCGCAGGAGAAAAGGATGCCTCCGCGGCCGCAGACGCTCCTCCTGCTCCCGTCAGAAAGCTCGATCGTTTCCCGACACACACCGTCTTTTGTCTCCGTCGCGGCGGAGCGTTTGTTGCTGAGGAGCGCGCAGATTCCCGAGGCTCACCGTCCACCATGCCGCCCGCTGCGCGTCCATGAAAACTCTCAATGAAAACAAGGAGGAGGAGGAGGAGGGGTCCGGCTGCAACGCCATGGAGGACAAGGAGAACAATCTGAAAACGGCCAGGTTGTGGAGGGATGCCGCCCTCCGCTCCAGGAAGCTGCGGAGCAACCAGCGCCAGCTCACCCTCTGCTCCAAAGACAACCAGATCATCCTGCCGGAGGACATAGCCGAGATCGAGGTGCTCAATCTGGGCAACAACTCCCTGCAGGAGCTGCCCGACGGGCTGGGAACCACCCTCAACAACCTGCGCATTCTCGTCCTCCGCAGGAACAAGTTTGCGGCCGTTCCCCGCGTGGTGTTCGAGCTGGTGCAGCTGGTGGAGCTCGACATGAGCCACAACTGTCTGAGGAGCGTCTCCGAGGGTGTGGGTCAGCTGAGGGGGCTGAAGAAGCTGTGCATCAGTCACAACAAAATCCAGCTCCTGCCGCTCCAGATCGGAGCGCTTCAGTTTTTGGAGGAACTGGACATCAGCTTCAACGACCTGCACGATCTCCCCAGATCTTTCTGCGGCCTCACCAGGCTGCGGACTCTGGACGCAGATCACAACAAGCTGAACCAGTTCCCGCCTGAGATCCTGGCCCTCGGCGAGCTGGAGGAGCTCGACTGCTCGGGGAACAAGTTTGAGACGCTGCCAGCAGACATCATGAAGCTTCAGTCCCTCAAGATCCTGTGGCTCAGCAGCCTCCACATGTCAGGATTACCCGACACGTTCTGCCAGCTGCACAACCTGGAGAGCCTGATGCTGGACGGGAACAAGCTGACGGCGCTGCCTCCTGCTTTCCATCACCTGCAGAGACTCAAAATGATCAACCTGTCCTCTAATGACTTTGAGAGCCTCCCCCAGGTGATTCTGAGCATCACAGGATTGGAGGAACTTTACCTGAGCAGGAACAAACTGACTCACATTCCCGAGGAGATCGGGCAGCTGGTGAACCTGGCCAACCTGTGGCTGGATAACAACAGCATCACGTATCTGCCGGACTCCATCGTGGAGCTGGAGAAGCTGGAGGAGCTCGTCTTACAGGGGAACCAAATAGCCATACTTCCAGATAACTTTGGGAAGCTGTCTAAAGTGAACATCTGGAAGGTGAAGGACAACCCTCTCATCCAGCCTCCCTATGAGGTGTGCATGAAGGGGATCCCGTACATCGCAGCCTATCAGAAGGAGCTGGCACACTCGCAGCTCGCCGTCAAACCGCGGCTCAAGCTCGTCCTGATGGGGATGAAAGACGCCGGGAAAACTCTGCTCCGGCAGAGCGTGGTGAGCACGCGGCCGGAGCTCAGAGACAACCAGGCGAACGGAGGGATTGAGGTGACTAACTGGGTGGCAGACGCCGAACGCCGGCTCACATTCCTGGTGTATGATTTGTCAGGGAAGCAGAACTATGACCTCATCAAGCCCTTCTTCCTCTCCCCCGGTGCTCTCTACGTTCTCGTCGTGAATCTGAAAACATATTCACCCAGGAACTTCTACGCCCACGTGGGCTATTTCCTCCACCTGCTCAGTGCCAAAGTGCCCCACGCTGTCGTGTGCTTGGTGGGCACACATGCAGATCAGTGTGGAGAGGCGGAGCTGGAGGAGAAGAGCCTGGACATCCACCGGCAGATCGGCCTGCAGGAGAAGAAGGACATCCAGAGCCTCAGGAGTCTGGCTCTGCAGGTGGACCAGGCGCTGGAGCAGGGCTACAACGTCCGCTGCTCCAGCCCTCACGTCCTCTTCTACGGAGTCTCTGACAGGAACCTGAGGCGCAGGAAGTCCCAGCTGCAGTACATGCTGAACCACCGGCTGCAGATCCTGTCTCCTGTGCTGAGCGTCAGCTGCACCGACAGCCAGAGGAACATCCAGAGGCTGCGGGAGAAGCTCATGTCCGTGGCAGACCACAGGGAGATCTTCCCTAACCTCCACCGCGTGCTCCCAAAGTCCTGGCAGATGTTGGAGGAGTTGCACTTTAAGCCCAAAGACCTGTGGCTGTCGTGGTGGGACTCGGCCCGTCTGGGCCTGCAGGCCGGGCTCACGGAGGACCGGCTGCAGAGCGCCTTGTCCTACCTGCACGAGAGCGGGAAGCTGCTCTACTTCGAGGACAGCCTCACTCTGAGGGAGTATGTTTTTCACAATCTTCCACGGTTCATCGCCATCCTCAACGTCTTCTTCCAGAGGGACGAGTCCTCGCTGCTGGACAGGCTCCTCTCTGAGGGGGAGAGGGGGGACAAGGGGAGGGTGAGTCTGGTCATAGAGGACGAGAAGGGGGAGAACCTCAGGGTGACCCACCTGCAGCACCATGTGGAGGGTTTCCTCCAACATGGCCTTCTGCCCTCCAACGTCATCCGCCTGCTCCTCAGGCCGCTCATCCAGACCCAGCAGGACCTGCACCTCATCATGGAGCTCCTGGAGAAGATGGGGATCTGCTACTGCATCAACAAACCTCGCAGCAAGCCTCTGAACGGGGCCACGGCGTGGTACAAGTTCCCCAGCTACGTCAGCAGCGAGGAGCCCCCGGCGGAGGCCTCGGCCAGCGGCGGCTCCCTGCCTCTGTGTCACTTCCTCTCCGTGGAGCAGCTGCACATCCAGTACAGCTTCCCTTTCCTGTTCCCTCCTGGACTGTTCGCCCGCTTCAGCGTGCAGATAAACGGCCACGTGGTCCAGAGGTCGGACGGCAGGCATCAGATCTTCGCCTATCGGGGCAAAGTCCCCGTGGTGATCAGCCACCGGCCGTCCGGAGGGAAGCAGCAGGCCGAGACTCTGTCCATCGCCAGCCAGGCCTCGCTGCCCAACATCTGGACCGCGTGGCAGGCCGTCACGCCGCTGGTGGAGGAGCTGAACGTGCTGCTGCAGGAGTGGCCCGGCCTGCACTACTCCGTCCACATCCTGTGCTCCAAGTGCCTGAAGAGAGGGTCGACCAGCCCGCACGCCTTCCCAGGTAACCTGCTCTAATCTGTTACTCACCGCAGCCAAGGTTTCATCCCTCTCTCTGTTTACACGCTGACCAATGAGCAGTCATGTGATCAGTCATGTGACCTACATGCTTGGTCCAAACAAAAACTTCAGAATATTTTTCAGCAAACGAGTTCAAGATGAAACTACAGGACGAGTTCAGGTCGACCGTCTGAGGTCAGAGCAGAAACTTTTCTGTTGGTCTGATGTTTCAGAACCTGATGGATTTTTCCATCAGAGCAGACAAGAAGCAGCAGATCAATACAGACCGAGAACACGAGTTTGGAAAAAGTGTTCTGTTTTTAAGAGGCTGATGATGATGATGATGATGATGATGATGCGTTCATGTCTCTGGTGATCTGTTGGTCACATGACTGATCACTGACCTGACAGGCTGTCACACTGTTTAAATGTTGGACTGAAGAAGAGCTGTGTGTGTGTGTGTGTGTGTGTGTGTGTGTGTGAGTGTGTGTGTGTGTGTGTGTGTGTGTGTATGTGAACAGAGAAACATTTCTCTCAGTTAATCAGATTCTCTCTGATCCTCCTGAAAGTTGCGGACGATGATGCAGCTTCGTCTGCCGGGAAGCTCGGCGTGTCAGAGGAGGCGGAGCAAAGGCAGCAGCTGATAGGTCAGACAGGGATGGGGGGTGTGGAGGGGTAAACCCCCCCTCAGGGCAGATAATCCTCGGGCTGCTCATCCTGATGTTATGATGGATGATGGCGTCATGGCGGCGGTTTGACCTGTTTCTGCTGAGAGGCTCCGTGGTCTCCGGTCAGAACCAGAATCCGACACTAACAAACAAACAGAGTGTTTCTGAGTGAACGTGCATTCATGTGTTCACAAAGAGGTGAATCCTGCAGTGAGCTGCTCACCTGTCAAACGCTCCAAACAGGTGATGTTGTTACTCAGGTGTCAGTCTCTTCCTGTTTCCTGTTTCCTGTTTCGCTTGTCTGAAACGTGTTGCTGCTTCAGATTCAGGAGGGAAAGTGTGGAGGTGAGAGAAGCTGCTGCGGTCGGATGTTGGACATGTTGTCTTTGGGTTTTACAGTCATGTGATGCAGCTTGCGATGACATCATCACTGTGAGTCATCAGCTTCAGCGTGAAGCCTCGAGTCACTCGTTCACCTCGTTCACTCGTTCAAACAAAGACGCCCGAGAAACTGGTCAGCTCACTTTTCACACGGAGACAAACCAGAGTTCAACAGTCAGTTAATCCTCCTCCTCTCCTCTCCTCTCCTCCTCCTCTGCTCTCCTCTCCTCTCCTCTCCTCCTCCTCTCCTCCTCTCCTCCTCCTCTCCTCCTCTCCTCTCCTCCTCTCCTCCTCCTCCTCCCCTCCTCCTCT
>JAQMCX010000027.1:14851715-14875084 GCA_029814765.1 Acanthurus leucopareius | reverse complement strand
TTTGTGTGCTGTAGTCACAGTGTGTGTGTGTGTGTGTGTGTGTGTGTGTTTGTGTGTGTGTGTGTGTGTGTGTGTGTGTGTGTGTCTGATCCTCCCCCATGTTTAATCCTGTGTTTACATCCACAGTGAGAGCGCGCTCAGTAACAATACTCGACCTGCAAACAGGAAACTGGGAGCACAGAGTGAAACAGCTGGACTTTGCCCTCAGTTTCGGCTCCCAGGCAGAACTGAGACTCAGTGTTTACTTGAACCTCAATAACATCTTCAAATCATGTTGTTTCTGACAGACAGACGCTGACAGACAACATCTGTGTGTGTGTGTGTGTGTGTGTGTGTGTGTGTGCTGACCCTGAAAAACAGTTTCTACTTATGAAAACATGAGATGTATTTTAATGTGAAGTTGTGATCACACACAGATCAGAACATTACAGGCTGCAGTGTGTCAGACACAGCATGTGACATCACACACACACACACACACACACACACACACACACACACAGAAAACTGACCTGATGGACCCAGAGGGACTCAGCGCCCCCTGCTGGGACTCTCTGCAGCACACTGAGTGTGTCTGTGTGTCTGTGTGTGTGTGTGTGTCTCTGTGTGTGTGTGTCTCTGTGTGTGTGTCTCTGTGTGTGTCTCTGTGTGTGTGTGTGTGTGTGTGTGTCTCTGCCTCGTCCTCACCTGTCCGTGTTGTGTTGCAGGTGAGTTGCTGAGTCAGCCGCGGCCTGAAGGTCTCACTGAGCTCATCTGTCCCAGAAACGGCTCGGAGCGGGTCAACGTCGCCCTCGTTTACCCCCCCACCCCCACCGTGCTCAGCCCCTGCCTCAAATGATGTGGGGGGGGGCGCCCGGCTCGTCTCACCGCCTCACCAGAGCCTCCACCCCCGACCCCACCCACCTCCCTGCGTCACAGCGAGCTGAAGCTCCAGCTGATGGTGGAACATCACTGCCTCGTGTGTACGTCGTCTGAACTGCAGCACACACACACACACACACACACACACACACACACGTTCAGAGGAGTGTGTGTGAGCCGAGTGTGTGTGTCATTAACAAACTATGCTCTTCTGCTGCAGGTCGATCGGTGCTGTTTCTGACGACTCGTCACTTCGCCTCTGAACGGCGCTTCAGTCACCTGACGGGCTCGAACACTCAGAGCGGATACTTCACTGACCCTCCGAGCTTCACGCGTTCCTCCGCCTGTTTCAGCACAGCTGGGATCTCCTGCCTCTGCTCTCTTCTTCTGAAAATGTAGCTGAACTCGTGAAGAACTCGAGGATGTTTGGATCTTTTCTGGACAAACGTCTTTCTAACACTGACAAACTTGTTTTTACTGGATTTCTGACTCGTTTCCTGTCTGACGTCTGACACACGACTGAATAACCTGCAGTGTCTTCCACTGTCTGACTGCAGCTGTGTATGAACATGATGTCCCTGAACGCAGCATGAGGACCTGTTGAGTTTCAGTGGGACTGTCTGCATATTTCTCTGTGTGTGTGTGTGTGTGTGTGTTTTCACCTGCAGGCAAACAAGCGTGTTTCTGCAGGGAACCACCAGGTGGCGCCGTGTCTGTGGGATCAGTGTGGATGGAAAATGAAAATGTATATGTGTAAATGGGAAACTTGAATCCTGTAGGTTTGAACGCCGTCACAGTTTGAAGAAACGCCGTCTGCAGCTGCTGATCAGAACCTGACGGAGGTCGTGAAGAAGACACCTGTTCACTCACCTGTTCACTCACCTGAGGCCGAACGAATCGAACCACGTGTTTATTTTAACACCAAATCCAAATTTTGTTGCCAACGAATGAAACCTGTTTTTGGTTCTTCTGTAGTTTCTGGAAACAAAAGCTGATTTTTGTTCTCAGTTTGCTTTTCGTTTGTTTCTGATCAAACCGTGTTTTTCCTCTGAAGGCAGCAGGTTGTTCGTGTTGTGTTCACTGTCTCTGGGTAATAAGAGTGATGCAGGAAACGTATGAGGCTGACAACGTTTGATAACTTCATGTTATTTAGTGCGATGTGATGGTGAAAGGAGGCGTGGCCGGAGCGGCTTCCTGTCCGTCAGAGGAAAGTCTCTGTTTTTACACTCAGTGTTCAAATCTTTGATGTCAGAACGTTTCATTTCATTTTATTTGAGTTCTTTTGAAAATCCAAAGTGAGTTTGTGCAGCTTCTCGTCCTCTGCAGACTCTTTCACTCTCAGCTGAGCATCAACTTCATGTTATAATCACATTTCTTCATGAAAAATCAAAAAATGTGGAGTCATCACTTTTCTTTTTGGCATCAGCTGACAAACTTCCATCTGATGTGACGATGAAAAACAGCAGAGGAAACACAAAACATCATGAAACATCTGCAGACGGAGAAAAATGCAAAAAGCCTTTTAGATGAATCAGATGTGATGAAACATGAAGAGCTCAGAGAGCAAAGAGAAGAATTCAGAGGAAACGTTTCTGATCATCATCAGAGCTGAAGCTTCTCCGTCTGCACCGACAGTCGAGTCTCTGATGAACCTTCTGCTGAGCTTCATGTCCAGTTTCAGCTCGTTTCTCTGAGCCGTTTTCCTCTCAGCGTCACTTTCAGAGAAAAGAAGCTTTAAAGCTGCTCGGTTTCACATGAACAGACTCAGCTGAGCGAACGGCTGCATGCAAACCTCCCACAGCTTCAGAGCAGAGTGACACGGCAGCAGCTCCACTGTCAGAGGAGTGTGTGTGTGTGTGTGCGTGTGTGCGTGTGTGTGTGTGTGTGCGTGTGTGTGTCTCCTGTGCAGAGGTTTGGTCCAGCAGGAGATGAGCAGATGATGTTTATCTCCTCTGAAACCTTCTGGATGAGCTGCAGGTCTTTTTCAGGTTTCGTTTCCTTCACTTGGTCTCAGATTCATTTCTGGATGTTTTTCACTGTTTGATGAAAATACTGAACTGTGTTGAAGAACCTGTTTTTGTCTGATGTAAATAATATCTTTATTTTTGTATGTTGACACGAGCTTTGACATTATTTACAGTGCAATGTGGTGCATGACTCACTGTGAGATTGCACACAGGGTTTTCTATGTAGCTGCTTCAACATCTCACAGTTCAACCTGAAATACCAAAAACAAATAAACCAAGAACTGACTTCAGCTGCTCCGACTGTGTCTTTTCTCTGCAGTAACACACGAGTGACACAAACAAACACAGGCAGAGCTTCTCCATGTTTCTGCAGCCGATCAAATACAGTCATTGATCAGTTTGATCACAGCTGCTGTCAAACTGTTCGTTTGTCTGCTGGAAACACTTCAAACACACATGAGCATGAAGATCGACTGTGTCATTTATCCTGAGGTGACCATGTTAGTCACTTTATGATGAGGAATCTAAGAAAAAACAGCAAAAATTATGTTTAATGATTAGTTTCTGTATACTGTATACAGGTGACGTGGTATGGATCAGAGACACCATGACAGGCTGTAATCACACCATGAAGTAAAGCCTGAGCCTGAAAAAACCTGAACAATAAATGAAAAATATTTAAACAACAACAACAACAACAACAACAACAACAATAATAGTAGTAATAATAATAATGATGATAATAATAATAATAATAATAATAATAATAATAATAATAATAATAATGTTGTTGTTGTTGTTGTTATTATTATTATTATTAATAATAATTATTATTATTATTATGAAATAATAAAGGAAATTAAGAAAATAAAGTTAATGAAAAGGAAAAACTTCCTGTGATATTCGTTGTTGTTTCCGAGTGGGAGCTGTGAAACATCCCCACCTGCTGGCCAAACAGCGCCGCTGCGTGCAGGCGGCGCCTCCTCTCTGTCGTCCTCCTCCTGTCCAGCAGGGGGCGGTGCCGCTTGAAGAGGCAGAAGAAGGCGGCGCTGTCCCCGGCTCTTCCTCTTCCCTCCGCGGCCTCAGAGGTAGGAGACTGTTCCCACATATGAAGACAAGAATCCGACTTAAATCTAAACTAAATCTGGTCCATCCTGCTTTTTAAACGCTCCAGTTTTAATAATTATCATTGAACGATTCATTCTATGTTGTTTTTTATAAGTATGGAGCCGTAAATCGTGTTTTAACTTGGTATTTGTGGGGATGCCGGTTTGGTGGCTCTCGCAGCAGGTTTCCGCCATGTTGGCGTCGTTTCACTGATTTGGTGAATTAAATTCATGTGTAATGTCGCTCATGTCTTTAAATAACCGTGTTTCAGGCTGTTCCTGTTGTCTTTAATGTTAACTTGTGTTTTGGGATACTTCTGTCTGTTATTTGGTGCCGTAAGTTAAGCTAATTGAAGCTACAGCTAACGTGGCTAACTGAAGCTACAGCTAACGTGGCTAACTGTAGCCACGATGAGCCTTAATTCACTGATTTAATCTGCAAATCAAACCTTGTTTTCTTGTTGCAGATAATCTGAAAATGGTCCGCTACTCTCTCGACCCCGAGAACCCGACCAAATGTGAGTAAAGTGCGGATGTTTGCGTCTGTCAGATGTTAGCTTGGCTGCTGTGATGACTTCTTAGGACACCTTTGGATTGAACATGAAAATAAACCAAACAAAGATCTGAGCCATCGAGTTTCTTCAGAGGAGACTCGGTTATAAAAGATGAACTCTGTCTGAAGTGTGTGTTTCTTGTTTCAGCATGCAAGTCGAGGGGCTCCAACCTGCGGGTTCACTTCAAGGTAAGACAGCGCGAGGGGCTGAAATAACCTTCATGTTTAATTTAATTTAATTTAATCCTCTGATGTGCAGTTTGATGGTCTGAGTCGACAGTCTGTTTAAATGAGTTTCTTTCAACAGAGTTTATGTGGAGTTTTGAGTTAATTTACAAGTTACTCTGTTTTAAGAAGTAGTTTGGGTTTTGGTGAAGTTTGATAAACAGCCTGTTAAGTGTGACAGCGACATGTTACGGACTGTTTCTCTGTGTGTGTGAAATGTATTCACCTGCTCTGTAACGAGGCTGTTATGAGTCTCGTTCTTTGGATCCTGATCGCTCGTTGTCGGTTGTCTTTGTCCCCAGAACACGCGTGAGACGGCCCAGGCCATCAAAGGCATGCACATCCGCAAGGCCAACAAGTACCTGAGGGACGTCATCGTCAAGCACCAGTGTGTCCCGTTCCGTCGCTACAACGGTGGCGTTGGCCGCTGTGCACAGGTGAGCTGAGGGGTCACCTGTCTGAGCCTGGGTGTAACTTCAGTGTGGAGTTGGTTTCAGAGCTGCTGTGATGACCTTCTTAGGACACCTTTGGATTTAAGATGAAACTAATCTTGTAATCTGAGCAGCTTTTGTGTTTGAAGCAGCCGAAGTTCTCGTCAGGATCCAGGCTCCTTGTTAACAGGTCGTCTTGTTGTTTTCAGGCCAAACAGTTCGGCTGGACTCAGGGACGCTGGCCCAAGAAGAGTGCCGAGTTCCTCCTCCACATGCTGAAGAACGCTGAGAGCAACGCTGAGCTCAAGGTACGTGAGAACGGCTTCGCTCAGCCGCGAAGTGACGTCTGTCCGTGTTTGTTCAGAGAAAATCTGATGTTGGCTTGACTTAGAGACTCAGAGAGCATGCTGGGAGTTCTGGTCTGCTGGATCTCAGTGAGGATCCTCAGTGTGAGGTCCACAAGTCTGATGCTTTTAATCCACAACGAAAAGAAACTGAAGTATTTGAGCGTCTGAGCTTCGCTGTCAGTGACACCGGTGGGGTCAGGAGGGGGCGCTGTGAGCTCAGCTGCTGGTTCAGGTGGTTCTGATC
The DNA here is from genome assembly GCA_029814765.1 of Acanthurus leucopareius. Taxonomy (NCBI): domain Eukaryota; kingdom Metazoa; phylum Chordata; class Actinopteri; order Acanthuriformes; family Acanthuridae; genus Acanthurus; species Acanthurus leucopareius. The sequence continues at coordinate 14,869,350 of JAQMCX010000027.1, read as the reverse complement.
CGTTTTCTGGTTCGATGTGGTTTCAGGGTCTGGATGTGGACTCTCTGGTCATCGAGCACATCCAGGTGAACAAGGCCCCCAAGATGAGGCGACGCACTTACCGCGCCCACGGCCGCATCAACCCCTACATGAGCTCCCCCTGCCACATCGAGATGATCCTGACCGAGAAGGAGCAGATCGTCCCCAAACCAGAGGAGGAGGTCACCCAGAAGAAAAAGGTACGGCGCCGCCGGTGACGAGCGACGGTGCGTTCAGACAGACGAGACCCTCTGACACAAACTGCTCGTCCTCCACCTGAAGATGTTTGGTTTGGATCAGTTTGTCTGAACGCACCGTGATGTCATCGCAGGTCGGTGATGTCATCGTCTTAGTTTGAGCTGATGTTGCCGTGATGACCACTTAGGACACCTTTGGATGAACCATGAAAACAAACCAGTGAAATCTGAGCAGCCAGACGTCAGATCAGCGTGTGTGTGAGTGTGTGTGTGTGTGTGTGTGTGTGTGTGACAGTCTAACTGTGAGTTTGTGTCTGCAGGTTTCACAGAAGAAGCTGAAGAAGCAGAAGCTGATGGCGCGGGAGTGAAAACGAATAAACTGAACTTAACTGTCAGCGACGTGTCGGCGTCTTTATTTCTACACGACGATCAGCTGTTGGTTCAGAGTCCGACGGCTCCTCATGTTCTCACCAACATTCACACATTCACTCTGAATCTGATGCAGCAGAACATCTCAGACACACTGAAAAGACTGAAACCTGTGTGAAACCAGGTGATCAGGTTCATTGATGACAGGTGATCAGGTTCATTGATGACAGGTGATCAGGCTCATTGATGACAGGTGATCAGGCTCATTGATGACAGGTGATCAGGCTCATTGATGACAGGTGATCAAGTTCGTTGATGACGGGTGAGAGGATGATGATGATGCAGACATGTGAACACATGAATGGATGAAAATGTCACATGAACTCAGAATCAGTTTGTTGAATCTGTTTGTTTTAAACGGCGTCAGATCTTTTCTGGAGTCGAAGTTCAGGTGAAGTTCTGATTATTGATAAACTAAAGTAATCTGATACAATGAGCAGCTGCTCAGGTAGAAATACTCAGGTGTTTCTCCTGTGAAAGTTCAACTGCACAAAGAAAATACTTCAGTGTAAAAAATGAGCATCCAAATAGTAAATAAAGTAAAGTTGTAATGAGGTAAACGTGAAGTTGCTGACAGCAGAAATACTCAGTACTCTAATGTTACAGTACTTGTGTAAATGTACTCAGTTACTTGCTTTGAAAGCCACCTGAGTTCAGTTCACGTTCAAACTGTTCAAAGTTGTTTTCTGTCATAAAAACATTGTTGATATTTTAGTGAAAACAATGAAACTTAAAGTTCCTGCGTTCTGACGCGACGCCTGAATCCAAACCTGCGTTTCTTCTCTGAACTCGAGCTGTGATCAACCTGTCGCTTTGTTTCCGGATCAAACCAGACAAACTTCTGATCTTCAAACTTGTGAAGAAACTGGAGAGAATCTGAAGTTCACGTCTGCGTCCGAACGTTTGTTCCATCTGACGTCAGTGAAGAAACCAAACGGCCTCTGAGCTCCTGCTGCTCGTTAACACAGTGAAGTCACATTAAACTGTCGTGTAGTTTCATCGTCAGCAGTGAAGTTAAAGTGAACATAAATACCCCTGTGGGGGCAGTTAGTTCCAGGCAGCAGGGGGCAGCAGAGATGTTAGTGTTCATGTTCAGACCACAGCGAGCTGCAACTCAGAGCAATGAATTATAATTCAATTCAGTTTTATTAAAATATCATCAAATCACAGCAAAGTTGTCTCAACACACTTTACATACAGAGATTAAACTCTGTAAACACATTTATATTTATAATTTAAAGGAGCCCAACAACTGAAGTGATTCCCTCAGGAGAAGTGAAGGTTTGAAAGGTTTTATTTTTACTGAAATCTGAAAGAAACAAGTAGAAAATGTCAAATTAATAATAATAACAATAATAAAATGTTTCCCTGTGAGATGAAGTGTGGGATTTTGAAGAAGCAGAAATATGAAAATCCTAAAACAAAGAGTCAGTAAAAGTACTTCAGTTCTTTCCAGGGCTGCAGCTTCGTCGGTGCTGTTCTGTCTTTGGCCACCAGGGGGCGCCTCCGTATCAGCGTGTGTTCAGAGCTGATAAACTGATGAGGAACCAGATCGACTTCAGACGATTTAAACGGGTTTGTGTTTGTTTCTGCTCCAGTTTCACATCAGAGACAGACAGACAGAGAGACAGACAGGCAGGCAGCTGACAGGCAGACAGAGAGACAGGCAGACAGACAGGTCCTCATGACTGAAACTTTCTCCGGATAAATAAAGTGAATAAAAAAGAACCTGAAAAGTTGATGTGACTGAAGTTTAATGTGAAAGATTTTAGGACTGAAAATATTTAATATGTCATCTGTTTGTTCACCTGTCTCACTGTCTGTCTGTCTGTCTGTCTGTCTGTCTGTCTGTCTGTCTGTCTGCTCGGCTCATCACACTGTTGGTGGAATCAGCAGGACTCGTGTGTGTGTGTGTGTGTGTGTGTGCTCTGAAGTATTGATAGAATAAAATCAATCTTTCATTATTGATTCGGTGTTTTTCATGTTTCAGATGATCAGTGTGTAAAAACTGGTGGATCGTTTGATCAATAACAGTGTTTGATCATCACGTGATAATAACGTTTCCGGTTTGTAAAGAATCAAAAACTCCAGAAGATTAAAAATACTCTATTACAAGTAAAGTATCCGAATAAATGTCTTAAATGAGTAGATTTATATTTCAGGTTTCACGGATCAATAACACATGAACATGAATAAATAAATAAACTGTAACAGAATCAATAACTGTTCTTTGATCACTCGGTCCTGATCGATTCTCCTCATCGGATCGAGTTGATCAGTTCATTAAATCAATGATGAAGATTCTTTGAGTCAGCTGATGCTGCGTTCAAGGTCTTCAGGTTAACACACACTTCACAAAAACACCGAACAGGTTTTTCATCTTCTGATCCAAACTGTTGTTTTCAGTAAAACAGCTGATTTTAAGTCAAAACGCTTTTATTTGAACAAAATCTGACGTGTTTGCGTCACTGTGGCGACGTGCAGCTTCCTCTGACGTCACAGACTTTGGTTTTGGAGAAAAAAGGTTTTATTCGATTTAAAAAACTCAGAAAGACACAAATATGTTCAAAAATGAAGATTTTTGGAACAAATATTCACACAGAAGCGAAAGAACGTGAAGTTTCTGACTCTAAAAAATAAAAAGGCCTCATGATGAGATCACATGATGCGGCGCCACCTGAGCTGTCCTCACCTGTGGGGTGACGTCACCTCACCGGCAGCTAGCCGGCTAGCTCAGTTAGCATCTTTGGGGCAATGCTAACGGCGTCTCTGATTTTTTTTCAAAGAGAAAACATCATGTTTAAATTACTTTGGCCTCAATCATTAAAAGTTTAAATTATCTGATATTTCTGATTCTGATTATCGACAAAAATTCATAAACACTGAAAAATGTGAGTTTAATTTTGATGGATATTAAATATGTTTTATTTTAGAGACTCACTGCTTTTATGTTTTATTATTTAATGTTCAATTCAGAGGAGAAAAATTAGAAATACATGTTTCTCTCTGTTTTCACATTAATCTTCTTCACTGTTTCTCTTCTGCAGCTCAACAAGCTCACGAGTCAGTCACGTGATGCGACCCTGCGTTTTAAGAATAAAAATATATATTAAAAAAATTATAAAAACCATATAACATTTTGTAATTTTTTAATTTTTTAATTTTGTTTAGCTCGTTAAAAAATCGTACAAAAATGCATCTCTCGTGCAGGACGCCCCCTGCTGGTTCGGAGCTGAATGTTTCTGCACTGATTTTGTTTATTTATAAAAATCAGGACACAAATATTATTCATTTAAAAAAGGAGAGAGATTGTGTGTGTTTGGATCGAAGGCCTGAAAATCAAGTTAAACTGATGAACCTGGTTGTTTGTTTGCAGGTTGAATATTTATCAAAAATTAATCAATAATTTAATTGCTGATTTTTCTTCAGCATGTATAAATATTGACATTGTTTGTTAATTTATTTAGTTTGAGGCCTTAAAACTTTAAATCTCATTAAATGATATTTTAATGAGGCGACTTGAGCCTTTAACAGCCACATTATTCTTTTTAATAAATCACATTATTATTATTATTATTTTCTGCGGGCTGTTTGATCTGCAGGTCAGTTCGTGTTCAGATGAATCTCAGACGTGATTCTCTTTTTTCCTGCTGACTCTCAGATCCGCATTCTTCTTTTACAAACTACAAAAATCATTAAATGTTAAATATTATTTCTCCTTTGATCGCCTCATCCAGCAAATCCGAGCCGAGCTGCTGAGCCAATCAGGAGGCCGTCCTAAATCCAGACGGCCCACGTCACCGCCGGGTCATCCAATCCGGGCAGAGCCTCCCCTCTGCTCCGCGTTTCCTCCTCTCAAAGTTTGGACTTCAGCTAATAGACAGAAGCAGCAGATGATCATGTTTTATTATCTCACAGAACTTCTTCAACTCAGCAGAGAAAGTCCTGGTTTCGAGGTGGATCCGGATCCGAGTCTGTCTGCGGGGCAGCTCGCTGCTGACTTCCTCTGGGTTTGAAAGTTGAAAATCTGGATTAAGCTGTCAGATTGAACCTGAGATGGGCTTTGGATGTGAGTCCAGAGGAGATCGGGTTTTCGTTCAGTTCTAGTCCGGACTCTGTCAGGTGCGCAGGGCCCTGAAGACCCGCACAGACCCGCTCCAGTCCTCCCGGATCCTCCTCAGAGGTGGTAATGTTAGCGGTGGGTCAGATGGACGGGTCCCGACAGAGCGCCTTCCTCCTCAGCACCCCCCCTTTAGCAGCTCTGCACAGTATGACCGAGATGAAGACTCCGCTGTACCCGGCCTACCCGCTCTCCTCCACCGGCCCCAACTCCTCTACCTCACCGGCCACCACCTCCCCTAACCCGGGTGGCATCGCCGTGTCCTCCCCGGGGATCAAAAGCTCCACCGGGCTGTCCTCGGGGCTCGGCTCCCCGCAGCAGTGCTCCTCCGCCACCCCTCACGGAATAAACGACATCCTCAGCCGGCCCGCCACCGCCACCGCCGGCGCCACGGTCGCCGTGGCCGCCGCTGCCGCCGCCGCCTCCTCATCGGCGGGGATCCTGTCGGGGCTGCCCCGGTTCAGCAGCCTCAGCCCCCCGCCGCCTCCCGGACTTTACTTCAGCCCCAGCGCCGCGGCGGTGGCGGTGGCCCGGTACCCGAAGCCCCTGGCGGACTTACCGGGCAGGACGCCGATCTTCTGGCCGGGAGTCATGCAGAGCCCGCACTGGAGGGACGCCAGATTTGCGTGTTCACCCCGTAAGTGTGTGCGGTGTCTCAGGGGCAAGAATCTCATTTAAAAAGGCTCATAAATTAATTTAAAAAATGTGTCTGTTAGAATAAAATAAAGTGAAATGTTGTTGTGTGTTTTCATCAGATTCTCTCATTTTGATGCTGAAACACTTTGAAGGCCGAAAGAAAAACGCGAGTTTCTTCTTCAGGTGAAAACAGTAAAAATCCAACTCGTTTGTTTCAGATCAGAACTCCGTGTTACTGGACAAAGACGGGAAACGGAAACACACGCGCCCCACGTTTTCTGGACAGCAGATCTTCGCGCTGGAAAAGACTTTTGAACAGACTAAGTACCTGGCGGGGCCGGAGCGCGCGCGGCTGGCGTACTCCCTGGGCATGACGGAGAGCCAGGTCAAGGTAAACACACCGGCACCGATCAGCACCTTCACTTCCCATCATGCAGCTCATTTATTTTAAATCCTGTTTTTCCACATTTCAGAAAAGAGACAAATGTATTTTTATTTTTGCATAAAATGCAGCTGATTAATTAATAATCTGATTTTCATCTTTAACACGCGGATTTAAATATTTTCACACGTTTTGTTTTGTTTGTTCTTCGCGCTGGAAAAAGACTTTTGAACAAACTGATTCTCTGAATTTATTTTCAGAACATTTCAACCTTCACTGCTTTTTTTAGATTTTATAAGAAATAATTTTTATTTGATGCAGGAGACTTTGCGCTTCCGCTCCGCGCGCTGAACGCATTTATTTTATTTTATTTATCTGTGCAACACTTTTTTAAAATTTAAATTCTCTGATAAAAATCAGTTCAGTTTTTTTTATTATATTTTACATCGATGATTTATTTCAGTAGAGAAATTTGTTTCTGGAGCATCAAATGTAAAATCAGACTTTAATTTCCAGCTGCAGAAAAACAAAAAGGCTGAAAGTGACCGGACGTGTGTGTGTGTGTGTGTGTGTGTGTGTGTGTGTGTGTGTGTGTCTCAGGTTTGGTTTCAGAACAGAAGAACCAAATGGAGGAAAAAGCACGCGGCGGAAATGGCCACAGCCAAGAAGAAGCAGGACTCGGAGACGGAGCGGCTGAAGGGCAGCTCGGACAACGAGGACGAGGACGACGACTACAACAAACCTCTGGACCCGAACTCGGACGACGAGAAGATCACACAGCTGCTGAAGAAACACAAGCCGGGCAGCGCGCTGCTGCTGCACACGTCCGAGAACGACAGCTCATAACTCTGCTCCTCTCCTCCTCCTCCTCCTTCTTCTTCTTTGTTTTTGGGGAAATGAGACCACAGACTCGGACTCTCGGAGGCGGAAGGTCCTCGTGTTTCTCCTGTAGGTTCTCGTTGGTGTTTCCGTTTGTTCTTGTGTTTTTTTGCACGCTGCTGGAGGCCACAGAACATTTCCGGCCCGGACTCGGACTCGGACTCGGACTCGGACTCGGACGCTGCTGAACTTGTAAATAGAAGCGTGAGTCGCATCCGATAGAAAAGATCTGCTGTGAATAATTTATGTGTTTTTGTACAGACGCGCTGGTCTCAGATCAGCTGAAAACACTCGCAGTTTATTTCTTTTTGTATTTCGCAGTCACACAAAATAACCACAAAACCTGCGCCAGTGGGTCCGCGAAGGCCTCTCCACACATCAATCTCAAATTAGGAGGAGACCCTGAACGCACCACACGCACCTGTACAGACATCAGAGCGGCAGAAATATTTCACACAGTTTTATTTATATGTTTTCAGTTGTGACTGGCGCCTGCGCAGTTGTGTATCATTGCAGGTAAATGTAATGCACTTTTATTTAATAAAAACTCAAATGTTTGTTTCTTGTTTTCAGCTGAGAAATTTTAATTAATTCTGGTTAAAAATGAATTAATGACAGAATTGATTCATGAATTAATTACGTGCAGAAGAGCAAATATATCAAAAGGGTTGATCAAATTTTCTAATCAATATTAAATATCTGATAACAAAAACAAAACCAAAACAACAACAATAATAATAATGAAAATGACGGTAATAATAATAATAATAATAATAACAACAATAATAACTTTGATCATATTATTATTTGAGACTTGCTGCTGCGATCGTGTCTGAGGCCTTTAATTGTTTCATTTCATTGAAAAAAACTGAATTAATTTGAGGATAAATTCAAACTTTAAACGTTTAAGACGAACAGAGAAAAAGCAGAAATATAAATTTGCACCGAGAAACAAACGCTTGAAGGAACAAACCGGTGAAAAGCTCTGATTTCCTGACTTCTTCAGCTCCTTTTCTCTGGAGAAGCGACCTGCTGCAGTTTGATCCGCCGATGTTTGACTGATCACGTGCATCCAAAGCTGCTGGAGGTCACGTGTCTGATCAGAAAGTCAGTGAAATAATCGAAATAAAGTCATAAACCGGCAGAGAGAGTCTGGCCGCGTCGGACCCGCCGGGCAGCGGCGTTTCCTCCCGGTTTCATTCCGTCAGTTCACAGAAACATCTGAACTTCTTCATTTCTTCACTGTTTCGATCAAAAAATACAGAAACAAAATTATATTCATTAAATTTATAATGTTCCTCTAAATGTACATTTTTCTGTTTTGCCTCATTAAAACTAAACGTAAAGTTTTAACGTTTTAAACGGAACTTCACGTGACGAAGGAAACAAAAGACAAACGAACATTTTTAATAAATCAAAGACACATTTTAATATTTTATCTCTAATATTCGCAATAAATAAATCTATATTTAGTTTATTTGTCAATAATCTCTCACAGACACGCGCTTCTCTCGCTGTGGGACGTTCAGGAACCAGAAAATGATCGAATTTAAATAACAGAAATCCAAACACAACATGTTTGAGTTTTTATGCTTCAAATATTCTCAGAAAAATAAGTGAAGAATTATTTTTCTGTTTTAAATCTGCAGAAGAAGAAACGTTTTATTTCCTGAACCATCGTCACTAATTCAGCACGTTTGAAACTGAAAAAACACAAAGTTCAGTTTGATTTTTGATATTTTAAACACATCAGAGTCAAAAATGATTTTTTTATTATTCGGTCATTTTTAGTTTAATTGATATAATTTCAGTCAGAGTGAAGAAACTCTGAGTTTTCACCTTTTTGGTTTATTGATTTCAGATTCGATGATCTTTTACTTTAGATTTTAAGATTTCTAATTAGAAACAGAAACTTCAACACAAAAACACAACAAACAAACATTAAAATAGAAGAAATATCTGATTTACAAAATGCAAATTATTCAATCAAATTAAATTAATTCACTGTGACTGTTGGTCAAATATTCATCCACTTTAAATTATGAATCGCAGTAAATTTGGTCTCGTGATGAAATGACCCCGCAGGTCACGTGACCGTCTTTGTCGTCACAGACTCAAATTATGACGCAACGTTTTTCTGCCGTTTAATTAATTTAAAAAACGACTTTTAAAAAATGCATCCGGGACAGAAACATGTTGACTGATCCGTTTCCTGAGTCGAGCTGAAACTCTGATTGAATGAACGTTATTGAATATTCCTGATGTTCCTGAACGTTTCTGATGTTTCTGATGTTTCTGATGTTTGAGCCTCAGAAACGTTCAGAAGCTTTTAAATCCAAACTGCGACTTTTCTTTGGTTTCATCTTCGTTTTTCTCTCAGGACCTCTGAGGGTCATCATGTGACCTTCACGGGGCCTCGCCCCTCAGGATGGAAACATCTGTCCTCCATGAAGGTCCGACAAACAAACAACAAACAACAAACAAACAAACACACAAACAAACAGCATGAGTTCAATAATTCGATCATTTCAAATTTAATGAGACGATTTTTTTAAAAAAAATTTAAAACATCAGAGCTGAAATTCTTTTCTGATTAATTGATCAGTTCATTGATAATCAGCTTCTTAGTTCAATTATTAATTTCTGTGTTTCTTTCATGGAAAAATGTTAAAATTCCCTCCTTTGTTTTCTGTTTTTCATCAGCTGTGATGGAAATTTTTTACAGTCTGAATTTTGAGATCAAACAGGAAATCAGTTATTGCTTATTGATTATTTATTGGATCTGTCCGTCTCACAGGCTGCACGTGAATGAGAAGATGCTGCGTTTGAAAACAAGGCGGCAGGATGTGAAAGTCGAACCTCAGAGACTCTGAAGTTACAAACACGGCGAGTTTATCAATCAGCACATTCATCAATACAGAAGATGATCAGTGAGGACAAATCAATACTGAACATAAAAACTGAAGCTGTGAAAGAAAAAAACTCCTCAGCTCTGAGACAAGAAACCAACAGAGGAGAAGTAACTGAGTACTTTTACTTAAGTACAGGTGCAAATTTAAGGTACTTGCACTTTATTTTTTAAGTTCTTTTTAAATCTAATTTCTTCATTTTAAAGGGAAAATACTTTTTACTTCATTACATTTATTTTAATGTCTGAACAGATTCGGATCAATAATATAAATTATAATAAATAAATTTCTTATTGATTAAAATAAAAATTGATCCTCAAACTTCCCTGAATTTTATAAAGTCGTTCAATAAGATCCGTCTGCAATTTTAAAGCGATAAACACATTAATAAATCAATAATTCGATAAAATAAGATTCATACCAACATTATTATAAATATGAATTAAATTCAGTAATCAATACTTTTATTTTCTGGTGCTTGAAGTTTAATTTGATGTCGATACTTCAGTGATTTTACTCCAGTAAAACTTCAAAAAGTATTTTAATACTTTAATATTAAACTTTAGGTCACAAACTCAAAGATCAAAGATCAAACAAATAAAACATTTTTTAATAAAAACATAAAAACATCCGTCAGCTCGAGAAACTGATGATCCGGATCAACAGAATCTGGATTCTGTGTCTGAACACAGAATCCAGATTCAGTTCATTTTAACTTGAAATCATCAACTGATGTTCTGCTTTTTTTTTTTTTTAAAGAAAATTAAAAACAGAAAAACTCTGCTCAAGTTTTTATTTTATTTTATTTTTTCATTTTTGGTTTCTTATTTTTAAAATAACTTCAAAACGTTAAAAAACAGGCGGGAAATCACAGAAATGTGAAACAGGAAACCATGTGATGTCAAAGAGCAGAGGAGGCCGGTCCGTCAGGTGTGTCTCCCTTTTTTATTCATTTTAAATTTATTTTAAATTTATTTTGAAAAACATGTTGCATGTTCGGCTAACGAGCTACCGGCGAGCTGTTTCTGCCAGCTAATTAGTTTTATGCTAACTTCCTGTAACCGACGAGGTTTGAAACCTGAACAACACAAACGGAGGTCATGAAGGCCTCACAGGTCTCAGAGGATCCACACGTGGAGCTCCGTGGAAACGAGGCGTTCAGGGTCACTCAAACTGTCTGAGCTTCCTGAGCGGCAGAGTGAGAGTTCAAACCGCCGTGTGACGTCACTGATGATGTCACGCGTTTCAAACACGGCGAGTTAACGGTGATGTTTGACACCGTCAGCAGGTCGGAGCTCCAGGTGGAGTTAACAAGCTCTCCGTCGACTCCAGCTGTGAGGGAACATCACTTTCATGTGTTCCAGGTGTGACGAACATGGCGGCGGCCCTCAGGGAGCCACGGCGCCATCTGCTACCCCGCTGCCTGAGCCGGCCTGAGCTCCGCCTCCACCCGCAGTTCTGTCTCCACCCGCAGATGCTTCAGACGTTCAGCTCCTGCAGGAGGTGGAGGTCTGATGTCCTGCAGCACAGGGTCAGAAGTACACTTGTGAGGTACTTGTACTCGAGTATTTTCAGTTTCTGTTACTTGGTGCTTCGCTGTGTTGCAGCTCAGAGGTGGATGTTGTAGTTTTTACTCCACCTCCTTTCTGAAACATCTGACGTTTGGCTCCTTCACACATTCAGATCACCGACTGACAAAATAAAACCAGCTAATAAATAAAGAAGTCGAGCGACATCACGGAGGCTTCGTGATCCTCGAGGACATTTTCGTTGGAGCTTAAAGTCAAATATCTATAAATCAGATAAATGAATCAGATTCAGTTTTTAAAAGCTGTGACATGATTTGTTTTTCCTGAATGAGGTCGTTCTGCTTCATGAACACTTCTACTTTTGGTACTTAAACACATCGTGATGCTGATTCTTCAGTTAAAGTTTGAATTTTTAAATGTTTTTTTCTAGTTTTCCTGAAATAAAAATGTCTAAAGATTCTTCTGTCGCTGATGAATCCTTTGATTTGTGAAATGAATAAAACAGAAAACAGTGAAAAGTTTCCCTCAAACTTCTGAAACACAAACATGTTGAGTTCAGCTTCATAAAAACTGAAGCTCAGAGACGTTTTGAAGCATTTAAACGTCACATTCGTTAGTGTGTTTCTTCACACACACGTTTCATGTGGTCTATTTTGATTTTTGAAATTGAAGGAAAATCAGAAACAAGAGCAGCTTCAGTTTTAAATAAAATAAAATGGCAGAAACAGTTTGTCTCATCGTGTTAAAATGTGATTAAAGATGAAAGTTTAAAATAAAACAGCAGCAGAAAAACCTGATAACCAGCTTTTATTTTGAAGTGTTTATTTTGGAGGGAAGTGAAACACTTTCGGGTTTTTGTTTTAGCTGAAGTCTGAACTGAAACTCGGCTCAGATTAGAGGAAATAATCTGACGGATGCAGATTGAATCCAACCTGTTAGCTCCACCTGTTGACTCCACACTGAACCTTCTCCTGTTTGCCGGCGTGACTAATGTGTTAGCGTTAGCCGATCTGTATAAAGAGCCCATTGACGGGCTCTCAGTTGACCGTGTACTACAAGAGATTACACACAAGGACATGTGTCACGGGGCCGCGGCTCCCACAGGCATGAACGCCGTCTTATCTGCCTCCACCCGCCTGGACTCCCGCGATAAGGAGCGCCTGGGGATCCTCCATTATGAGGAGCTCACGGGCTCAGCGGCGGCGGCGGCGGCAGCCTCTCTCGCTGCTTCAAACACACGTTCATGCTTGAGTGGAAACATTGTGCGAGCCGGGGCCCTGAATGCACCACGTTGTGACAGAATGTAATTCATTCCTGCGGCGTCGAGCTGCTCGCTGAGTGCGATAATCAGCGGCCCGCAGGGTACGGAAATAAAGTCACCGCTAATTGCTCTGTCTGCTTGAGCAAGTTAATGACAACTTATGTGAATCATTAACTGGATCCTGGGCTGCGCGGCGCTTTCAAGCAGGTGAGGACGAGCTCACCTGCCGGCGGTGTGAACACACACTCCTGAGCCTGGATCATCTGATGGAGGAGATATAATCTGTTATCAGCGGCTCCCGCGGCTCCGGGTGCTCACCTCCTTCAAGTATTTATTCGCAGATAATCTCCTTTAATGATGTTTCACCTCTCCTCCTCGTCGCAGGAGCATCTCCTGTAAACTGGCTTATGAGCAGGTGTCCTCAGCAAACACCGCGGCAGCTGTGAGGAGCTGATCCCAGACCGGATCCCAGACCGGATCCCAGACATGATCCCAGACCGGATCCCAGACCGGATGATTGGATCTCTGCAGCTTCACCACGTTACAGAGTCTGCTCATGTGAACGCCGTCTGACACCCGGTTTGGACCAGAACTTCATGATCAGCTGACACGATGACGCTCGGACAAGATGGCTGCCTCCCTCGTTCGTCCTCCTGTTCATCATTCAGCGTCGAGCACCAACAGGAGCAGAAAAATCCCACGAGCAGCGAAGGTCACCTGGGTCACATGACTTTCAGCTGGAGACGAATGTCTGAGTTTTCACTCAAAACCAGGAAGCTCTTTGGTTTAACTTCACCTGCGACTGTCTAATGTGTTGGAGAGAGTGTGTGTGTCGCACACACATACACACACACACACACACACACACACACACACACACACACACACACTTTAAAAAGTGACGCCAAGGAACCAGGTGAGTCAGACTCATTTCAGGTGAGACGAGCTCGAACTCTTGAGCTCTGTGTGTCAGAGGGACACACCTGAGGAAGTCTCTATTACCTGCCACACAGCATGCTGGGTAATATTGTTCCTGGAATAATCTGATATAATCTGATCTCCTGGTTCCTGGTGCAGGTGAGCTTCTGCAGCCGGCAGGTGACACACCTGAGGCAGGTGTGGATGAGCACATGTGATGCAGGAGCATTTAGAAGTGACAGAAGTAATCGAGTAAAGAATAAAAAAAGTCCTCCACGCCTCCTCACAGCTGACCAATCAGCAGCAAGCAGGTGGAGGTTCCTGCTCTTCCGTCCAATCAGCTCCTGTTTGCCTCCGAACGAGGCCGAGACAAACTCTTATGATTAATTATGAGGTGGGGGTCGGTCGCGGCCCTCCTGAAGGATGGACGGCGGCTGCTGGGGGGGGGGGGGCTAAGTAATGACAAAATGAGCACCTTCAGTAGACTGTGGCAATGAAAAAGCCTGCCCTCATCACCCGAGTCTTTTGTTCTGAATTTTATTAGCACTAGCTGCGCTAAAATAACCTGTTAACACGTATCATAGTGCAGCAATAATAACCTCCTCAATCATATTTTAAAAGTCACGTCAAGGCGCCGCGGCGTAATTCATCTCTATGCAAATATCTGGGTGTCAGCCCATTAGTGTGTTGCTACAGGGGTTTTATTAAAATGCATTCTTCCTCACTCTCTTCACACTCAGGACTTATAAAACACGAGCCCTGTTGCACAAGAATTATAGCAACTATTAGAGTAACATATGGACGGCGCGCACTCTGCAAATAAAAAGCAGCAGATAAAGTGGCAGGTCAGCCGGCGGAGCAAACACTTAGCAAATGGCACTGCGGTAATAGATTGTTTCGTCCGACGCAGACCTGGGAATCAAAGCCTGATTATACATTCATTTGGGTGGGGGCTCCCCGGTCCGGACCCCCCTCACCTGAACCCCCCCGGCCTGTCGGAGGAGGAGGTGTTCGCTCCATCACGGAGTTTCACCGCCATAAACTGAGACGCAGTGAGGAGGTGATAAACTGCATTAATGGAATTAAAACAATGGAGACGGATTCACTCACTGATGAGGAGTGTGTGTGTGTGTGTGTGTGTGTGTGTGTGTGTGTGTGTGTGTGTGTGAGTGTGAGTGTGTGTGTGTTAGTGTGTGTGTGAGTTCAACGAGTTATCATGTGTGTTTGTGTGTTTTTATGGCTCCTGATGTCATTTTAATCAGCGTTCACAGCAGAAAAACATCACAACTGATGTTTCTATCTAACGTCTCTGATGAGAAACTGAAGCTTCAACGAAACATCCAGACACTCTGATATGTGTGTATGTGTGTGTGTGTGTGTGTGTGTGTGTGTGTGCGTGTGTGTGTGTGTGTGTTGTGACGGACTGTGAAACAAACTTCCCTTTGGGACAGTGAAGGCCTCCTCTCTGTCTGTAAGCTGATGTGCAGATCAGCAGCTCTGAAGCCTCACAGAGAAGTTTGGGCCCAAAGTTCAACCAAACTGTGTTTTCAAACAGCCTGGAACAGCCTGGAACAGCCTGAAACAGCCTGGAACAACCTGAAACAGCATGGAACAGCCTGGAACAGCCTGAAACAGCCTGGAACAACCTGAAACAGCATGGAACAGCCCGAAACAGCCTGAAACAGCCTGAAACAGCCTCACAGATGCAAACCTTGTTACCTTGTCGATGTGTTTGTATTTGGTGTCTGTCGACTGACGGATGAGACTGTTTGCTGCCTTCAATGTTCTCTGTAAAACTCACATCACATCGGCTGCAACCTTTGAAAATCTTCTTCTTCTTCTTCTCTAATGTTTCATGTTTGAAAGGTTCAGCAGTTTCCTCAAACAGCTGCAGGGAATAAAACATCTGTTTGGGACTATTTTAAGCGGCGGATTAATCCACACTTGGTGGCTCGGTGTCTGTGTGTGTGTGTGTGAGTGTGTGTGTGTGTGTGTGTGTTCATGGATGAGTGTGTTTCACGCCGACACAGAACATAAACATCAGAATGAGCCTTTTTTTCTTCTTCTGCGTCTTTAAAGTGAGTTCAGCTCAGCACCGACATCATATTGTTGTTCAGGTTCTCGTATCGACCCCCCCCCCACGCAGGGACGACGGCCCCTCCCTCCTGATTATCTGTCATCTGACGGTTTATCAAAGTCAGAGGACGGCGTCGTGTCGCGTCACGCTCGTGTGGACGCAGGATTTTTCTCCTCTATGGAGACATTAATTTCTCGTGGGTCATTAGCCTCCTCACACGTCTCTGTTTTGACGAATGCAGCCGGTGAATTATGCACACAATGTGCGGCCCTGAATGCATCACATGATAAACAGGGAGAGCCCCATCACATTAGCCAGATGTGTTTGAGGGGCGTCCGTCACTCCATTACAGAGAGGAGGGCTCACTTAAACGCCACGGCGAGCGAGTGACACATGTGACCGTCGGAGGGAAACAACATTAAAGGCCGAAAAAGAGAAATGAAGCAGATCTGAACATCGTTCACAGGAAACGCTCCTCAGTTCAGGAGCAGGAAGACGTTCAGGAGCATTTTATGCAGAAACTTCCCACTTTCTCTGGCTTCCTGCTGTAAAGGAGAACAAACTCAGCCTCAAATCCTCCGTCCTGGTTTTTAAACGTCTCTGAGGCCGAATAGCAGAGACGAAGTGACAAACTGTCCGACGGGTTCGAGGGTCACTGAACGTCTCATCAGTTTGAACCTGAAGTCACATCAGAGTTTAAACAAACGTCACAGAGCAGAAAACGAGTTTCCACCAAATAAAAGTGAGTCTGAATGAATGAAACGAGGAGAGACGAGCTGCTGAGGATGAATGAACGGATGAAGGGATGAAGGGATGAACGGATGAAGGGATGAAGGGATGAGGTGTTGTGTCCAGCTGATGGATGAAAGCCTGGTTCAGGTTCTTCTTCCGTTCTCCGGTGGATGGAGACGTTCGGACCCTCCGGTGGCTCCGTAGACTCGCAGCTCCGTCACGACTTCATGAGTCAAAGTTCAGAAAAGTTGAAAAAACGAGCTGATTTTCAGACTTTTGTCTTCAGTGGAAACCAGCAGCCAGAAAACATGAAACTGCTGATTTGCTGAAGAAAAGTGAAGTGAAACGAATCAGCTGGACTTTGACTAAAAATGTTGGTAAAGTTCCTGAGTTCAAAGGTCACGACCGGACCCGAACAAATAACAGTAAGTGAGGCGTATTGATATTTAAATTGGATTGTTCTTTGTGTCTGTTGAGGCTCTGCTCCGGTTCCTCCGGTGACCTTGCCGCCGGACGCTCAGCTGATCCGACCTGCCGGCCCGTTGTTTGGTTTATCGACTGACCGCAGACACGCCGCTGCGCCTCCATTGGCTTAAATGGGTTTTCATTTTTTATTGGCAGACCGCTGACGGCTTGTTTTGTCGAGGCTCTTTACACTTTAACAGCTGAAGGTATCAGATCGTGTTTTATAGCTCCTGTAAAACCAAACAGAACCAAGTCGAATCCAAAGGCGGCTGCGCTCAGCGGAAACAAGCGTGTGGAGGAAAGTGTGAACTCGCTGGTGCTTTTTCATCCTCGTTAAAGTCATGAAAGCAGTCGGACACAAAGCAGGAGCCACGTTTCTGTGATGGAGCTGCAGGTTCGTCCTCCTGTGAGGAAGCTCTGAGATGTTCCCATGATTCAGAGACTTTAATGCAGGTTACGGAGATGAAAAGGATCCAGTTATGTGAAGGTTTGAACGCTGAATGTTCGGATTCATTCAAGAAAAATGAGTTAAAAACTGTGACTGAAACAGTTTGGAGTCAAAACATTTTAAAGGTTGAAAAACACGTTTTAACGAAGAAACAGATAATCAGATCTGAGTTTAATCCAGAATCAACAGGAAGTTCGTAAAAATGACTGTTGATCGTTTTTATCAGAACTTGTTTGTTCATTTTGAGGCTGAAACTCAGCAAACCTGCTGATTATTTTCTAGAAGAACCGATCGATCGTTTCGTCTTCAGAAGTTTTTTTGGTCCAAAAACAAAAAAGAAACGCAGCTGATTTTAATATTTGAGAGGCTGAAAGCGTCAAATGTTTCTGTGATCAGACAGTGATTCGATCAGGCTGATCATTTGTGTGTGTGTGTGTGAGTGTGTGTTTGTGTGTTCAAACACTCAAGTTCACATGTGAGTTTGCAGACGGAGACTTCATCCGGACCGAGTGTCCGTCTGTCCTGCCCCCACCCCCCAAACAGACACCCTGACAATAAATCACTGTATGAAAGATGGGGGTGGGGGGTGTGGTGGGTGGGTGAACTTGAGAACCCCCTCTGATCGATTATGGAAA
>JAQMCX010000027.1:14824629-14837290 GCA_029814765.1 Acanthurus leucopareius | reverse complement strand
CTCTCTTCATTTGATCCACATCACACACACCCACACACACACACACACACACACACACACACACACGCACCCACACACACACACGCACGCACGCACACACACACGCACCCACACGCACGCACACACGCACGCACACACACACACACACACACACACGGTCTGATGACTTGACGTTCAGTTTCTGTCCGACGTTCTGACTGTTTTTAAAACGTGGAGCCTTTTTGATTAAAAGCTTCTTCATTTTCTGATATCGCCTCGTGGTTAACGCTGACGGTGTGGGCGGGTCCCAGAGGGCTGGGGGGGGGCTGAAGGCCCTGATGGGGCTCAGGAGGAAAAAACAGGATAAAATCCAGTTTTTCGTCTCTAAACTTTGGCTTTTCTTGTTTTTTTGGATCCTTCTGTCGTTTAGTTTGAAGCTTCAGTTTTGTCCAGAAGCTGTGTGACGTTAAAACAGGATAAACAGGATTAACTGAACTGTGCCGGACTTAAACAAGCCTTTTAAACATGTGACGTTCACACCTGCAGCCACAGGTAACTCCGCCTCTGATTGAACAGAAGCTGCCTGCAGGTTCAGAGTCGAATGAGCTTCATGTTTGTGGTTATTTGGAGTCTGTGACTCTGAACTTGTCGTGCAAAAAGCTGTTTTCTTCTGTGTGAGTGTGTGTGTGTGAGT
Source organism: Acanthurus leucopareius (assembly GCA_029814765.1). NCBI lineage: Eukaryota > Metazoa > Chordata > Actinopteri > Acanthuriformes > Acanthuridae > Acanthurus > Acanthurus leucopareius. The sequence goes on along the minus strand of JAQMCX010000027.1, from coordinate 14,836,617 downwards.
GTGTGTGTGTGTGTGTGAGTGTGTGTGTGTGTGAGTGTGTGTGTGTGTGTGTGTCATGTGTGTCGTGTTGAGGCTGAGATGGCGGCGGCGCTCAGAGCTGCTGATGGATCCCTACTGAGTGTGTGTGGCGCGTGCTGCCCGTCTTATCAGCTCCTGATCACATTGATCGGTCCTCAGGGGCCACAGGGGCCCATTCAGTTCAGTACGGGGGGGCTGGCGGGGGCTTGTGCCACATATGCTGTGAAGCGGCTCCTCGTCAGGGAGGCTGTGTGTGTGTGTGTGTGTGTGTGTGATTGTTATCTGGGAGAAAAGCTTTGAATATGATTATGTGCGCGGCCCTGCCATCATTAACATTGTAATAGGGCATCTGTCAGTGTTGTGACCTGCTGCTCGGGGCCACAGGAAGCCGCGTGTCCTCGTCCCGGGGCCCCCACCACTTCATTAATTAACCTGAGCCTGCACACACACTCACACACACTCACACACTCAGTCTACCTGCAGGAATCAGTGCACTCACCTGCCTGTTGTTGTGTATTTACACAGGACGTCACACACACACACACACACGGGGGGGGGGGACCTTCTTTACATCCATCTCTCCACCAAATTAGTGTGCCATGTAAATCAGAGCGCGACAACAAAAACACCTGTCGGGGGACTCGTTCATTATCACCCCTTTAATTGGAAGAGGTGTGTCATTAAAGCAGCTGATAATCAGCAGAATGACTCCCGTCCTGAAGGCGGCGTGTGGCGGCAGCGGCGGTGGTGGTGGCGGCGGCGGCGGCGCTGCTCGTCCTCAGGAGCGCAGAGAGTCTCGGCGCCGCGGCCTTCTGTCGACACGAGAGCCTCCCAACAAATGAAATATTGTGTGTCAGTTGATTATATGCCCGTATAAATAATGGCTGAATGAGAAACGATCATTAAATCATCGGAGGCTCTTTGTTGGGTCCAAATGAGCTGTTTTCCTCCGACCATCTGCTGGTGCGAGCGCCTCCGAGACTCCGCCGACTCACACAGAAAACTCCATTGTTGCCGCTGCGGTTTGGCCGAACACCAGCTCCCTCGTCTCCGCGGCGACGAGCGCAGCATCGACGCCGCACGATTGTTTCAACACGAGGAGGCGAGTTTTTGTTCCGGCAGCCAAACGACAGATTGGCATCAGATGTGGAGCAGGTAGCAGGTCCCCCAGGACGACCTCTAATGACCTCAGTGACCCCGTGACCTTTGGTCCAGCAGCATCAGGACAAACAGCGTGTTGACCTCCATCACCGCGCTGACCAAACACGACTGGGCCGACCTGCAGGAGGGGCTGGAAAACTGACCCACTATCAGCGACGTCCAGCCAGCGAAGCTCCATGACGCCGAGAGGCCGGCGGTCGCCAAAGGGCCGTTTCAGCCCTCGTTTGTGCTTCTAAGGCTCAGAGTCTCAAACCAGTTCAAGCTTTCAAAGTGTTTTATGTGGAAACATTTTGTCTTTTGTGACTGAGATCGACCAATCACAAGCCTTGTCACCGCGGAGCGAGCTGAGCCGTGTAACGTTCATGTACGAACAGACACTTCAACCACCTCAGACTCAGAGTTTCATCCTTCTGATTGTTCTCCTTCAGTCCAGCAGGTTCAATCTGAGCTCTCGTCTCAGGTTGTGAATATTTTTACAGACGAGTCGAGGAAACTTTGTTCCTGCCGCTCGAGTCGAGTCTGAAGGGCGTCTGTTCCCACTGCGCCGTCTTACAGGGACGCTGGGCCTCCTGGACGACAGGCCGGAGGCGGCAAGAGCCGCTCAGGTGTCGGCGTCGATCAGGGTGAAAGCTGTGAAACGTGAGCGCTGTCGAGCTAAAGGTCAGCGGGAAGAAAAGGAAGTTAGCTGGGAGCACGGGGGGACGGCGGCGGCGGCGGCGGCGACTCCTGTCAGCGATTAATCTGGGAATCATTATCATGCATCTGTATGTGAATAATTCTGAGGCAAAGATACATTTCTGGATTAATTCAGCTTTTCCACATGAGAGCGACGGAGGCGTCGCGCAGCAGCACAGGACAGATTAGAATATATGTGTGCATTTATATTACCTCCTTTAGTGTCGGCTAAATTATTCATGTCATCCAGATCAATTCAGTCCCAATGTGTTTCCTGACACGGGCCATACATCCCGCCGGCTCCGTCCCTCCGCATCCGTTTCATTTTAATAAAGATGTTCAGCTGCACGCCGACGTGCCGCGGCGCCGCAGCAGCTGACGTTAATATGCTGCTGTTCTCTGTTTGTCACTGTTGTGTCGTCGAGTCGATGCAGACGGTTTGCAGTTATTATGGACTAAACATGATGATGTCAGGTGTCACCCAGCCGGATTTTCACCCACCAATCAGCTGCTTCGAGTCGCCTTTCAGGCCCAAACAACTTTTTCATTTACACACAAAAACACACATTAAAACACACGTTCAAAAGTCAGCTGATCAGAGTTTAAATGATAAACAAAAAACCTGTCAGTCTGCACTCAGGGAATAAATTACTGCTGACATCTTGAAGACAAAAGCTTTAATAATCTGCTGATTGATCAGATTAATCTCTGATCAGCCAAACAAACCAAACACAAACACGTCAAGTTTGAAGATTTTAAATCAGTTTTTTTCTGTTTCTTTTGTTTTTCATCAACAAATTAAATAAACAGAAAAACTGCTGAGTGTGTGTGTGAGTGTGTGTGTGAGTGTGTGAGTATGTATGTGTGTGTGTGTGTGTTTGGTGTGTGTGTCACTTCCGAGCTGATTCTCTTTTTTTTATTTTTCTCGTTTATATTTTTAAAAAGTACATTTTTAAATATTTGACGCGTTAAAAACAAACTCTGTTGGTCTGTTTGAGAGTTTGTGAGACGAAAAATGTCTGATGTTTCTTCAGCTGATGAGTCTGCAGAGTTCTGACCTTAAACTGAGACCAAGACCAGATCCAGACCAGATCCAGACCAGATCCAGACCAGATCCAGACCAGATCCAGACCTGATTCAGACCAGATCCAGACCAGATCCAGACTGGATCCAGACCAGATCCAGACCGGATCCAGACTGTTCCGGACCATATCCAGACCAGATCCAGACCAGATCCAGACCGGATTCAGACCAGATCCAGACTAGATCCAGACTAGATCCAGACTGGATCCAGACCAGATCCAGACCAGATCCAGACTGTTCCGGACCATATCCGGACCAGATCCAGACCAGATCCAGACTGGATCCAGACCAGATCCAGACCAGATCCTCACATGTCTCACATGTTATCTGGTTTGCTGATGAACATTCCTGCGTTTCCGTCAGACAGATGTCCGCCGCTCCGACCTGCTGTCGCGTTCTCACAGGTTTCTTCGGATGGACGAGTCTGACGTCTCTCAGACTCTCAGACTCTCAGACGTCCTTCAGGTTTCTTCTTCCTGCTTCTTTCAAGGTTCAGTCGACCTGAAGCTTTTGCCCTTTCACAGAAAACCTCCCTTCCAGGAGACAATCTGCTTCCTTTCTGTCCTCTGCAGATGTTCAACCCGCCCGCCGATGAATTTGCAATTATTGATGGCTTCATATAAGCAGTGAACTTCTCCAATCGGCCGGCTTGGTAATTGTAAAGGAAGTCATATGCATAAAATTAATTATACGGCGCAATAAGGCCCATAAATCAGGTCAGTTTCAATTCAGCAGAAAATGTTTCAGCCCGGCTCCTCTGCAGGGTTCAAGGTAAAAAGGAAAGGATTCCCCTTTTTTACCGAATCAAGGAAGTAATCTGTCAGCGAGGACAAAGACGTGTCTCTCACAAAGGCCCCGCCGAGCTTTGCCTCTATATTTGGAACAAGAAATGAGCTTTTCTCCGTTTGTGTGCTGCTTAATCTCATAAATGGAGCATCAGCTTTATTCCAGAGCTGTTTACTCTCATCAGGAAAGCCTGCTCGCAGCAGCAGCACCTCCACTTCCCGTCTCATGCTAAATGATGTGGCAAATGAAGCCCGTTCTGAAACTCGTCAGACTAATGACGGCGAGCGGCCGAACACACGGCGAAGTGTTTACGGCTCAGGACGCCACGTCGCCTCCTGCAGCCGCGGCCGAGTGCCGGATCCAGACTGCCGCAGGAACTAATTCGAAAGAACAATTACACGCGTTCAGTCCATTTATTTTCCATCAGATAATTATTTGATGTATTTATTTTAATGACTTAGTGTAATTCAGTTCATCTCAGGCGCTCGCCGACTGCTGGCTTCAATTACCGGCCAGTCATTTATAACTGCGAGTCTAAGAAGAGGGTAATTGCCCAGATGGAAAGCTTAATGAGGGTTGCACAATTATTTCCCAACCTATTGAGATTTGTATTTCGTTAGCAACTTAATTCAGTCGCCTCTTTTTCAACAGGTCTTTTATCTCTCGATCACAGGCGGCAGCGGTGGCGGCGGCGACGCTGAGGAGCAGATTATCAAACATTAAACGTCTTCAAACAGGAAGTTTTTCACACCGACAGTCACTTCCTGTCTGAGGACCAAACTGAGCAGCTTTCACTCAAAGATCAAACTGTTTCCTGTCACTTTTTTATCACCATGATCGAGAAACAGGTTTTTAAATGTTTTTACGGATAAACACGTAACAAGCTGAACTCCTCTGCTGTGTTTTTGTGTTTGAGATTCATCAAACAGTTTCAGTTCATGAGGTTTTCCGTCATTTAAAAAACCTGTTCAGCTGTTTGAGTTTCTGAGCTTTAAGTCCAGTTGTTTTCGCTGCAAACATCAGCAGGATGAACTCCGTCTGCATTTAAACGTGTCAGTGTTGCACTTTTGTCTCCTGATCGTGACGGTGTTTAAAGTCGCTGTAAGTGATATAATTTTCTTTCCAGCCGTCCAAACATCCCCTCAGTGTGAAAACAGACAGAAAGTGCGAGCGTCTCGTTGTGATCACATGAAGAGTGTCAGGTTTGTGTTTTAAAGGCTGAGAGTCGCAGCAGATGAAAACTTGTTCCTGACATGAGCCTCCTGTCACATCACAACATCATGTCCAACAATAATATTAGTCTAACTGGGCAAAGGCAGCCATTAAAGTCTATTGAGGCTTATCAGCTAACACAAACTGTGTGGTTTACGGCCGCGGCTGCAGCTGGTATTTTAACGAGGTGTCGCAGCAGGCGGCCGCTCGGCCCGGGCCGCTCGCCGTCACGCCACACAGAAACCCTCATCTGTCTGTTATTGCTGTTACAGGCAGGAATGTGTGGCTGATTGGACGGAGCGAACGTTAGCGTGGTCAGCCGCTCCTGTGAGAAACAACAGAAACAGCTGCAGTTTGTGGCTCTAAATATTTACTCAGATCTCATGTTTGAGCGGCGGCTTGTGATCTGCAGCCTGTTTCAGCTCAGTGATGATGAAACGCAACGTCAGCGTGAAGCTGCGTCTGACCTGATGAAACTCCTGAAGGTCCGATGGAAACACGCCGCCGGACCTTCAGACCAAAGTTCAGCCGCAGTTCAGTTTGTTTGTTGCTGGACGTCGAACGTCTGTCACTGTTCAGTTTGATCAGTTTGATCCTGTTTGTCTTCCTGTGGGAGGAGTCAGAGATGAGGCGACGCGGCAGCGCGACGATTCGCTCTCACCCTGAGTTCATGAGCCGAACCCTGAGCTCTTTCATTCCTCCATTTGAGACGTTTCCCGGCTCACACGTATGTTAAAGCAGCGATTAATCAAACATGGCAGCTGTGTGATTCGCCTGCAGCTCCAACAAAAGGCTCCAACACATCAGCTCTTTAATTAATGCAATTAGATGAAGCAGCCGTTTCTCAGAAGCTGCTGTCGCTCGGCTGCATCGTTCACACCGTCACCGAGCCGCCGAGCGAAAGGCTTTAATGACCACAGACCGCTAACCACTAACACGTCTTACATTTAAGAAGAAACACCACTATATTTTACACTGAAACTAAAAGACAAAGTGACGACGAACAAAAAGGAACCTGATGTTTTCTAACAGTCACTTCCTGTGTGAGTCTGTTTTCTGATTGTTTTTTATTTCCTGTTTGATGTTTTTTTAAAGTCTTCATTTAATTTCAGACAATTTTAGATGATTGAAAATGAAGCCAAATTCATTTGTTCATTCAGCTGGACATCGTGTTCATGTGTTCATGTATTCATGTTCTCTGATCTCCTGGTGGTTTAACTTGTTTTACTCTGAAATCAGCAGACTGTCGTATCGACATGAAATCATGATGATGAAATGAGGTTTTTTATACTTTTCAAAATAAAAGCTGAGCAATAAAAATGCATTTGAGTTGTTTCAGTGAAACTTGGTGATAAATCCTGTTCGTGTCGTCCTTCAGCGTCTCTGACTGAGTTCAGTTCAGTTCAAACTACAAACATCAACACGTTCAGATCATGTTTCAGTCCGACAAACTCTCAGAGTTAAACTGTTAAACTTCCTCTCAGGCTCCACCAATCAGAGAGGAGAACGGAGCTCAGATTGATCTGATGATCAGATCTCACAGACTCAAACCTTTTCTCCTCATAAAACCACCGAACTGAACAAACAGTTGCATAATTAACAGCTTCTGTTTGTAATTACAGACTCGTAATAAAACAGGAAGCATGTGAGCGAACGCGTCCGTTTTTCTCGGGCGCTGAGCCGTAATATCGTCCCGCAGCATAATGGCAACACTTGTTCCAATAAAAGGGGCAGTTTTACACCATGTTTTCATAGTAAGCTTTTATTTGACGGCTGTAACGGAGCCGTGAATTCATCAAAAGCTTTACAGCTCGCAGCATCTCATGAATGTCTCCTCTAACAGCTGCAGGGACTCTTATAAAACACCACCGCCGCCGCCGCCGCCGCCACCACCTCGCAGGCCGAGTCACAGAAACATGATGAATGTTTCAGAGCGATGGCAAACTTTTCTGTTTCCTCCAACAGGAAGTTCATCCATCAGGCGTCTCGATGCAGGAATCAGTTCGAAGAGGCTGAAAACCATCAGAGAGCCGAATGAGGAGACACACCACAAACATGAAGCATCATGGGGCTGCAGCCATTGATTACTCTCATCACTGATTCATCTGCGTGTGATTGATCAGGTTGGAGTTCGACTCTGAGCTCAGTCCGACAGAAGCAGAGTGACGGACGTGACGGCGCCTCGTTGGGCTCATTTGCTTAATGAAAAGCTTCAGTCCTCCTTTCTGTCTGCAACAATGGCTGCTGCTCCACCTTCCTCTCCACCCCCCCCATCCCTGCAGAGGACCACCCACCCAGAGGACAGTGAGGGAGGGGGGGCTGAGGGTCACCGGCAGGTACGCCGCCCCCGTCAGGAGTTCACAGGAAGTTCATCTGGACTCACGGGGACAGCTGGGAACTTTGACATGACGGGAGGTTCGTCAGGTTTCAGGACAGAGTTTCATTCTGCACACAGACACACACACACACACACACACACACACACACACACACACACACACACACACACACACACACTGCTGAGTCATGCATCAGCTGACGGCGGCTGAACGCTGAGTCACAGTTCAACACTGAAACTGAACTGAACAGTGGAGGTTTGATAGGAACTGGAAAGTTTCTACAAATCTGCGTCGTTTCTCACTGCACATGCTCAGTAGTGTTCCTCCCTCTGGCCCCGCCCACTCAGCCCGAAGATTTTACATCAAAACGATTCACAAACATTAAAACTTCCTGGATTCAAAGTCAAAAACAGACAATAAAATCAAGATTTTGTTGTCTCTTTTCTAACAGAGTTTGATGGAAAAGTTCTTTCCGTTTTTTTCTTCTCGGATTCTTTTATACTGAACTTTGAGGTTGAATGATGTGATCCACCCGAGCAGGAGGCGGTCACATGGTGAGCAAAGAGCCAATGAAACGCCTCCAAGATGACAGAAAAAACTCATAACTTTGCACTCAGGAAAATGAGGAGCTCGTGTGTGATTGTTCCGTAAAGTTCTCGGCTGTGAAGCGTCGCCGTGGTCGTCCAACACGTTTCCCGGAGAGAGTCTCACTCCTGGAGGCCGTGAATGAAAACACGAGCTCGTCCGGCTGCTGTTTCCACAACAACACGGCGTGAAAAATGGCTGAATGAACCGAGTTTGATTGGGAGGTGCCGAGCAATAATCTGACCCGTATATTTTAATAGACACTAGATGATAAATCAAGAGCATTCGTGCTCCCCAAACCTCCGGAGCAGGGGGGGGGGATGATTGCCTTGGCTTGCTGGTGCGGCGCACAATAGTCTCCCTCTCAAAAGAAAGGAAACGGGGACAAATAACGGCTGCAGCCAAAGCATTTATGGAGCAACTCCAGGGGGCTATTAAAAAGTTCTCAGTCAAACGCTGCTCAGCCTGAGTGGATCCCCCCCCCCCATCCTCTGCCTGGTTAACATTCATCGCAGTGAATTCCCTTTCACTCAAAGAGGGGGGGGGGGGCAGGGGCAGATGGGGAGGTTTGGTCGGGAGGAGGTTCGATGAGGCCAAAGGGGAGACGGACGGTGACGGGGTCTGATCACAGAGGCTTCATTCAGCTGGAGGAGGAGATCATCACCACGTTCAACGGGATGAAGATGGAGTCGCTTTGTTTCCCTTCCATCAGAAAACATCAGAGAAGAAGAACCAGAGTCATCATCTTCCCCCTGCAGGGGGCGCCGTGTGGCGTCTGATGTCCTCAGGTGATGTCACACGAGTCAGGAGTGAACTGAGCCGCTGCTGCTACGCTAGCTGCACATCAGGGTGCATTGTGGGTAAACTTGTTACCTGCTGCTGAACAATGTGTGTGTGGTTAACTAAACTCTGTGTGTGTGTGTGTGTGTGTGTGATGGGGGGGCAGGAACAGCTGCCTCTGTGTTTTGGACGAAGAGGAAACACAAAAGCCATCAGAGTGACAAAGCTTAAGTCAATCCAGGGGCGACCGGCTGCCCCCCCCAACACACACACACACACACACACACACACACACACACACACACACACACACACACACTTTAATGTCATTAACTTAAATGTTGAACAAACTGCAGCAAATGTTTCATTCACAGACTTTAAATCAAATGAGTCTCTGACTTTAACTGTTGATTCAGTTTTCTGTGAAAAAAGCTTCAGTCTCAGAGAGGAGAAACAGGAGGAACAGGAGGAGGAGGAGGAGAAACAGGAGGAGGATCAGGAGGAGGAACAGAAGGAGGAGGAGGAGGAACAGGAGGGAGAAGGAGGAGGATCAGGGGGAGAAACAGGAGTAGGATCAGGAGGAGGAACAGGAGGAGGATCAGGAGGAGGAGGAGGAGGAACAGGAGGGAGAAGGAGGAGGATCAGGAGGAGGAACAGGAGGAGGATCAGGAGGAGGAGGAGGAGGAGAAACAGGAGGAGGAGAAACAGGAGGAGGAACAGGAGGGAGAAGGAGGAGGAGGGAGGAGGAACAGGAGGAGGAACAGGAGGAGGATCAGGAGGAGGAACAGGAGGAACAGGAGGAGGAACAGGAGGGAGAAGGAGGAGGATCAGGAGGAGAAACAGGAGGAGGAACAGGAGGAGGAACAGGAGGAGGAACAGGAGGAGGAACAGGAGGAGCTTCTGTCTGATGGAAACCGAAAAAGTTCTTCACCTTCCACTTTGACGACCTGAGGGAGGAAAAATCTGAGGACCTGAAACTCCAGAAATGTGTTTTTATTTTATTTTTACAGATTAATGTCGAGTTTAATTTAAAAAAACTCATCCATCCTTAAAACATCTGCTTTCTAATCAGCCGACTCTGATTACAGGAACCTGGAGATGAATTAGAAACGAAAACATGAAACTACGGTGAGAAGAAACATGTCAGGAAAACTTGTGCAGATCTGATCTTTATGTGTTTCTTTACTGATTTTACTCAGTTTTCTGAGTTCATTCATCATTTATATTTTACACTGTGCAGTTTTTTAAACATGAGACAGTTTATTCATTAATTAATCATTAATTAATTAATTTATTACTTGAGAAAACAAAAGAAAGATTGATAGAAAAACTCGAGTCAGGTAATTTATTTATGAGCTGCGTTTGAAAATGCAGAGAAAATCATGAGCAACATTATTTTGGATCAAAGTGTAAAAACAGAAAACACATGAAGGCTGCAGAGTTTAAAAACCAGCGAAGAAGAACTCTCGAGTCCAAAACAAATCAACTCATTTCAGACACAAACTAAATTTTCACAGGAAACTGAAACAGTTTCTGTGTTTCCTCATGAAGACGCGTTCATGTGACGTCAGAAAACAGATTCCTCAGATGTGCAGCTGGAAGAACCTGACGGAGCTGACGGAGCTGACGGAGGAGGAAATGCTGCCCCTGATGACCCAAATGTGAACTGCAGCCTGAAGTGAACGAAAAAAAGAGACAATGAATCTTTGCGTGTTGAATTTGTTTGATTTGAACCTAAAAATTAAAATATTGAAATAAGAATAAAGAGCGAAAAATAAGGAAAAAAAAAAAACATAAACCCAAAAATATCACGGACGAGTTTCGTCAAACTGAGACCGACTGTGACGGTTTCACGCTAACGTGACCGTGAAGGTGCAGCTCACCTGTCGCTCATCAGCAAACAACCGAGTCTGTTGTTCAGGTTTGAGTTTCCGCCCTGAGTTTTGTCTGCAGGTAACCTGATGAGGCGGCGGCTCGAAGCCTGAGAGACGAAGTGCAGGGAGAAAAACCACCGAGGCGAAGTTCACGGTTTGACGTGTGTCATCAGTTTCTCTGAACTTCACGCCTGAAAAAAGCTCGTCCTTCGTCATGTAACAGGTTCACGGTGGATCAGCTGTTTGACGTAACAAGCTCCTCCCACGGCTCCCATTGGCCGCTGGATGGCGGCCGGTTCCGCTCCGGTCGCCACGGCGCTGACAGTCACATCCATGAAGTCATGAGACGGAGACATGTGACACACGCCAGACAACCAGAAAACACACACGAACCCGCTCACCTGGTCTATCGGCCGAGTCACATGACTCAGACCGACGCGAGTCACAAATTTGACGTCTTCAGGCGAAATGAAGACCTGCGTCTCATCGTGGACTTCAGCAGCAGACTTCACAGACTCGAGTTCTCCGAGAACCGAGATTAGATGTTATTAAAAAACTGTAACGAGTCGGTTATTTCACTCCGTTAACTTTGTTCAAACCCAGCGAACTGACGCTAAACTCAGATCCATTTTGTCTGAATCGACCGAACAGCAGAGAACCGTGAAGAACCGCGAAGAACCATGAAGAACCATGAAGAACCATGAAGAACCATGAAGAACATTATGTCACTGAGCTCCAGCTGGAAAACATGCAACAACTTTGTTCAACATTTGAAGAACAAACATCGGTAAGTTGAGGTTGTTTGGCGTTGAGATGATAAAGCTTCAGAAGCTCAGGGTTCAGGTTGTGGGAGCTTCGTGTCTCAGGGGGGTTCAGATGGTCTGAAGGCTTCAGAGCAGCAGATCGGCGTCTCCACGTCCAGCCTGATGTTTTATGACCTTCATGACACTTTAAAGCTAAAACTGTGTTGGTTAAAGGAGACGATGGAAAAGTTTCCATCAACAAACCAGCGTTGATGGACCCAAACAGGAGTGTGTGTGTGTGTGTGTGTGTGTGTGTGTGTGAGTGTGTGTGTGTGTGTGTAGCTGCCTCTCTGTTAAAAGGCCTCCTCAGTGTTGGTGCTTGGTGACATCAGGAGCAGATCTGGGATCAGTGGAGGCGACGCGGCGTCACGCTGAGCTCATGAGCGTAACGTGTCAGTCGAGGTCGGAGAATCGATTCAGGGACGTTTGGAGGCCGGCGGCGTTGAGAAAGTGAAGGTGGACGTTTCTCAGCTTTGTTCTCTGCTGGTGGGAACCTGAAGGTTCCTCTGAGAAGAACCTGTGAAGATAAACCTCCATCATGTGAGAACCGTTTCATCTTCCTCGCTGATTCCTTAAGATTTGACATGTCTGATAGTATCACTGTGTGTGTGTGTGTGTGTGTGTGTGTGTGTGTGTGTGTGTGTGTGTGTGTGTGTGTGTGTGTGTGTGTGT
>JAQMCX010000027.1:14814351-14824529 GCA_029814765.1 Acanthurus leucopareius | reverse complement strand
CATCTTTGCATACAATCAAGTCAGTGTCAGCGGAGACTTCTTCATCCACACAGCATCACTACAGAATATACCACAAGTGTAATATTTATTACACAGTGATCTGTTAAGGGAGAGGCGGATATTGAAGATTCAGCTATTAAATTTGTGATGTCTGGAGAGGTAAGCCAAAAATCAATTCTGGACCTAGCACGGCCATTTGGTTTTATCCAAGTGAATTTTCTACTGTCTGCATTATTTTCTCTCCAAACATCCACCAGGGAGTTGGCATTAATATAGAGATTGTTGAAGTAACTGAGAGGGTCTAGTCTGCCGGAAATAAGAAGAAGAAGAAGAAGAACTGAGAGGGTCGAAACCCAAGCAGGAGGCCGCTGGGAGATGTTTGGTCTCTCAGTGTAGCTGCAGCCTGAGGAGGTCAGCCGGCCGGCGTAGAAGGAGCAGAAGAAGAAGAAAAACAGAAGAAGAAGAAGAAGAGCTTCCTTGTTGCCAGCGGAGCAGAAGAAAACGAAGAAGACACTTAGCATTAGCATTAGCATTAGGGGTTCAGTTAGCTTATATCTCAAGACAAACCCCCGAATTAAAGTCCACACGTCACAGCCGCCGTAAGTCAACGTCATTTGCTGTTTTGTGAACGTTGTAAGTGTTTGATCCGTTTTAAAGAGCCGAGCCGCAGGCTGTCCGGTGGAGCTAACCGGCTGTAGCTAGCTGGCTGACCGGAGTTTTCACAGTGAAAAACAGCTAATGAGCTGATGTTTACGTTCACACTCAGTCAGTACGTTTTAATTGTACCTGTCTATGGGTTTGATGACTGTCAAATAGTTATAGAAGGTTGTAAAGTTTCAGTCATACCAGAATCCGTCTTTAAAACTGAAGTTTAACAGACTGAACACGGGTCAGATGGCGTAATGTGCGTCGGTGTGAGAGATACAGAAATGTTCACTTCTTGTAAATTAAATACGTAAGTCAAAGAGAAGTTAACGTCTGAATGTGTTTCCTCTTGTTTGTATTATTTGTCCAGTCTAATCTGTAAATGAGGTGGACACAATAGTAGGAACACAGAGACCGTCGTGTCGAGTCTCTTTAACTGAATGTCGCATCGTGACTGACAGTGTTTAAGTCCACCTGTAGCTCCAGATGATCCAACGTTTTTATGAAGAGTCATTAGTACAAAACTCATGTCACGTTCAGGTACTCATCTGGATGTCGGTGTGTCTGTCCGTCCTCCTCAGGTATGATGTAGCAGTCATGTCTCTGCAGGTGACGTTGCAGCAGAGAATCAGCTCAGCTCAGGTGTTGCTGCAGCGGGCGGAGCAGCTCTGTCAGGGTGTGGAGGGTCACCAGAAGCTTTGCGGTAAACTCCGAGCAGAGCTGCGGTTCCTACGGCGGGTCGAGTCTGGAGAGCTGCAAGTTAAAGAGTCTCACCTGCACAGCACCAACCTGACTCACCTGACAGCCATCGTCGAGTCGGCTGAGAGTCTGGAGGGTGTGGTTGCTCTGCTGCATGTTTTCACCTACCAGGACGCCGCTGGCTGCAGGCAGACTCTGGTGGTGGACGTGGTGGCTAACGGGGGCCACACCTGGGTGAAGGCGGTGGGCAGGAAGGCTGAGGCTCTGCACAACATCTGGCAGGGGCGGGGACAGTATGGAGACAAGAGCATCATCAGGCAGGCCGAGGACTTTCTGCAGGCCAGCCGCCAGCAGCCCGTCCAGTATCGACACCCCCACATCGTCTTCGCCTTCTACAACGGGGTCTCCTGCCCCATGGCTGACCGCCTCAGGGACATGGGCATATCTGTCCGCGGGGACATCGTTGCCGTCAATGCTGTGGTGATGGAGGAGGAAGGAGACAACGAGGAGGAGGAGGAAGAGGAGGAGGAGCCGGCTGAAGATGACAAGGAGCAGGAGGAGGAGTCTGAGCTGACTCGAGTCGATCGTGGCACCGTTGTGGCCAGCCTGGCGTTTCCGGCTCAGGTGCAGGTGGAGGAGTGTCAGCGCATCAACCTTGACATCACCACACTCATCACATATGTGTCGTCTCTCAGTCACGGCCGCTGCCACTTCACCTTCAGGGAGCCTGTGCTGACGGAGCAGGCGGCCCAGGAGCGCCGCCAGCAGGTGCTGCCACAGCTGGATGCCTTCATGCAGGGGAAGGAGCTGTTCGCCTGCCGCGCCGCTGTCCATGACTTCCAGGTGATCCTGGACACGCTGGGGGGGCCGGGTGAGAAGGAGCGCGCTCAACAGCTGCTCGCTCGTCTGCACGTGGTGGACGACCAGCCATCAGAGCGAACGCTGCACCTCACGCCCAGCGCCAAAGTCAACCATCGCTCGCTTATGATATTTGGCACTGGGGACTCACTGAGAGCCGTTACCATGACGGCAAACAGCCGGTTTATCAGGGCGGCGGCCAATCAGGGCGTCCGATACAGCGTATTCATCCATCAACCAAGAGCTCTGACTGAGGGCAAGGAGTGGAGGGCCACACCCATCTGAGACAGAGACTTACTGTGCAGGGGCTTATGGGAGTTTGAGTTCGTCCGCTGACATTGAACAGATGTTTCAATAATAACAATTGAAATTATAAACATGAATCCTAGATTTAAAGTATGATTTTGAGCTCATGTAAGTATAATCTGATAGCTGACTATTGAATGGTTTTGAAATTCATATTCAAAGATCAATAAAAAGAATCTAAGTCACTTCGTGCTTAGCTGTCATTTGTTACTGGAGGTCACATGGTTTCAGGTCACCAGGTACAATGTTTTTAGTTGAATTTACTGCGTCCTGCTTTGTCGGAAATAAACCCATTGATTGATTGATTGATTGATTGAAGAGGGTGTGTTCAGTGTCAGGTGTAACTGCAAACCGTCAGACAAATAAACTGCTTTAGCTGAGGGGCAAAAACTAAGAAGTAGATAATTCTGTTCCTTTAAAACTGATCCGTGTCAGAACCCTCAGAAGCAGCTGAATCAGAAAATCACTGATTGGATCGACGTCTTCAAGTTGATTATAAATATTGATGGTTTTTCTGGGCTCATAAACTTTTGGCAAAACTGAGGCTTAACACACATTTCCCATAAATGCTTATGAAATGTTTGAAAATGAAACCGTGTCTCTCCCTCGATCTCGGTGCTTTTACTTTGAAAGTTGGGGGCGGACGTGGGAGTGTCCTGTTTGAATGTTTGCCTCCGAGCGGCCGCCTGTCAGCTCCGCAGCGGAGGAACACAAACGCTCCATGTTGTCGGTTTCTGGGTAAAATGCCGAGAGTCGGAGCCGAGGCGGAGCTGCGGACTCTGGCGGAGGTGAGACCGGAACTTTTGAACCGTCGACTTCAACTCAAAAGCAACTTTATTAGTTGGAAAACAACTTCCGCTCCGCCTCCTGCTAACCGGCTAACCGGCTAACAGCGAGGCTCGCGCAGTAATCCGATCATGTCTCCTCTCCTTCCTCCCTCACCTCCTCACGTCTCCTCCAACCTCCTCTTCTCCTCTCTTCCCCATCCCAACCCCCCCACCTCCCCTCTTCTTCTCTCTCCTCGTCCTTCACGTCTCCTCCTCCACTCTACTTCTTGTGTTTTCCTCCTCCTCCTTCACCTCCTGCTCTCTTCCTCCTCATCCTGCGCATCTCCCCTTGTCTTCTCCTCCTCCTCCTTTTGATTACCTTCTCTCTGCATCCTTATCCTCCTCCTCTCTTTCCTCCTCCCCTCTCTCTCCTCCTCTCTCCTCCTCTCGACTCCTCATGGTCTCCTCCTGGTCTCCCCTTTCTCCACCTTCTCTCCTCTCCTCGCCTTCATCCTCCCTTTCACTCGTTTACTCCTCTTCCATCACTCTGACTCATTTGCTCTTTTCCTCCTTCTTTCTCCCTCCTCCCTTCTTCTTTCTCCTTCTCTTTTTCTTCCACCTCCTCATTTCCACCAATCTCCTCCTCCTTCTCCTCCTTTACACCTCTAAATTCCTTCTCTTCTCCATCCTTGTCTCTACTCCTCCTTGCCTCAACCATCACTTTTCTTGCCCTTCTTTTCTCTCCTCCTCCTCTCCTCCCCTCCTCCTCCTGCTCCCCTCCTCCTCTCCTCCTCCTCTCCTCCTCCCCTCCTCACCTCCTCTCCTCCTCCTCCTCCTCCAGCTGATGGCAGGAGAGTGAAGTCACACTGGGTTTTAAAATATACTTGTGTTTCCTCCAGCAGACAGACTTTGAAGTGAGTGTGTGTGGATGTTGGTCAGTGGAGCGTGTTCTGAAGCGAATGCCGCAGGGACGTGAGCTCTTTGAGGAAACAGGCTTCGCTCTCACGTCTCCTCAAATAGACTCTGGACGTTTCTGACCGAAGAACCAGAGCAGCGTTTGGTTTCTGATGCAGGAACTCAGAGAAGGTTCAGGTGTTTCTGCAGCTTTCTGTCCGCTTCTCCGTTCAAACGCCATGTGAGAGGGAAGAGGAGGGTCGAGTCTTTGATGAGGACGATGATGTTGTGTGAGGTCAGACTGCAGGACACACACACACTCACACACACACACACACACTCACACTCACACACACACACACACACACTCAGAGAGCTTTCAAACAGAGGTCAGTGCTGCAATAATATTTTCCCCCGGTGACATTAGCCCGTTCCCCTCGCGAAGCCGCCATCTGTAAGATGTAATTCCCAAGCTGAGTAAACTTGTGAGAGCGGGACGCACTCACACACACACACACACACTCACACACACACACACACACGCACACACACACACACACACACGCCCTACAGACATGTGAATAGCCGTGTTTGTACGTGTGCAATAACATGAAGCTCTGCCAGTTTGTTTGACTCAAAGAACATCCGTCAAGATGTTTGACAGACGACAAGATGTCAGTTTAGATCACAGCTTCAGACGTAAAAACACAGGAGATCTGAAAACTGACTGAGAAAATAATCCAGGAGCAACAAAGTTTCTCCTCAGGTGGACCTTCACCTGGACACAGTCGGTTCATCAGCTGTTGTGCAGTTTGACATCAGCAGATTAGCAGATTAGCAGTTTGTGTTGCAGCTTTAATGATCCTCAGCTGATGTGCAGGACGACACCCGAGCGTCTTCAGGGAGGGGGGGGGCAGGGGGGTTAGAGGGGGAGCAGAGGGGGGGGGCGGGGGTGGCTGTTTGATGTGGGAGGTCTCCCCCCTCACCCTGCTGAGCTGCACCCTCAGACCCCTCATTAAGACTGTCATCAAAGGGCCCCGACCCAACCAATCACAACATTAATGTTACTGTTACCACACAGACGCTCAGAACGTCCACACACACACACACAGTACAAACACACACACACACTCACACACACACACACACACACACACACAGTACAAACACACACACACTCACACACACACACACACACACACACACACACAGTACAAACACACACACACACACACACACACACACACACACACACACACACTGCTGTCTGAGGAGAGCACACATGCATTCTCCCATGATCCTCTTTGGCAGTCTGGTTACAGACACACCAACATGACCGAGTTCTTGGTTATCAATCGATCAATAATCAGCTGGGTGGAGCTTCATCACCAAAACGATCAGAACTTCTCCTCAGACTTCAGCAGCAGCCGAGGTCTGATGACAGGAAGGTGCCCAGTTGCATTCTGGGAAATGTAGGATCCAGTGTCTTTGGATGTGAATCTGAAACCAAACAGGAACCTTCACACGGAGCCTCAAACTGCAGTTCCTCAAATGGCCACCGGAGGCTCCAGATGTCCCAGAGCAGAAATAATCAGGGCATTTTCTTTAGTGATGCAAAAAGGGGCGTGGCCTCTTTGAGCGACAGCAGCTGCTCGCCGTCACACAGTCATAGTTTGTTTCCTCTCAAGCTCCACCCATTCGTCCAAATATGGTCACTTCTGGCTCCAAAAAGCCAAGATGGCGGCGATCGTAAAGCCACAGACTTCAGATCAACAGACCACAAACCAGTGGCGCCCTCTGTGGCTGGAAAGAGTGTGTGCAGGTTTTTTATGAGCAGGTGTCCTTTAAACACCTGACCTGCAGCAGCTGATCAGCCAATCAGCTCACAGTTCGCCGCAGTGACGCAGACCCGGCGTTTCTGTGTTTGTGTCATGTGACCTGTTCATGCTCGTCTTGTTTTCATCCAGAAACCGGCGTGTGAGTGAGGCTGATGCGGCGTGGAGCTGCAGCTTCCTGCCTCCTGTCCTTGATTAAAGCAGCAGTGACAGACTGCACAGAGACCCTCTGACAGCTCGCCTGTCCTCCCACCGTCCTCTACCCCCCCGCTCCGCCCCCCCGCTCCACCTCCCCCTCCATCTCTTGTCCTCAGGTCAATGGGTCTCCGGGGGCCACCTTGCTTTTAAGCCATCACACTCCCCCATGGGGCACATGAGGGAGATCTATCTGTGTCACCCCCCTCAGGTGATTCCCGGGTAATGTGGCGAAGGACAGCGAGTGCACCCATCAGCTCGGACCTCCACGCCTGCCGCCCGCACGCCCCACGCCTGCTTTTGGCGGGTAATTACAGGAAGGAGTGCGCTCGCAGTGAGGGAGGCAAACCAATTAGAGAGTGTGTGTGCAGTTAAAGGACGTCTCCGTGACAAACCTGGCCACAGGGTCGCATGTTTATTATGTCATCGCTCCACTCGGGGGCCGTTATTACAGATAAGTGTCACCGTCTGGAGGTCGTTGATGGAAATGGGATTCGGTTTTGGCCGGAGCTTTTTACATGCCCTGATTATTCTGATCGCTGCCTGAGTGCTTAATTATGATCATTTGTCTCTGATTGGGCTTTGATTCCCGCCATAACTTACCGCTTTAAAAGGGGATCAACAAACGTCCTGCACGGATCAGAGGGGGGGGGGCTGGAGGAAGAGTCTGCATCGCTCACAGGAACAGGAAGCTCAGGTGTTTGTGGTCACTTCCTGTTTGTCTGTGTGTGTCCTTCACTGAGCTTCTTCCGTAAAACTGAGCATTTAGTCCAAAAACATCCTACATTTCCCATAATGCATCTCCACAGTGTTCGTCAGATGCCTGATAGACATTTTTCTTTAAATCAGTGTGTGAGTTTGTAATCAGAGTAAAAAAGACGTCCTGAGTCTCAGAAGACATTTTGAACCTGAACGTCACTGAGGTGAGAACGAAGGTTCCTCGTGTTTCAGCTCACCTGCAGTTATTAAGGTGAAGTGAAGGTCGTGTTTCTGGTGTCAGACATGCTTCATGTTCATCCTCCACCCTGACCTCCACCCTGACCTCCACCTCCTCCACATAAAGAACACAGACGACGTGAACTTGACTCAGTGATGTTTCTTGGAGATGATCAGAGCTTCAGGTCGCTCTGCTGTCTCACATTCAGAGCTCACAGAAGCTTCATGAAGGTCTGACAGGTTTAAAGTCAGGAAGCCTCAGCAGAGTCCGACAACACGTATCAACCACCACCGCTTCTTCTTCTTCTTCTTCTTCTTCTTTGGTATTTCTCAAACACAAATCGATGCAGAACATCTCAGACATCTTCAGTTCTGGAGTTTGTTGCTCAGTGATTCGTCCTGCTCGTCTGTTCCAGGTCGTGAATCCAACACGAGAAAGTTTCATGTTTCAGACGAGAACAAACACACAGGACTTGAACCCTGCAGCCTGAGTGTGTGTGAGTGGGTGTTTGTGTGTGGGTGTGTGTGTATGTGTGTGTGTATGTGTGTGTGTGTGTGTGGCGTCGGGGGAGTCGTGAGTTTCAGTCCATTTGCAGTCGTGTGTACAGAGCTCAGATCAGCTCGCAGTCAGAGTGCTGCTGGTGGGGGGGGCAGGAACATTCCTGGTCTCCTGCAGAACAAACAGCAGAAGAAGAAAACAGGAGTTTCAGTGTAAAAGGGAAATTTCCGGTCATCTAAAGTGTATAATGTGTGTTTTTTTAAGGTGGTGCTGTGAAATCATTGAGCTCCGTCGGGCCTCATCAGTCGAGGCTCTGAGTGCGACAGTCTGTCAGCTGTGTGTTAAAGCTGTGCGGCCGCCGCTCTGCAACTTCACACTCCATTTGCTTTATTCTCCTGCAGGTGTAAAGTGAAGCCACGCTTCATTTACCTCCGTTCACGTAATGAGGCATCAGAGGAGGCGAGCAGCGACCGCCGCCGCCGCCACACCGCCGCCGCCACACCGCCGACAGCTTTTACAAGGAATCAAACACACATGGAGGAGCAGCTCGAGGCCTTTCAGCTCGTCACACACCTGTGCTGGAATCAGCTCCGTGTTTCAGGATTTTCTCTTTGAATCTTTGCACCACAGATCTCAGGTCAGTTCAGGAACTCCCTCCCTCCCTCGTGATGTCAGAGCTCCTCCCCCTGCGACCTGAGCACGACTCTGAAACGTCCTGCAGGAGCAATGTGGGAATGAACGAGGAGATGATGAGAAGATGTTTGTGATGCAGAAAAAACAGGGACGACAAACACACGGTGATCAGCATCAAACGCTCCGAACTTCCTGTGACGCTCCGACGTCAGAGTCCTGCGTGTCTGCGACTCGCTGCATGTTTGGTGAAGCTGCTCTGAGCCGCATGCAGACTCTCTGCTGGCTGCTGCTTCATACTGTATCTGTGTGTCTGTGTGTCTGTGTGTGTGTGTGTGTGTGTATCTGAGTGTGTGTGTATGTATCTGAGTGTGTGTGTATGTATCTGAGTGTGTGTGTGTGTATCTGAGTGTGTGTGTATCTGAGTGTGTGTGTGCATCAGTGTGTGTGTGCAGCTGACCCCCCGGGCTGATCTGCATACAGCAGCTCTCTCCATCAGCATGCACTGACACCTGCACCGTTTAATGCACTCCTCCAGTTTATTAATGCCCAACGTGTGATAAACATTTCTGCAGAGGAGGCTCACAGGTCACACACACACACACACACACACACACACACACACACACTTCTGTCTGTGAGACCTCTTATGGAAACTACAACTCCCAGAATGCCCTGACCTCTGGCCTCCTCACACAGGTGAGTGAGGTCAGGTGTTTCAGTGTGTTTGACAGCTGTAACTTCTGCTGCTGATGATGAACAGCAAGTTAAATGTCTTCATGTGGTTAGCTTAGCTTAGCTTAGCATAGTTTAGCTTAGCTTAGCTTATCTTAGCTTAGTTTATCTTAGCTTAGTTTAGCTTAGCTTAGTTTAGCATAGCTTAGCTTAGCATTGATAAGATTTCCGTGCAGTGGAAATGGTGCCAAACATGACCTGAGAGGTGAGAACGAATGAAAGTAAAGACTGTGAGTCCTGAAGGACTGAGCCGAGCTCCGTCCCACCTGCTGCAGGTGAGCAGTCACCACCCTCCCCCTGCCTGCCTGTCTGTCCTCCTGTCTCTCTCTTCCCGCCTGTCTGTCTGTCCTCCTGTCTCTCTCTTCCTGCCTGTCTGTCCTCCTGCCGTGTACACAGACAGGTTGTCTCTCTCTCCATCCAGCTGATGAACTGTCCTTCCTGAGACAGGGACACTTTAAATGTCTCCCTGCCTGTCTCCCTGCCTGTCTGCCTGTCTCCCTGCCTGTCTCCCTGCCTGTCTCCCTGCCTGCCTGTCTGTCTGTCTGCGGCAGGCGGAGGTGTGGGAAGATTAATGGAGTGGTGGATGTTTTGTGCTCAGCGAGGCTCGGGGGCCGCGGGGCCGAGTGGAGGCCTGGACGGGCCAAAGTAAAGAGACCATCTCATTAATATATGATTAATCGCCTGTGCTGCGGTGATTAATTAGTGTTTGTGACAGTAAACTTTTAACGGGCCCCCGCGTCGTCCCCTGGAATGCCCATTTATCTTTCCGGACCCCCCCCCGTCCCGCCCCCCCTCCGTCCAGAGGCAGAGGAGTTTGCATATTCTAGTCTTGTCCGATTTCATTCTGCCGCCGCCTGGAAGCAGCAGCCAGGAATGAGGGCTCCCCGACATGATTGATTGCTTTGCTTTTTTATTTGCAAGTTGGAAACCGGAGAAGTTTTCTTTCTCTTTTTTTCCGCGGGGCCGTTTATTTCATCCCTCTCTTCTTCTGTGAGCTCGTTCTTCTTCTGCAGACCAGGAACCTTCGGCTCATCGGGACAGAAACCTTCCGGCTCGGCTTTGAAATTGATTTGAATCGCTGCTGGATGAGCTTGTGTGTTTTTCTCACAGCCATCTTGGGGCGCGCCCCCGGGCGCGGGCCCGCGCGGCGCCGGGCCGGGGGAGAGCGGCCGCGCGCCG
>JAQMCX010000027.1:14784272-14810519 GCA_029814765.1 Acanthurus leucopareius | reverse complement strand
GGCGCATCGGATTATAAGGTGCACTGTCGGTTTTTGAGAAAATTAAAGGCTTTTAGGTGCGCCTTATAGTGCGGAAAGTACGGTAACTGCCCACGTGACACTGGATAAGAATATTGATTTTGGAGGATTTGGGTAAACCCTTGATAAAATCTAACTAATATTTTTTAAAAATGGATGTCATTTTGTTAAATTATCTGTTGGTAAGGTTTCACAACTGAACATTATTGCAGTCATCCATTTGGATTTTTTGTGAAGTTAACGAATATGAACTAAAGGATTCATTGCTTGGAAACTGTCACCTTATAAATGTACAATATTCACTAATTTTAGCTTTTTTTTCTTTTCTTATTTTTCACACCAGCTTCTTAAGAAAATATCTGGCTTATCTGACTGACTATGCTAAGTTTGTCTGTGTGTCTTTTGTAGTTCAAGAATAGCTGCAAAAATATGTGTGTGTGTGTGTGTGTGTGTGTGTGTGTGTGTGTGTGTGTGTTTCATTTAAAGAAAAAGAAAGGGGGATATTTTCTCATCATGCTTCCTGAATTCGGGCCAGTAGAAAATAATGGGGAGTTAATCAGATCAGTTGCACTCTAATTCACTGGGTATTGATCAGGGCTGATTCCTAATGGGGCCCACACATTGTGTGTGTGTGTGTGAGTGTGTGTGTGTGTGTGTGTGTTTGTGTGTGCGTTGATAGAGATGCTGCAGAGGAAGTAATCACATTACATCGTGTGCATTTGTTCTGCATTAACAAAAGCAGCATTAGAAACTGACAATAATAATGTGACGTGAAGAGAAAAGCTTCAGGTTCAGATCCTGAAAAGCTCGATTACAGTTATTGAAGTTAAAGTTGCAGCTGAACGTTCAGTCTGAGGCCGCGCACACACACACACACACACACACACACACACACACGAACACACACACACTCTGAACTGACACTTACGGCTTTTTCGAGCGTTTCAGAGCTGATAGCATGATTGTCCACTTTCACTGAATCCACATCTGCACTCATTTTCCATTCAGGAGCAACAACATGCGGAGCAGAGTGATGTGATGTCATGTGATGTGATGTGATGTGATGTCATGTGATGAGATGTGATGTGATGTGATGTGATGTGATGAGCAGAAGGAAGGAGACTCTTCACTCCACGCTCGTTTCTGGAGACGCTTTCCTTTTTAAATCCAGATGTTTTAACACTGATGGAGTCTGTCTGATGTTTCTCCTCCTCGTCTGACGTCGTCACTCAAATCTCTGTCAGAGTTCGTTTCATTGGAACGAACTGACCTCTGACCTCTGTGTGTGAGAATACGATGCGTTCAGGTGCCTCTGTGAGCTCACGGAGATGGAAAGACTTGTTTGTTCCACAGACGGAGACCACGGTCCATCTGAGCGTAAAATAAAGTTTAATTTGAATCTAAATAAAGGGCGAGAATAGAAGCAGGACTGCGTCGCCGTGTGTTTGTGCAAACTGAGCTGCAGTGAAGTTAAAGATCTCAGTGATGAAACTTCAGCGTTCATGAGGAAACGTCTCACACTTCACTGCCACGTGTTTGTGTCATTTTTTAACGAAACGAGACCTTTTTTTTTTTCATGAGTGAACATTAATGCTGCGTATGTGATGATCGTAACAGATTCGTCCGGTTTGTCGTCTCTTTCCTCCTGATGCTTCCACATTAACGGGTTCAAACTTTCATTTTTCTCATTCAGGGAAACAATATTAAACTTTCCAAATGGCCTCCTCTCTCCTTAAATGAAAGAGGGAGGCGGGAAGGAGCCATGTTTTTAATAATATACTTGACACGCGAGCGGCGGTCTGAATTAAACGGCCCCGCCTGTTGCTTGTTTTTATTAGGAAGTGTGAGATTACATTGTTTTTCCCGTGACATCATATTCGGTCCTGGTTTATTTTTGCATGGGATGAGGTTGCTCGCCACAGTCCATGCAAATCAAAAGTTTTGATTTATGCACCTTTCCTGCGGCGAATGGAACATTAAATTTAATTTTGCTGCTGTGGAGCCGCGCCTGCAGCGAGCTCAGGCTTGACACGGTGAACCGGGCCTGCCGCCGCTGCGCAGGAATTCATTACTTCCTCCACAATATGCGAAAGCAACATTTGAATGAAACATTTGTCTCATGTCAGAACAGAGTAGCATCTACTCTCTCTATACAGATCGGGAGGAGCGGGGGGGAGGGCGAGGCGCTCATACTCGACTGTAACAAAGCAGTGAGTCGCGTAATGGTGGCACATTAAAATGAGGCCTGTTGGATTTGAGCAGCAGAGCAATCTGTTTCTGCCTGTGATCGCCCATTACTGCTTTGTAATGACGTGGAAAAAATGCCACAAAGCAAAGTAATGAAATGTATTTTTCCCCTCCGCCTGCTTTAACTATATGCTTCAATTCTGCCCTCGGAGCTGCAGCCGGGAGACCGAACACACTTCACACATGTTCAGAGCCAAACATTCGTTTATTATTCATTCGTTCACACACACACAGTTTCTGTAATTGTTCTGCATCATATTGTTCTTCACTGAATATTCTAAATATTCTTCTTCTGGTCATTTTTACCTGGTAATTTAAATCCTTTTATGTCACGAATTTTGATAAATGTGTTATTTTAAGCAGTTTTCTGCATTTTCATTTCATGTATTATAGGAAGCTTTTATTGATGAATAATTTTTAAAAAAAGATCTCTTAAAAACCTTTCCTTTTAAAATTATGTAAATCTACAAAAAATCACAAGAAGTTGAAGCCAAACACGTGTTTTTTAACAGTTGTGAAGTTAATTTATTCACTGTAAAATATTCCGACCCAAAGACAAAACACACACATGTCTACATCATAAATGGTGTAAAGACAGTTAATAAATTATTCCTATCTTTTGATAATTTAAATATTGAACTTGTGCACAGACAGTTTCAGAGAAGCATGTTTTTTTTTATTATTATTATTATTATTATTATTATTATTATTATTCTAAAACCAAAAAAAAAAACCCAAAACAAAACAAAATAAAAAAACCTCACAGGGGCAAAACTTTAAGAAAAAATTTAACTTGTAAATTGTGTCAATTTTCTTTAAGTTCACTTGCTAAAATCACTACTGCATAAAGTACTAACCTGTTTAAGATGATTTCAGATAAGTATATTAAGTTACATTAAAATGGTTTTACAGGCCGGGACCTGTTAGCTTTAGCCTCAGTCTGCTAGCATGATATCAGTAAACCCATCAAATGTATTTGCAGACCAAATTAAGAGCGACCTCATTTTAAAAGAACTCAGTTAGAAACATTAAATTATTATCTGTGACATTTTTAACCTGCCAAGCTAATGCTAGCTTAATTATTAAGGCTTGTTAACCACACGAAATAAATGTTTCAGTAGCAAAATTAGTGTTTCTTGGTTTGAAATAAGAATCTACAGTTTTCTGTTTCTGTTTTACATTTAAGATCCATCAAGTCAAACATTAACTCTTATTTTTATGCACCGTTGTCGTTGTGAATGCCACGTGTCATGAGGAAAACCTCCATAATGTCAATGATTTTTATGTGATCATGAAGCCGTTCAAACTCAGATGAAAGCACACGTCACTTACACACTTTTTCTTTGTTTGGTTAAATGTTGAAATAAGTGTGATGTATCCAGGAAAGGCTGAGATCTGTGGAAAGTAGTTAATGAAATGATGTGGAACGGCAGAGGAGGTGATCTGTCTGAATGTATTTGAAATCAAAGTGGAAAATGTGTTTTTTCCATCTCATCCTGGCATCAGCGGCACAATGAACGCACCAGATGAAGTTCGGTATGAACTAATCTCACTGTGTTTGTGTCTTTTCTCCGGAGGCCGAGGGGCCAGCGGGGCCCGAGGAGGAAGAGGAGGCATCGTCCTGCCTCAGAGCCTGCAGGACAGATTACAGCCTCATAGCTGTGGATGTGAAAGCAGACGAGGTGATTACATGACCAGCGCGGTGTGGCCGAGCGCGACCCCGTGGTAAAGTAAATCCTCCATGCGTGCGCGGCAGCAGCCACAGCCTTTAGAGGCGAGCAGGGGGTTGGGATTGACTCCACCAGCTTCACTGTGCACCAACACGGCACAGATGCTCTCATGTTCCAGGTTAAACCCCCCCAACATGGCTCCATCAGGGGGTGGGGTCTGCTGTGGTGTCCTCGTGAGGGGCGGGGCTTACCACGTGGTGAAGGATGATGGATGCCAACCCTGCTCTGACAATGTTTCAGTTTGAATGAGGCTAACGTAGCTAACTTTTACACACTTACTCATAAATACTGAGTTCCTATTTTATTGACGGCACGTAGATCTACGTATCTACATAGATCTACGTAGATACGTAGATCTATGTAGATACGTAGATCCCGAGTTTTGGGCAAAAACTGGTCGGGTCTCTGACTGCGGGAAGCCTGAAGGTTACGGCTTTTAACAGGCTTCTGATTAGCTGTATGGCTTTAGCGTTAGCGTTGTAGCGCCACCTTTTGGTTTGGCATGCTCTCAATAATGCTTCAAGTCTGTTTTCTTTGGAAGTTTTATGTAGAACAGCATTTGTGTGACAGGATTTTATTGTTTTTAAATGAGGAAAAACCCTGTTTACGTTGAAAAGAGAGAAAAAGGTTTAACGACCTCCAGCGGCGACGAACAGAAACCTCAGAAACATCGATCTGTTTCAGGCGGACGTCCTCAGAATACATTTAACAGTGAGCAGCTATAGAGAGAACAAATAATGGCACCGAGCACATTCATTGCACTGGAATAACATTTGAATTCAGGCACACACACACATATTTAGTGGTGTTGTTAAATGTTCCTTCTAATTTCTCATTGTTATGTGTGCAGTGCTTCCTTTGTTCCTGCAGCCGCTCACAGTAACTCTGCAGCATCACCGTTTCCCGGCGTGTCCCCGGGGCCCTTTCCCAGCCAAAGTGACGAGCCCGTGCCCAGATGCAAATGACTTTCCAAGGTCCTTGTGATTGCTCATTAACTTTCTGTGGGCATAAAGTCCTAACTTTATTATTGACTGCACAGAATACACAATCCACCGACCTCTGCCACCTGCAACTAAATCTCTCCCATCCGATCCATCGCACTGATTTCTGCAGCGGGCCAGAAAACTCGAGCCAGCAGTTTAGTCACCTTAAGTGTTTACACGCCTCCCCCACCCGCCTGCCTGCCCATACATCACTGCAGACCAGGCATTTCACCCCGTTTAAAACAAGATAATTATGAATTTTATGGTATGAAGGGACTTCTTTGTGACACATTTTGCATTTCTCATAGATTTAAAAATACTGTCCTCATTGATTCGGAGTCCCTCCAGGTCTGGTTTATCAGTGAGTCGGGGTTTTTCGCTCAGCATCCTGCCGCTCACAAGGCTTTACCTCCATGAAATATTTATCGGGAGCCAAAAGAAATCTCAGCTTGTCATTACACGTCCTCCCCCAGGCGAGACCTGCACCCCGGTGAATGCAGTGCTTATGCAGATCAGGCCGGGAGAATCAACATATTACAAGCAGCTGACATTTGTCCTGATATATTGAATCGTTAGCGCGACAGAATCACTTAAGCCGGATCCACTAACATCAAGTTTCCTCTCGTTATTGACCCTCACAGGCCAAGCCTGACAAGTGGAACTGCAGCAAAGTTCATTAATAATGTGAAATAAATCAATTTGCCTGGAAATAGTGTTACAGCTGCAGGAGACGCCCTCATTGTACTGTTGTGATGTAGTGTTTCACCTCCGCTCCCGAATCCAAATTCATTCATTAAATATGAGCCGGAGTCGACCGGCGTCGGCCCTCGATGGAGGCACGACGCTCCTGCAAGGGATGTTTTTATTCTCCTGCAACATCGATCAGCCATGATGTGTCAACGTCAGTCCACCTTAAATACCAGCTTTTTGTTTTTCAGTGAGTCAAAGGCACAACGACTCTTTAAATGTGAATCATTAAAATTCAAACTTTAGCCACCTGTTAGGACGGCAGCCATGTTTCCTTCATTTCCCTCGTTTCCCAGTGTTTTCTAATGTTTCCCCGTGTTTCCCAGTGTTCCATGTTGGTTTGCGATCTGTTCCTCTGTGTTTGTGTCTTGTGGGCGTGGCCTCCCAGTTTTCCTCTTTCACTGTTTATCTGATAAACCTGCAGTTGATCTGCCAATAAACTCGTCAAGCAGCTGCTGTATAAACCCCTGGTTCTTCTGTTCAGACGCTGTCAGACTGTTCAGATGCTCAGAGGACAAAGTCAGCCGTCTGAAAATCATGTAGAAAAGACAAAGAACCGCAGCACAGAGCCGTCTTTCACTGTTCCCACAGGCAGCAGCTCGGAAACTGCCTCAGGATGAGCAGGACTTGATATTGGTGCTCCTCCTGGTGGGCCGGGTCGTTTCTCAGGACACGTGGTTCCTCCAGAGACCGAACATAAACACAGACTCGCCCCGATATGAAGACAAATAAACCTCGACCGTCTGGCAACCGACCAAAGAGCAGTTTAGGATTCCTCAGGTTCATCAATCATTTCCCTGCCTGCTTATTATTGTTCCGACTCTGAGAACCATCACGAGACCGGAGGGGGTTCACATGTTCTGCAGATCAGCGGCACACAGGTGAAGCTCTGTGATCCACGGCAGCACGAACGCATCACGCCGGCTGCTGGCGTCGGCCGAACTCAGTGACGACTTCATTAAAGAGCTTTAATTAACAGCACTGATTAGATTATTTCATTCACATTTATTTAGAGCACCAGCGTCGTGATTAAACAACCTGCGTTTTGATGCACGGCTGCTGTTGCCACGGACGCAGAGATCAACTCATCTCGGTTATTGATTACCCCCCCCCCCTCCTCTTTTTGCATTTTAGTTTCATCCCCCACAAAAAGTGACACACTCATTTTTGCAGCCTGTCCGTCTCCTCCTCTCATTTCTTCATCATTCCTCGCTCCATCGATTCCTCTGCTTCATCAAGTGCCCACGCCGCAACCAGACCTCTCACACCTTGGCAGCCTTCGGCGAGGTGACGGCAGGCAGGAAGTGCAGTGTCAGCCGATCGGGGCGTCCTTCAGCAGCCGCTGTCACGCCGGGAAAGAAGGTCAAAGCTGCTGACAGAGGAGGGAGAAAAACAGATCACTTCATTTACCATTCCTACCTGAGGAGCAGAGATCAAACATCACAACCGAGGAGAGTCAGCGGCGTTCGATCGACGCCACAACGCCGCTTCAACCCGATCGGCAGCAGCCACCGTTTTTGGTGTGAAAACCATGTAATCATGGAAGTAACTGTAATCTCTTTATCTGATCGTCCTGTAACTCAAACCTCGAGGTCTTACAACAACAACTTAACCTGATTTTACCCAAGAAACCAAAGTTAAAGCAGCTGCACAGCTCGCCACGAGAGGGCCCTCCACCAAACCAATGAGAACAAAAGCTGTAGTGTGATGACATCATGAAGCAGTGAGGCATCATGGGATTTGTGTGTTTAATTGTTAGATGTAAATCTGTGTGACTGAAATGTTCAAACGAGTTTAAAGTGTTAAAGTTTGATTCACGTCACGTTTCGTCACGTTTGCTCACTTCCTTCTTCTGTGATGGTGTTTCACCGGAAGTTACGGAGAGGAGACGGAATGAGACGTTAGCTTAAAGAAAATGACACGTTTCTCTGAGTTTGAACTTTAAAGGAAACATTCACAGTTATAAAGAAGAAAACAACATGTGGAACAAAGATGTCTGAACCTGTCTGTCTGAGCCTGTCTGTCTGTCTGAGCCTGTCTGTCTGAGCCTGTCTTTCTGACCCTGTCTGTCTGTCTGAGCCTGTCTGTCTGAACCTGTCTGTCTGACCCTGTCTGTCTGAACCTGTCTGTCTGTCTGAACCCGTCTGTCTGAACCTGTCTCTCTGACCCTGTCTGTCTGCCTGAGCCTGTCTGTCTCTCAGTGTTGTATGGTCTCTGGCTCCTCCCCCCTCAGGAGGGGGCGGTTCCCGGCCTTTCGGTGGCCCGGCTTTCAGAATCGGACCATTGGATCAATTGCATAATGGTAATTATATTATATTCAGTTAATTTCATTGCTGTGTGTGAAGGAGAGGATAATTCCTGCTGGCTCAGCTCTGCTCCGTCCTGCCTCAGCTCTTCCAGCCGTGCTCAGAGTCATTTTGACCAGCAGCTCCCTCGGTGGCGGTGAAGCTCATTTGCTAATTGAAAAGTGATTGACAAATCAGGGGCTCCATGACCGGGAATCCCCTCAGCCAATTTCCAGCCTCCTGATCCCTGCAGACGAGACACACGACGAGCGATGAAGGAGAAGTGAAGATGATGCTTTGAATGATGAGGTGAGCGAGCGGATGCTGTGACTTCCCAGACTGAGTCGGACGGCAGGGATTCGGGAACAGGACGGCAGAAGCCAAATCCTTCATTGTAATTCCCGGCGGAGCAGCCGTCCGGCCGCCCAAATGCCTTCTGTCAGTGCCTTTAAAAGTGAGCAATAACAAATCTCCAGGCTAATGGTCAGTGAATTAAGCTGCCAGCCTGCATAGACGCTGTGGAGGAGAGTGCAGGCTGCAGCGGAGCAGGGCCAGGTCTCCCCCTCCGCCTCACCCCCGCCTCACCCCCACCTGCAGCACCTTCACCTGTCACACCAACCGCCCCACAATTACCACAGACAAGTCGTTTCTGTGCTCACAGGAGAGGAGAGCTGCTGCTCCCTGGAGATGCTGTCTGATGGTTGTCAGCAGCTGCACACCAGCTCCTCCTGCTTGGAGAAGCTGGATTGTAATGGCAGAAAACCAGCAGAGGCTCCAGTAATCATGCAGCGGCGCTCAGGGACGGTTCACCGGGCCGAGGAGAAGGAACAGAGGCTGACAGCCGGGGACACGCCGCTTGAACACCTCCTCCTCTGCTCACCTGAAGGTGAAGCAGCCGAGCAGGACGCTCACATGGTAGAAGATGAAGCAGCACAGCGACACAAATCCTCACATTAAACGTCTGCAGGCAGAAACAAACCTGAGTTTGTGCCGACGCAGCCTGTGACTGTGTGATTTCACTGCATGAACCAGGAGCTGCTGTTCGTTTACACGTCAGCGAGCCGTCGGCATTAAAACAAACCAGGAGAGGAAACGAGTCCGAGGTTTAGTTCCTTTAATGTTTCTGTGCTTTGAAACAACACAACACTGATGTTCAACCAACGAGACGATTTCTGATCCAACTCGTTTTATCAGCTTTATTCGACAATAGAATAGAACAGAATGCCTTTATTGTCACTATACACATGTACAATGAGATGAAGAGCAGCTCCATCAGAGCAAACCTCTGCATGGAAGACGAAGCAAACTTCAAACAAGGAAAACATGATGAATGAAGTTTTAATTAAAGATCAAGTGTTGGACCTCTGGACTGAGTGCTGCTTTAACGCAGTGAGTGTTTTTCTTTCTGTCGTGCGTTTCTTTGACTCTTTTCCCGCCACGGACGGCGGCAGGAAAAGTGAAAAGCCCGTTCATGTTTCCAAACACTTGTTGGCTCTCGCTCCCCTTCGCTCGCTGTGTGAAAATGTTTGCACTGAAAAGAGACACTGAAACATCCAGCTGACCTTTTGTTTCCTCCTTTCAGAGCGCCGTCGCCCCCGTCCCCCCCGGTTAACCCCGACACATTCACAACAACCCACCAATCACAGCGCCGCTGCAGGGAGAGCCCCGCTATCTACCCAGCATGCACGCTGCCCCGCCATCACTCTTCCTTAACAGTCTTTAATTAATCCCGATTATCGCTACAGGGGGTCATTGTCCCCGAATGAATGGCAGCATTACACGGTCAATTTACCGCTGTGTTCTTATCAATGGCAGCCTCACATAACCCCGATTTAAAAGAGCTAATTAGCTGGAAAATACATGACAAGTCAATTGTGGCGGCGGAGAGGACAGAATGAAGCGGCGTCTTCAGCGAATGTCTGCTCGCCTCAGATACTCTTGTTCTGCTGATCGGCCTTTCACCAGATAATAGTCTGCACCGAAGCAACGACACTCTGCCTCCATCATTTACACTGATGACTCACTCTGAAAGGACGTGTGTGTGTGTGTGTGTGTGTGTGTGTGTGGTGGGGGCTCTGTTTTACAGGTGGGGGGGTGAGGTGTGTTGAACAGTATTAATATCTCAGTGTGATAAACGCCACAGAAACAACTTCCTGCAGAATAAATGTCGTCTGTGTTTCTGTAAATGTTGAAACTTTTTGTTTTCCATGTCGTGGTATTTTTCCTCTCACCTGCTATTTAATTTTACATTTTTTATATGTATATTTTTCTCATTTTGGGGGGGGGGGGTTAGTTGCTCCAGTTATATAATCTGTAATCTGAAAAGAATTTTAATTTGTTTTTAATATCGTTAAAACTTTGATATGATGTTTATGAAACGAACAAATGTAACAAATTCAGAAATTTACAACGTCGATATTTCACTTTCAACAAGGCTGAGTTTTTAAATATGGATGAATATTTGCTGTTTGTAACTCTGCAGCTGTGGACAGACAGGTGGTCAGACAGACAGGTGGTCAGACAGACAGACAGAGAGACAGATTGACAGACAGACAGACAGACAGACAGACAGACAGGTGGACAGACAGAGAGACAGATTGACAGACAGACAGACAGGTGGTCAGACAGACAGGTGGGTCCTGAACACAGACGTGTCTCCTTCTTGTCATTGTGAGTCTGTTTATGACTGAAACTGTTCTTCTCTTCCTCAAACAGAACATATGAACTTTACTCTTCTCGGACTCGTCGGTTGATTCTCGGTCAGTAGTTGCAGCTTCAGTTCAGAAGCTGAAGTCCAGTCTTGTTTTGAAGCCCACAGTCCTGCAGGCGTCCACAGTGAGTCTCTGTCCTGTTGGACCGGGTCTTCAGGTGGAGCTCAGGTGGTCCAGGTGAGGCGTCCTGCTGCTGTTCAGGCAGGTGTAGCTGTGACACCTTCAACCTGCGTCTTCATCTAAAACTGCAGAGACGTTCTCAGACTTCAGACGCCTTCAGGTGTAAAACTCCAGCACAGCTGATGGAGTCGTGTAGTAAAACCTTTGTGTCGTGTTTGTGCTGCTGAGGACAAAGAAGGGAGGTGCGGCACATCTGCAGTCTGCTGTGTTTTAGTGAAGCTGCGAGCCGAGAGCGAAGCTTGTTTCCTCTCTGACACTAAGTGCTTTCTGCCTCTTTCTGCTGTTCAGTAATACTAATGAGAGGTAACATCTGAATCCATCCCTCAAATGTCTGAACAGGGAAAAAGCATGAACTGTTGCTTTTGGCAGCGGCTCCGGACCCGCCATAACACGCTGTTAGTGCTGTTTCTCCTTTGGCTTTTGATGGCAGCGGGGAATTTATGTGGCAGTGGATCTATCTTACAGAGCGGCCCATCTGCCCGGAGCTGCCTCCACTGGCAGCGACTCCCGAACGCTGCAGATTGCTAATGTGGCATTAAACAATAAATGGACGAAACGCCGTTCCTTCAGTAATTCCTTCAAACCATCAGAGTCAGCAGCTGCACCATCCTGGATCTGATCCGTCCTTAAAATCTGTGAAGAACAAACCGGCTCCTGTGGAGGCTCGTCGTGACCTGGGGGGGCTGCAGGAGGTCCACCAACCCCCCCAGACTGTCACATGTTCAGCCCTCCTCTCATGTCTGTGATACAAAGCTGCAGTCAGTTAGCTTAGCTTAGCTTAGCTTAGCACAGGGGTTTCCACAGTCTGGCACTGAGCCCAACCCCCCCCACTGGGGCCCCCTCCCCATTACCCCGGGTTACTACATTCTTCTGAGCATCTCTGCTGTTTCTCTGGGAAACTCCTGTAGTCTGTCACACACACACACACACACACACACACACACACACACACACACACACAGAGTTCCTGACGTGGAAGCTAACACTCAACATTAGCCAATATTAGAATGTAAACAGGAAGTGTGATGTTGCCTCTTTTTAAGGTGGATTTGTGGAAGTAAAATGTTTAAGAACCAAACTGATAAAAGAGAAAACGGGATGAAAAAGTGTTTCTCCGTCTCTGATGAAAGTCTGAACTGTGATTGTGATGAGACATTATAAAAGAATCATTTGCTGACTTTGGAGAGAAACTTCGCTCGCCGCCATCAAAGATCTGCAAACCAAACATGAGTAAGACTCTGGATGCTCAGAAGGAAAAAGAAACAGAGGTTTGGGGTTGGAGATGTGGGCGGCGGGGCGTCCTGCCGAGGAGCCTGTTTTCTCTGCACACACTGGGCACCGAGCAGCCGCGACTCCTCGCCACTCTGACGTTAGCTCGCTGCGAGGCGTTTATTTTTGCTGCATCGTGTGCGGCAGCCAGAAGGTCTTTCATCCGGAGGAACGTCCGAGCTGAGCCGAGGCTGCAGGCCGAGCTCCTGCTGACGTGCCGGTAAACGGGTGAGTTTGTTGGAGGGTGAACACACACACACACATACACACACACTCGCAGATTAATTATGGATTAACCAAAAAAATTAAATAAAAACACACACACACACACACACACATACACACTCGCAGATTAATTATGGATTAACAAAAAAATTAAATAAAAACACACACACACACACACACACACACATACACTCGGGTGGAAGTTAACGAGTAAAATATGAGATCAGAGTTTGTTTCACAGCAGATTCGGTGATTTCTGTCAGAGTTGAAAGAAATATTTCATTCCTCGACTGTTGATGGTCAAATTAACATGAATGTTACATGTAAAGTACTCGGATACTTTACTAAAGTAAAAGTATTCATGTCACAAAGTCAAAATACTTGAATGTAAAAGTCCTGCATGCAGATGTTTTAAATGAAAGTCGAGATGTTTGAGCAGTCGAACCTGTGAAAGTGTCTTTGCACATAATTCACAGAGTTTCATGTGACTTTAATTTTCATGATCACTGATTCAGACTGAGGAAGGAAACAGGAAGGAAGCTGTTTGCCTTGTTCGACCTTTCAGATTCGGCTCAGGTTTTGTTTGAGGCGTCTCCGTGGTCGAAGTCGAGGCCTCCTGGAGTCCTGTCATCACTGGGCTGTTGCCAGGCAACCAGCTGAGACTCCAGGAAGTAACATGAACCAGTTTGGCACAAAGACTGAGGCCATGATGTGTGATGAGCTGGAGTCAGCAGGTGGAGGAACTGTTTAATCCATGAAAACGCATCAGTTTGTGTTTTAGATGAAAACTGTAAATCCTGAGTGAACCTGCAGATGAAAAGTAGGAGGTTGAAATAAAAAAAGTTGAATAACTTGGAAATCTGTCCCCTGAGAAAAAGGCAGAGATTTGATCTGAAAGAGGGATGGAAGCAGCAGAAACGCTGAGAAACGACATGTGAAAGCAGTGAAGTTTGATGGTTCATTGTGACAGTGAAGGTCTGAGAAGGTGAGAACATGAGGAGATGCTGCCTGATGTTTTCAGACACAGTGACGGTCTCATTCACACACACACACTCACACACACACACTCACACACACACACACACTGAGGCAAACTGCTCATCCTGCAGAGACACTGCACCGTCGTGGACTCCGTGGACTCCGTGGACTTCGTGGACTCCGTGGACACCGCGGACTCCGTGGACTCGGTAGACTCGGTGGACTCGGTGGACTCCGTGGACACCGTGGACTCGGTGGACTCGGTGGACTCCGTGGACTCCGTGGGTTGGGTGGATTGGCCCTTTAAGTGGCGCCGTGCTGAGCTTGCGTTGACTTGTTGAATGTGTCTTTGAGTTCCCCTTGTTTCCACGGAGGCGGCAGCAGTGTGGGTGTCCGCAGGTCAAAGGTCACGGGGTCGTCATCATCCTCTACTTTGCCTAATTACAGGGGAGATGAGAGTTTCTCCCTCTGCAGCAGCTTGAATTGTCCTGATGGGAGAAGCGTGGCCGCAGTTCAGAGTCCCGTTATGGAAATCTTTAATATTTAATACATCGATTAACATTAACAACTCAGGCAGAACTGTTTCAACAATTCCATTATTATTTGATATCTCTCCATAGAGCGATGATGGGTGGCATAATGAAAGGTGGATCTCTATTTCAACCTTGAAGGGGTTGGGCAGAGTGCCAGTAATGAAGACGTATTAAAGCTTAATGTAGCTTAATGTAGCAGGTGTCATATATATAATGTACAGAAGCTCTTTCTAAAGCATTATATTCATCGCTACTACCTTAAAAGCCACTAAATCTTCTGGGCTAAGTTAGTCTGGCTATGATTCTCTTCCAATTAATCAATAGAAAAATTGTTAACACACCTTAACTGGGATCCATTAGAGTGTCCCTGGGTAATAAATGTTCCCGCGGTGCTCCGGGGGGGGGGGGCAAACTGCCTGCTGCACTCAGGTTAATGGGCAAAGTTGAGAGAAGTGACCACTAAATCTGCAAGGACACCACATTCACACTGGCTGAGCCTCTATCACTGGCAAATGACCATGCCTAAGAGCTCAGCACTAATCAATTGTTTCTGCAGGAGAGGAGGGAGATCTGCAGGGCTCCGCAGAGACCTGCGACACACCATCAAGTATGATTCATTTAACCTCCGTTTGCATCCTTACAAGGCAGCTTCATACAGGTTGAGATGTTGTATTGATACAAAGGCCACTTGTCACTGTCGACGGCCTGACAGAAGGAAACTGCGGTGATGTATCGGCTCAGTTCTCTGAGGAGGACCTCCCTGACCTCCTGCAGGAGAAAATTACACCATGCTGCCGACCGTATGCACTGATCACGCTGGATCTCTTTATGTTTTCCACCTGTCACTGAGTCACATCACAACAGAAAGGTCAGAAAACAGAATCCACCGAGGATGTGACGCAGAACATCAGAGGAATAAAAAATAACACCGGTGGACTTCAGGAAGAATGTTAAACATCTTCAGATCACCTTTTTAAATCAAGCCATGGAGATACTGAACCACAGAAATCAAGATTTGTTGCAGTTTGTTTTGTTCAGGACCAGAAGCATCTACAATCAGACAGGAAGTGGATGAACCAGGAAGTCAGTCCAAGTTTCCAACTGGAGGGGAAAAGAGAATATGCAAGTTCTCAGCTGCAATATTCTCCAAACCACCAGGGGGCGCTGAAGCAAAACATTCTGTGAAAACACAAAAAATGTCACTAAGTGTTGCAGAAAAAACGTGACAGACTAAAAACAGCTGAAAACGACTCAATGATGAGGAGAATGATGAGCTAATAAATACAGAGGAGGGAAATATGAAATATCTCGTTATGAAAAATGGATAAATAAAATAGTTTTGGTTCTGTACAAAAAAAAAGAAGAAGGGAGGATTTTTTGCGTTTTCTTCTCTGAAAGTTGTGTCATTTCAATAAAAGCTTTTATTCAGTTAAAATATTAAAATGTTGTAAAAAAGGAAATAATTCGTATGACTTTAATAAGATCTGTCGAGCGAAGTGTCCTCATGAGAATTATTTTAACACAAAATTAAATTTTATTTTCTGTTGCTATTTGTCTTCGGTGGCTTCGAGGCCTCAAACAGCCTCTAAAGCCTCATTTTCATAAACACACTTTACCACGTTTGTCCTGTAACTTCCCGTTAAACCAGCTCACTTCCTCATCACCTCTGTTTCCTGCGGAGACTTCGTACGGGAGTCCGTGCTGCTCCCAACTCTTTGAGCAGCCATTATTATGATTATTGGGATGAGTCAGCTGCGATGCATCACGGTGTAAAAGGCTGGAGAGCATCGATGTGAAGGCAGACAGAGGGCCGGCGCTGCCTCGCTCCACTCTGAGCTGTCAGGGAATTAGATCAGGAGGAAAGTGTATGTGACAAGAGCTAATTAAGTCACATCATGCCGCTAAACCTGACAGGAGGAGAGGGAAAACGCCTGAGGTAATTGCATTTACTTCATCTTGTAATGTG
This sequence comes from Acanthurus leucopareius, assembly GCA_029814765.1. Classification (NCBI taxonomy): domain Eukaryota; kingdom Metazoa; phylum Chordata; class Actinopteri; order Acanthuriformes; family Acanthuridae; genus Acanthurus; species Acanthurus leucopareius. Next base: position 14,794,647 of record JAQMCX010000027.1, on the reverse strand, counting down.
GGCCATCATAACTGCTAATTCAATTGTACAATCATTCTGCCAACTCCTGGCCATTAAGCACACATTTAATTGCTTCCATAAAGCTTTTAATATGCAGCACACAGAGCGGGGGACGTGACACGGACCCTCGCCACCAGCCAACATGCAGATGTCCCGCCGTCACCACGGAGACACAGGCCTGGGCGCAGTGTTATTGGACGGTCCTGCCTCCAATACATCATCATTAGATGAGTGTTTAGGGCCCATTTCATGGTTGTAATTCAGAGGCTGGACGGAGAGATATCAGCTGCAATTTGGGCCTGACACGTCTTTCTATTGTTGTGAGACCACAGCAGCCACATGCACACAATGACGTATCTGCCGCGGAGAGTTTATCTGCCCCGAACCTTTCAGAGTGCTCAACACGAGACGGGAAAGTACACGGAGACAAGACAGAAACGAAACACAATGGAACATGAAAAGAGCCGATAATAAAAGCTTTTAAATGTTACAACACAAGAGGTCAACAGCCATTGGCTCTGAGCTGCATGCTAACATGCTAACATGCTAACAACGTGAACATGCTGATGATTAAAGAAACATGTTACGGGACTTAATGAAAAAAAGTGCTGATCTTTGATCCAAAGGATTTCTGTCAATGGACACAGACTTTAAGGTTTTTCTGAAACCGTTTTCATCTCGTTTCTTTGAGTAAATTAAACCTATTTTTTTTTTTTTTTTAAATCAACATAAGGAGGTCGTAAAAAGTGACGGACTCAAACACAAGAGTCCAGATCCTGGAGTTCAGTCTGTGGTTCGGTTCAGAACAAAAAAAAAACCTGTTTGAGGGAAGAAAAACATCTTTACAGTTTGTGAAACAGTTGTTAAAAATGAAGGATTCAGTTTATAGAAACAGATTTCTGCCTTTGGTTCCATGTTGCTAAAACATCTGTCAAAAAATGAGGAAATATATTATCGTCATATATTTTTTTAGGATTTGTGTGTGTTGTTTTTTCCAAATCAAAGCTGAGCTGAGTCTTAAATTAAATTGGATAACTGACTCCAACACGCCCAGTTAGATGTAACTAAGTCATACTGGGCAGACATGCTGGTGTTACGGGGCTCCGGTGGTGTCGGTGCTCTGGTAGCCATATGGGAGCTGTTGGTGGCCACATTGAGACATGCAGCGATAAGCAGACAGGCTCTGTGAGGGAGGGAGGAGGGGGGAGGAGATGTGAGGAGGAGGAGGAGGAGGAGGAGGAGGTCTGATAAGATCCCGGTCGGGCCGGAGCTCAGGCGCCCTGACAAGCAGAGACATATATAACAGGCAAACAAAGCCCTGAGGAGACAGACCATCAATACCCACACATGTACACCATCATTACGCTCCCCAAACAAAGCCCGTGTCAATAGCGGCGGCGTTATGGAGCAGTCTCTCAAATTAAAATCTTGTATCAAACTGCATCTGATGGCAACAACTATTTAGTGGTCATATTTTATGGCTGAGCCAATGAAAAGTAATAACAGTTTTATTTAATGTATCTGCTCCTGCCAGCTGCCGGGCAGAGAGGGTCTTAATAGGAGCTGTCGATCACTGTCAGCCGAGCCGAGGCCCAACAAGAGGCCGGCTGTAATAAACATGAGGGGGAGATAACACCGCCCGCCTGCCGCTCTGCTGCCGCCGCCACGCTCCTGTTAACTTCCTGCTCAACCGCCCGTTTGTCATCTCACTGTGCAGCTCTCATAATGTCACGGCGGATCCTCAGAGGGCTGCCGGGTCTCCGTTCACTCGCTCATCTGCAGACCAGCAGCAGGACATCAGGAAACGCATGTTCCAGGGAGCAGGACCAGGGAGCAGGATCAGGACCAGGACCGGGGAGCAGGACCAGGGAGCAGGACCAGGACCAGGACCAGAACTAGAGACCAGGGAGCAGGACCAAGACCGGGACCAGGACCAGGATCAGGACCAGGTTGGGTGTTCAGGAAACGAGAACGGACAAATCAGGAGCAGTTTGATGACTGATGAGTCATAAATCCCTGATAAATATGTAAAATGTGCTAATTTTTTAACCGTATAGGAAACTGTCGGGTTTCCTCTGAAATAAATACGAAGAAAACTCACGTATGATTCGTTCATGTGCATTTGTATTTTCCACGTGTGTGTCAGTTACTACGTTTGTGAGCATCCTCTCCCAGAATGCACTGCTGGGCCTCCCTTCCCCTTGATTAGAGGACAGCAGTGTGGGTAATAAGCGCGGCGTTGTGGGTGCAGTTTTAATCTTTATAAAAACCTTCACCCCGGTCCCCGTCCCGCAGGAGCGAGATTAAATGCTTCTTCACATTAGTAATGTCAGCACAAAATGATTATCTTTTCTGAATAATTTATTCCTCAGCCCGGCGTAATTTTCTTATCTCTCCCTTTTTGCCTCTTTTACTCTGCAGGAGACAGTAAATGGCTGTTAGTCTCCAGAAAACCTATGGATCGCCGTTTCCATCAATCAATTAAAAAACACTTACCTCACACTCAACATGATTTATATCTTGTTAATAGAATTGTCTCACTATATCCCTATATTATTATAGCCTTAATTCCATTAGCTGTTTGCTTAATGCTTTTTTTAAGGCTGACCTCCAGGAGCAGGGAGATGGAGGGGGGGATTAGTCCAATATTGGCCAGAACACGGAGCCTCTTTCTGGGAATGTTGTAGGTCAGGGAGGCCGGAGGACTCCGGACGCTGGCTCCTGATTGGCTGTTGTAATCCCAAAGACCTCATCCCTTCATTAGTCCATATTTTCTGCTGTGGCCTTCAGGGTCGCGGCCTCGCTGTGAGGAAAAGATCCGTACATACGGCAGTTGTCCCGAACCCGTTTATCTTCGGACGAACGGAGGCTGTTTAACTCCAACATGAGTCCGTCTGTTCTCAGTTTCACATCAGTTTTAATCACAGCTCAGTTTGAAAAGATCTTTAACTGCATGAGTTACAGCCTCTTCACACCAAGCACAGACTTCATTTGAACAGATTCAGTTGGTTTTTGATAAAACAGGCACGACGCTGTGAAACATTCGAGTGGGTGAAAAATATTCAGACGGATGCTGATCTCTGAAAAAGTGTTGGACCAATGAGATCTTGTTTCAGCTGACGTCACATTCAGGTCTTTGTCAAACACAAACACATAAAGCAGGATAATGTGCTATTTAAAATATTTCCTGTGAGCCATTTAAAGTTAAAAATACAAACAATCATTTAAAAACCAGCCTGACAGAGAAACAGGTTGTTTATGGACTCGCCATCGCAGCTCCGGCTGATGTTCAACTCATCATCCAGTCGGTGCCCTTGACACAGATGCATGTAAGTTACATTTTAAATATTCATCACATATGGCCCCATGAACCCATTACTGTGCTCCATGTTCAATACCCACGAGCCACACACACTCACACACACACTCACACACACACACACACACACACACACACACAGAGGGAAAGGATGAGTTGAAAACTACCAGAAAGTGTCATCAAATAATCAATCATACGCCCCGACTGTGATTGCGCTCATCTATTACTTAAGCATGTTGCATAGTATTTCAATATATTAGGAGGGAATGAATGGGGACGATACATCCAGCCGCTGTTACAGGAAGCAGATGAATTCAGCTGTGTGAGCTAATGAGGATCATATCTGGCCACCTTTGATACCAGACCTCCTCCAGGTCCACATCAAACAAAGGGGTCCTGCTGCACAAGGTCACTGTGTGTTGGAGCGACGGTGCTGCCCATCTCCACTCTCATTGGATGATTCTGCAGACACAAACTTAGATCCAACGTCCAAACAGGAAACAGTTCGTCCTTTTTGTGGACAGGTGGAGCTGAAGTGAAGCTCATGTGATTTTCATGCAGGAAACCAAAATTCACTTCCTGTCACAGACCAAAAAAAAAAAAAAGTTTGCTTTCTGAAAACTGGAATAACAGACTTTTAACTTCAACATCACTGCAGTTTGCACGCACAGACTGAGAAGAAGGAGTGTGAAAGGCAGCAATGAGATTGAATGTGCCATTTTTTTAAAGTTTTTGTGTGTGTGGTTTCACTTTTACAAAGAAATCCAGGATTTGAGCTGTGTGTTTTAAATCTTTGACAAGAGTCCACAGCACGGAAACTTAACTTGCTTTAACCAGGGACACGTCTGCAAACTGAGAGGAAGCCACAGAGGAACAACTTGTGGGGTAAGAACGTTGCATTAATGTTAGCATGCTGCATTAATGTAAGCACGCTGCTTTAACGTTAGCATGCTGCTTTAACGTTAGCATGCTGTATTAATGTTAGCATGCTGTATTAATGTTAGCATGCTGCTTTGTTGCTAGCATGCTGCATTGATTTTAGCATGTTGCTTTAACGTTAGCATACTGCTTTGTTGCTTTAATGTTGCTTTAGTGATAGCATGCTGCATTAATGTTAGGATGCTGCTTTGTTGCTAGCATGCTGCATTAATGTTAGCATGCTGCTCTAATGTTAGCATGTTTCCACTCATGATGGCTCTTTGCGAGGTTGCATCCTGCAGACTGAACTGTTTCAGGTTGATTTGAGGTGTTTGTTGTTGATCTGCCTGTTTCCATTGTTAACCTTCAGACACAGCAGCCCTCTGCAGGTCAGGTGGTCAAAGTGGTAAATAACAATGACATGCATCAAGCGTCAATGCTAACGTGGCTAAAAGCAGAATAAAACCAGAGCTGGGGTGTCCAGCCCCCCCATAGAGATGCTGTGGAGTCCTGTTAAAGCCATCTGTGTCTCCTGCAGCACAAAGAGGAGGAACGTCTGTGAAGCTCTGCACTTCTCAGCCTAATGAGCCTCTTTAGGGCTCCAGAGTTTCTAATGAATAACACGATGCAGGAAAATAAACACATTGCTATTGATCACGACATAAAGGTTTAAAGTAATTCAATAAGCATCTTGGGCTTCAGCTGCAGTCTTCACCCCCCAACCCCCACCCCCCCACCCCCGTTTATCTCCAGTCAGACTGCTGTCAGATGTTTTCTCATTTTCTCAGTTTTCACTTTGAGAACCTGTACACTTTACTCTTTTTCAGTTTTTTTTTGGCCGTCTCCTTTCTGGCTGATTTCTTTCAACGAGAGTTTGAATTTAAGCTCCGAAGAAGAAAAACCCTTCAGTGTTTTACTGGTTTTACTGGTTTTCACTGGTTTGTTATGATTGGCTGTCTGATGCCGTGTTGCAAAAATGAAACGAGCTGAAATGAAACGAAACACAACGACTGAAAGAGATGTGAATAAGCTTCCCGGTAAACACGACCCCCGTTGGCCTGATGGTGGCGCTGTAGATCTGTCCCAAATATTCAGTTTTGGAAAAGCCTCGTCTGTCAGTGAAAACAAAAATCCTCCATCTGATCATCTGAATTTTTTGAAAATCTTTAAATAAAACCACTGAACTGAACGCAGAAGCTGTGAAGCTGCGACAGGAAACAGGAAGCAGACTGATGGCGTCGGTTCAACAGGAGGGTCAGAGGTCACATGACTTTTTTACACACTGAAACTTGTGTGACTGAATCACTGTTGTAAACATGAAGATCATTGAATAGTTTGTCAGATAAATTACTTCACGTCTCAGCCTCCTGAATTCAGTCTGTGACCTTCAGATTCACGTTGGTTTCTGTTTTCGTTCCGTTTTAAAGGAACAAACTGCTTCAGTGTCAGAAAGCTGAAACCGTCTCAGCCGAGAGTTTCAAACCGGATGCAGATTTAAAAAGATAATCTCGTCTGTTTCACACGGTGACGTCTGCAGGTTCTGTGCGTCCGCTGGGCCAAACAAAGCCACTCTGCCATTATCACGTTACTGATGCAACATTATGTGGCGTACAGTAGACAGCCTCCGATAATTCAGCCTAATGGAATGAAAGCTCTCAGGCCTGATCGCACGCAGGATATGGAGCATTAATTGACATTTGCTGAAGCCAAACAAAGGACAGTAGAGCCGAAACGCTCATTTAAACATATTAATCCCAGGAATAAATTGTGCTCCTCAATCTGTTATTGATTTGAAAACGAGTTAAACAGGAAATCAATCCAGAAAATATAAAACAAACTCAGGGGAGCATTTCATGAGATTTATGTGAATTTATTTAAAGCGGCAGCATTTGATTAGGAGAGCACATTCATGCCAGAGCACACACACACACACACACACACACACACACACACACACACACTCCTCTGAAACTGGAGAGGCTCTTATTCTGGCGGGGCCTCTCTATCCCCCTCCTCAAGTCTCCATCACGAGGTGATAGATAATAAGAAATCCCTGCACTCGCCTTAAAGACAGCGTGCTGGGGGGGTTTGGATGAGGGTTAAACTGGTGGGAGCATGTTTGCTAAGCTGTTTGAGGAGCATTCTCATATGGCCCGTGGCAGTGATGGGCTGCGTGTGGGGGGGTGCTCGGGGGGGTGGGTGTGTTTTTTTCCTCCTGCCTTTCCATCTCAGTGCTCTGCGGTGCAATGATGGAATGACCTGGACTTGATCTTTGAGGGCAACATGCCTGATGGCTGCTGCAGATTGATAAATTGATTCAAAACTATTACCATGGTAAAAAAGCAATAAGGTCATAAAAATTGCATCGGTCCAGCCGGCTAAGTAAATCCGAGGCATTTTCGGGAGCGGGGACGGCGGGACAGGAGACAGCGGGCATGAGGTGGAATGAGAGAGCAAGAAATGACTTTGAAGAGCTCATCATCTTCAATCTATTTTTCCTGCCGGGGCTCCATGCCGCTGCATAGAGGCACTTCATTACAGGGGAATAACTGTACACAGGCAGCGCGGCGGCCGGCCTCCCCGATCCCCGCGGGCCCCCGGGGGGCTCCAGCTGGTTAATACCTCATCACTGGCTTCATTGAACGCTTTAATCTGCACTCCTGTGATCAATAGGAGCCCGCTGTAAATTAAAAGGGCCATTTCGTGTAATCAACCCTGTTAATGCTCGTTCTGAAAACCATTATTTGTGGAAGGTATTTAGGAGAAAATTGCCACTGTGACAAGCCTGAACTCCCCACCCCTACCCCCCCGTGTCTGCAGCAGAGGCAGGCTGACAGAGACCTGTGGGGGGGCAGAGGGGGCGGAGGGGGTGGTGGTCATGGGGGTTCTGGAGACCAGCAGTAATCCTGACAGGAGATCAGACCACAGACACGGTTTGGATGCAGCTGACGGATGTTAATGAAGCAAAGCACCACCTTCACTGAGCCTCACGTCTCCAAACACGACCACATGATGCTGCAGTTGCTGCAAATGTAGCAGAAACTGTTATTTTCATGACATTAAACGCCTCATTCTGTCTGATCAACAACCAAAGACCCAAAACGTTCAGTTCAAGAAAACAGCAAACCCTCCGAGAAACGCTTCGTTTCAGGGTTCAGAGTTTGTCGACTGATGGAGGAATGCAGGAAATGATCGAACATGATGTGCAGAACATCAGGTTGCTGGGTGGAGACGTGGTTGGTCGGCTGAGGCGCTGAAAGCAGGTGGAGGTGGGACGCAGACGGGCAGGTGAGTCTGCTGGTGCACCAAGATGGAGAGAGACGTCTGTTTGTGGGGGAAGACTGGAGATGGAGGAAAGAATACATCAGTTGGAGAGGAGGGGATGTGGCTTCCCTGCATGTTCACACGCACACACACACACACACACACACACACACACACACACACACAGACACACACACACACACCGATCCGCCGGGAGCGAAAATGAAATTTTCCAGGCCGCTATTTCTGCAGCAAATTCAATTACTGAAGGCACTTGTACAAAGAGCTGTGACTTCCCTGATGGTGAGATTGGAAAAGGCTGATGGCTGCAGACAGTGAATAACAGGACACGGCGGCGACGCCGGCGAGGGGCAGGTACGAGCGCACAAACAATAAGACTGATCTGGACAGGTGAGGGGGGGTCGGCGATGAAAGGTTACGAGTTTAGAAAAGTTCCATCACATTATCTTCCTCTTATATAAAGTGAGAGAAGAGATTAGGCTGCGACCTGCTGCTGCGCTGTCATTTACAAATGGCTGTTGTCGATACACATGAGTCATCCTCCATCACGTCCGCGGCACTTAAACGCACCTGAGATGATAAATAGGAGCTGAGACAGGCAGGATATGAAGCTCACACACCTGGAGGGAAGCTGAGAGTAAATCACCTGAAATGTTTCAGCTCTTTCACAGTTTCTCCTCTGTGGGACTCTGAGGGTCCCGAGTGAAGCAGATGCATAAGAAGAAGAAAAAACTATCAAAAGAAATCAACCGACGGAAAAAACTTGATAAGTTTTTACAAAATGTTTTATATCCAAATATATTTTTTCTAATTTATTATTTGTCGTTTTACATCAGTGAACAGAAGAGGAAACATCGTTAATGTTGACCAGTCTTACAGGAACCAAGTTCAACCTTTGAAAGTTGTTTTTATGTTCAGTTTTAATGTGAACGTCATCGCAGAAACACGGCGGCGAGTGATCCGACAGGCGAGACGCTGCCGAATTAGCCGCCGCTTCAGATGCAAACAGCTGGATTTTAAACAGAAACATCAGCCTGAGTTAAAGCCTCTGCTGTGTTTCATAACGTCTCATCATTAACGTGTCGGCGTTCATCCTCGCCGTCAGAGGAACGGTGTGACGCGGTGCCTCTGTCTGTGCGGTGCGGTGCGGCGCGGCGCGGCGTGGCGTGGCGCCCGCAGGCCTCAGCTGCGGCTCTCAGCCTCAGCTGCGGCTTCGTCGAGCTCGGCTGGTTGCTGGAAAATGAGGGTCCTGTCTCTGTAATCCTCATCGCCTGCTCCTCATCCTCATTGTGTGCTTTTCCTTTAATTTCTCCTTTCTGTGCCACAAAGCCGGCGGCATTACCGGCGAGGAAGAGGGGATCTAAAGTATTTGATTCCAATTCCAGACAAACCCTGAGGGGGACTTCATCAGCACGGCAGCCGCTCGGGCTTCAGCGCCGGCGGGCGGAGAGGAGAGAGAAAAGCTATTAAAGTTGTATCTTAAAAGGTCAATAACATCGGCTGTAATGACTCTGACTGTTTAATCCAAACGTGTGTGTGTGTGTGTGTGTGTGTGCTGCTGACACTGATAGACTTGAGTGGCAAGTGAAGGATCTTCTGCTGTCAAAACATCCAGACTACGAGCTAATGAGGAGCACCGAACGCCCGATTTCTCCCTCCGATCAGACCGACCGTCTCACCGTGGAGAACAGTGTGTGTGTGTGTGTGTGTTAGTGTGTGTGTGTGTGTGCGTGCACCAGCCGATCAATATTTGATGATGCTACAATCCCACAATACATCCAGTGGCAACATCTTTAAATTTCTCCAACAATCACTTGAACTTTGGATCTTCTGCACAATAAATGACCTCATGCAAACAAGATGATAAACTCTGCAAACAGGATCTGAATCTTGTTTTTCTCCGGAACAAAAAATCTGCACGAACAAGAAGCTAACTGACGTCTGAAGATACGAACCTCTGTGAACACGATGAAAACACGTAGCCACGACGTTCATGAACGAGGTCCACATGTGAGAAACATCTCAGAGAACATGTGATTACAGATAAACTGCAGACTTTGTGCCGTTAGCATCACATGACCGGGACGCTGTGAAGGTCAGAGGAAGGTCGCGGTTGGTTGGTTAAGAAGTGAACATTAGTGAGCTGTGATTGGACGAACTCGACTTCCCTCCTCATGTTTCATACAATCAGCACCTGAACCTCCACACCTTCACATCTCCATGAGCAGCATCGTCCTCGGTGGACAGACGTGATGAGGACAGCGAGCTGGTGTGTGTGTGTGTGTGTGTGTGTGTGTGTTTGGGAGATGGATGATATGTGCTTGTGTTTGTCCAGAGCTGATATCATCTCTGCGGCTCCCGGGCAGCTAATGTGATATTTGCTGTCGCCTTGGCCCCCAAATCCGGTGTCAAGCGGCAGATCTCATCTGCAATGTAAGACAATTTCCGCACATCTGAGCAGACAGTTTCTCCAGTCAATAGACTATAAATTGCACTTGGAAAACGGTATCATCTTAACTAAAGGTTATTCACTTTCCTCCCGGGGTCCAGAGGCTAACCCCTCCTTTTTTAATAATTTGTATGTTTAGTTGTTTGGTCGATCTTCCTCGCACTTGTGGCGTCTGGTTGGCGAGCTCATCCATCAGGCTGAGCGCCGCAGATCTGCCGCCACAATATCGCAGGTTATTAAAAGGATGATCAGGAGGCGGCTGGGTGTGTGTTGGCTGAAGCCTCTCTTCTCATTTTCCGAGTGCACGGCCCCCGCAGCATAATCTACTGTTGGGGGGGGGGGGGGGGGGGGGGGGGGGGGGGGGGGGGGGGGGGGGGGGGGGGGGGGGGGGGGGGGGGGGGGGG
>JAQMCX010000027.1:14765806-14784172 GCA_029814765.1 Acanthurus leucopareius | reverse complement strand
GCATAATCTCCCGATCCCCCCCCCTCCCCCCCCCCCCCGTCCCCCCCCGCCCCCCCCCCGTCCCCGACAACAAGTCCCCCCGCGACCTCCGCCTCCGCCTGCCTCCGGTGAAACGGTGATCACTGCGGCCACACAAAGAGCCGCAGGTACAGCTCACCTGTCCTCTGTGGACGAGCTGAGACAGACAGGCAGGTCACATGTCACCTGAGGACAGGTGAAGAGAACCTGTAACGTTCACACCTCAAACTCAACATGAAACCGGTTTTATCCTGTTTTATTTTTCACATTTCAAATCACAAACACAGAAGCAGAAATAATTCAAAAAGCCTCTTTAAAATGAGAAAAACAATAAATTTAAAGATTTAATGAAAATAAAAAATACAGGAAGGAATAAATAGAAAAAATGAGAAAACGAAAGAGAAAATAACGTAGGAAAATATATATATTTTAGTGATATTTTTATATATATTATATATTTATTTTTAAACAAAACAAATCTTAAGACATTTTAAATATAAAACAGGTTCAGAAACAACAAATACAACTGAAATAATTTAATGACTGAAAACAAACCAGACAAAAAGTGTTTTTTAAAGTTTATTAACAGACAATAAAATCAGTTACATTCAAGGCCAGTTGGATTTATTTTATCACCAAACCTCCATGAAAACCTGACTGACGCTTTCATCGGTTTGCTGCTCGAGTCTCTTTAAACTTCAGCAGCTGAAACACAAATAAAACTGTGATCTGACCTCTTTGTTGCATTCAAACACCGACAGAAATCTGAAAATCAGGTCCTTCTGAGCTGCTCGGCTTCATTTTTCTGCCTCGACGACACAAGAAAAGTCTGATAACACGACTGTGATCCATAACCGCTAATTCCTGCAAAGATTTATGATCGATCTAACAAGCTTTTCAGTTAAACTGCAAAATATTGCTTTGATTACTCAGCATTAGAGAAATTAATGTCTTTATTTAAATTAAAATAAAGCCTTATCACTGTGGTATTTAAATAAGACAAACGATGACAGCACTTAAATAATGACTCTGTCTTTATGTTGGCCTTACATTAATATTACTTTTTATCTCCATCCAGGATATTAATAATGGAATACTGTGAGAATTAATACTTTTGATCATTAAGAGTTCAGAGCTGTATGAGTGGGAGAAGTAAGCGCTCAGGTCGTCATTAATAACCATCATAAAACACAGAACTAGTGGCTCTTCGGGGCCTCATTGCTGATGATTGATCATGAATATTAATAACACCCAATGGCAAATAAATGGCACCATTTGAATCCTCGTGGCCTCCTCCATATACGTCTTGTCAGGGAGGTGCGGCACCAAAAGAGGGGACATATTTCATCCGGCAGAGCTGTCACGGCGGCACGGCTGTAATTTACACTGAGGATGGAGGGGGGGACGCGTCCTGCTCCGGTCTCCGGCTGACGTTTTCACCGGAGTCTCCGTAAACGAGTCCTCAGACTGACCGGTCGTCAAACATCCGGAGGGGAGAGGAGATGATCGGCGCTGAGTGATTTCCTGCCTCTCAGCAAACACGTCACCTGTCTGCTTCTTGTTTTCCGTGTTTGTTTCCTCTGGCAGAAGTTTTATTGAGGACACACACCTGTTTGATAAATCTGATTTTGATTGGACGCTGCAGCTGATACCTGTTAGCATGCTAACACTCCATCTTTCATTTTAAAAGCAGAATTGTTTCTCCGTTTGTGCCGGCCTCCTCTCTCCTGTGGTGTCTTAATGGCGCTGACGTTCTCTCTCTGATTGGATCTTTTTGGTCACATGTCTCGTTTACAGCGACATATTTGTCAACAGTCATGTGAAATGTGATTCATACATGTTTTTGTTAAAGAGAATTTTTTTAAAACACTTTCTGGATGTAGATTTGTTTCAGATTTAAAATTAAAATGTGGCAGTGTGATGTAGCCTATGTCTGCTAAAAATTAGCCTGTTAGCATGCTGATGTTAGCATTTAGCTCAAAGCACCTGTGTGCCTAAAACAGCCTCACAGAGCGGTTAGCACGATTTCAAACTCTGAGGAGGAATTATGAAACTACTTTCACATGAATTTCTGTTTTAAATTTTTTTTTCTTTTACAGGTTTTTGTTCCCGTCATGTTTTAAAGTTTAACTTTGTCTTTTTTAGTAAACACATTAAAATCTGTTCTGTTTCAGTCACATGTGACGACTTGATGATCGAACATCAGGTAACCAATATGTCACCTGGTTAAACTGCGTTTTCTCCACAGTTAGCTCAGCGTGTTAGCATTTAGCCTCATAGAGCTGCTAGCTTGGCTCTAAACTCGAAAGTGTCTTTTGTGACTTGCTGTGTTTTTATGATAATTTCTTTAATCCAGGAGCATTTTTTCTTTCATGAGACAATAAAAGCGACCTTGACCTTATCGTTTAATGCATCCTGTCGTCTGTTGCTGTGGATTGATGTGCAGGAAACAGCTTTCTTTCCTCTGGCTTCATCGAGGGACCGGCGGCACTCCAGCCACTAAATGATAAAAAATCTAAACAGTAAACTCCTGTGGGACCTCGACTGTCCGACGGCCGTGTTTTCTGCAGTAAAGCAGCAGCAGCCCTGCAGCCTCCGCTAGATTTATTTGAAGCGAGCAGCCCGGGGCGGTGCCACCGCTGTTACCATGACCCCATACATCACGCCTCGTGTGAGCACATATTAAGTGCTTTTCTCATCCCACCCGCCCATTAAAAGTAAATAATCCGCAGAGAATGAGGCATTTGTTACGGAGCGATCCTATTCTTCATACGTGACAGGTATCTGTTTGTGCAAAGCCGGGAAGGTGTGTGAGGAGGCAGAGGAGGCCGGCCGGAGTGATGATGTGAGCCGACTGAATGTGGCTGTAATGTCCTCGTGTTTCAGCCTCCGTGCTGCTGCTGCAGGTGAAGATTTACAGCCCGACGCCGCCGTTTAACCTTCTGTTTGAATAAAGCTTACAGGAGGAACGAGAGGCGTGTTAAATACAGAGCACTTCCTGCCTGTTTGCGAGTGCTGCGAGCTAAAAACAGAATAAAAAGTCGCACGCAAAACGTTCAGTTCATTAACAAAAATTTCTTAATGAGCGAAGAGCTGAGAGAGAAACAAGAAACCAATTAGTAATTAAGTCCCGGCATCACATGAGGAGAAATTAAAATTATGCAGCCGCGATGCTTTCATGTTTTTGAATATTTATGATGCTGAATTCATCCCACAGCCTGCGAATAAATCATGCAAATATATGAAGTGAAGGTTTTGTTTTATTACAGCATATTATGTCATGTTCAACGTCCAGGGTGTCGCAGGACGAGAAAAAGGTGGTTAGTCTGGATTATTTATGACCGCTTCCTGTGTGTGTGTGTGTGTGTGTGTGTGTGTGTATATTGACAATACGCTCTCTTTCTTTGCAGCTCTCATCGTGTGCAGCTGAATTTATTTGTTTCATAAAACGTGTTAATAATTCAGACTGTGATGTTTCGGTGTTTCGTGTGTCTGCATGTGCTGATGCATCTTCAGCAAACAGAACTTCACTCTGACGGCGTCACGATCATTCAGGTCGGGCTGTTTTTAATTACAGTAGTTTAAACTGTAACTATGATTTTTGTTGCTGATTATTTTAAGTTTCTTATACAATCAGTATTAAATTTAATTTAAATTATTTCATATAGAAAAATGTCTGTAGGGATTTTCTTAAATTAAAAGTCCAAAACTGAAGGAGGAGAATTATATCGACATTAAACAGTCGGTGTGAGTTACCTGCCGTCTTACAGGGAGGAGGAGGAGGAGACGGCGTGCTGTACCGCAGTCGGCCACCGTTGGAGTGCTGGCAGTATTGAGCCCGTGACGGAGAAAACTCAAAGCTGATAACGTGTTTTTCCACGCTGCGCCGCTGTTTCAGCGTCTTTAAAACAGAGACTCTGGAGACGCTGCTGACCCGACGTTTCCTGCAGTCCAACACGGCGACTTCCTGTTTGGATCTTCATCATGTGACTCCCAGTCCACGTTTCTGTCGTCATGACGACCTTGGTGTTACCTTCAGTCACACTTACTGTGTTCTGAAGCGTTTTTACGTGTTTCTGTAATTCTAATAAACTTTAAAGTGTCGCTGTTAAAACTTCTCTCCCATCTTCACCCCGAACGAGCCGAAACAGAAACAGAACGCAGCGTTTCCTCTCGTCGTCCACTCACCGACACGATTCACAGCTTTAATAAAGGATGATCCAGTTGTGGCTCTGCGGTGCTAAATGATCTCAGCGGGGATGAAAAGGACACAATGAGGAGGAGGAGGAGCTGCTGAAGGTTAAATGAGAACCTCAGACCGCTCGTGTCTCCTGCGGTGGAGGCAGGAGCTTTCAAACGTGAAACGGTTCTTCAGAAACTCACCTTCAGTCGGCGGCCCGCCAGGCGCCGACCTCGACCCGCCGCGGCGCTCCGAACATGATTGCTTTTGTTCTGTCAAGAATATTTAAATGCGGCGTCATAAAGCGTGGAGTGTGGGTCGTAACACGCTGATTCTTCCAAACTGGTACAGATGCTGCGAGTGAGCGGGGTCACAGCTCGGCGGTTAACAAAGCCCGCCATCGGCACAATGATCCTCACTGCACATTCACTGCAATTTAGCTTGAGTAATAGATGAGGGTCACGCTGGGTCACTTTCAATTTCCACTTCCAGGGTGGAAAAATGAAAACAACTCATTTGCACAAATCTGAATAATTCAGTCACTCAAAAACGGAGAAATGAAAATATGGGCATGAAGAGGAGAAAGGAAGAGGAGGGAGACCCTGTTGCATCTGGTGTTAATGACGGCCGGCCTCTTAGTCGTCTTGCATAAAGGCTAATGATGAATCTGACAGAGGATATGAATCCAGATGTAAGAATAAAGCATCTCTTTCTCTCGCAGCCTCACTCGGGAGGCTCCGCTGCCTCTAGTGAGCTTTTAAACTTATCATAAATGTATTAAGATTGCAGCGGGCCATGAAACAGCTGTAGACAATTAATCTTCTGCAAATCTTATCCGAGGAATTGGTTTCTGCAAAGCAACATCTGCTGCGAGAGGCGATTATTCATGGGCAACGCACAGCCGCCGCGCTTTTCTGCATAGGGCACAATCATTGCCAATGAAGTAAAAATTTATAGTTTTCCCTGTTCAGTAAAAATAACATTCAGCAGCATTAAAACATCATCCATCAACATTGTCCTGGGGCCCGGGGCCATCCCAGGCACACAAATTAAAAAGTATTCATTTCACAGGGAAGTTGCAGAGCGTGCTGCTCCGCTGAACTGATTTTTTATTTCTTTATTTATTTTCTGCTGCTGAGAATGAAATTGGAGACGCGGGGTTGCCGGCGTCGCTTTGCTCGGAGAGATGAACCCGGCCCCCCCGAGACGCTGATCAGAAAGAGCAGGCCATGATGGATGACACCCGACATGGACTTGCCAAATATGAACCTGGAATAACACCAAGCTGTGTGATTCTCTGTGAAAGTTGTTTCACACAGAAACCGAACGCTGACGACCACAAAGACCACAAAGACCACGACCACGACGACCACGACCACAAAGACCACGACCACAAAGACCACAAAGACCACCACGACCACCACGACCACCACGACCACGACAACCACGACCACGACAACCACCACCACGACCACCACGACCACAAAGACCACGACCACCACGACCACCACGACCACGACAACCACCACCACGACAACCACCTACACAACCACCACGACCACGACGACCACAAAGACCACAAAGACCACGACGACCACGACCACAAAGACCACGACCACCACGACCACGACCACAAAGACCACGACGACCACGACCACGACAACCACGACCATGACCACCACGACGACCACGACCACAAAGACCACGACGACCACGACCACGACAACCACGACCATGACCACCACGACCACGACGACCACGACCACGACCTTCACGACCACCACGACCACGACCACAAAGACCACAACGACCACGACCACAAAGACCACCACGACCACGACCACAAAGACCACAACGACCACGACCACAAAGACCACCACGACCACGACCACAATGTCTGCAGCGAGGAGATGCAACGTGAACGTGTGAATGTTTCAACTCAGATGAGCTTTAACTTTAATCCGAAAACTTAGCGAACGCAGCAGCCGAGTGCGAAACATCCGGTCAGTTAAACCGTCGGTGAAATCTGGTGACAACAGGATCAGAAGAAGGTGATTTATCAGATAAAAGGAGAGAAAAGTGTTTCATTATGTGTTCGATCTGTAATCAGAGTCACATGTTGTGAATGTTGATCATTTATTCAACCCGTCGTCCAGCTGCAGTGACACAGAACTTATTGATCCTCAAAGCTGCTGACAGCAGGAAGAGGCGTCCTGATCAGAAACGACTTAAAGCTCAAATCAGAGTCACTTACAGAAAAAAAATCATTCAGATCTTTATTCATATTTATAGTTTTTTTTACGAGCTCTAACTTGGTTTCCATGGTAACACCTGAAGGTTTGACCACCTCTGCCATCCCATAAAGTTCAAATGAAATGGAAACAATTTCTGCATTCACTTCATTTATTTCTAATGAGACTCACACACACACACACACACACACGCACACACTCACACTCACACACACACACACACACACACACACACACACACACACACACAAACACACACTTTGACTCAAACTATAACTGGACAACCAGCAGCCAATCAGAGTGCAGTATTCACCCTCTGCATGGATGTATAGAACATTCATGTTCCTCCGTCAAAGTGAAATGTAAAGGTAAAGGTGTTTGCATGAGCAGAAACTTTGGATTTCCCATCATCCTTTGAGGCGTCGGCGCGAGCGGCCCGACTGCAGATTGATAGAGATCCTCTTCTTCATTCCCCAACTGCTGTGATCTCACAGATGGCAGCATCATTTAGAACGGAGGCTGCGGGCTGGAGCGGCGCCACACGCTTCCTTTAACACGAGTTTGATCATCTGTAACTCTGTCAGTTGTTTTGCTTTTTAAACAAAGCAAAAAAAAGATTCTGGTAATCAATCCTCATCGCTGCTCGCAGCCGTTATTCAGGAAAATAATTAAAGTTATCTGTCATTAGAGGACACAATGGAGACGATGGAGTCACATTAAACTGAGGATCCCTGAAGGACCACAGACAAACTTTCAGAGAAGAAGAAGAAGAAGACGGTCAGTGTGTGTGAACACTCGATGAGACGCCGTCAGAGACACAGCGACTCTGCCCACGTGCCTCTGAGCAGGGCGTCGAACCCCGAACCTTTCCCATGAACCCCGAGGTGAGCCCTCCGTCGGCTGTGTGTGTGTGTGAGTTGTTTGTGTCACAACGAGGGAAATGTGAAAACACACATTTGAACGCTGACAGTGACCTCTGACCCTGCTAACCATGAGCATGTTAGCATCATCGCTGCTAGCGTGCTAGCATGCTAAAGCTAGCCTTGAGCTCACAGCGCTGCTGCGTGAGTTCGACTCTTCCTGCCGTCTGTGAAGTGAAACAGTCTGATGACTCCTCCCTCTACACACTGCACCAGGTGAGTCAGCTCAGAGCTCACCTGAACACACCTGAACTCACCTGAACACACCTGAACACACCTGAACACATCTGAACACACCTGAACACACCTGAACTCACCTGAACTCACCTGAACACACCTGAACACACCTGAGCTCATCCAGCTGCGTCACACCTCTGGCTGGTCAGGCAGCCATGTTCCCCCCCGCGGGGCTTCAGAGTCTCTGTGCTGTTAAACAGGCTGCAAAGTAAAATCAGTTTCAGAACTGTGGTGGAATGTAACTGAGTATTTTTACTCAGTTTTGCAATTTTGAGGAACTTGTACTCTGAGTATTTCCAGTGCCTGAAGCTGTTTTATTATTTCACTTTTACTGCAAAACAATTTAAAGGAAAATATAGAACTTTTTACTTCATTAGATTATTTTCGAAACTTAAATAGTTACTTTGTGAGTAAAATGTAACTGATAAATGATTATGAGTCCGGATGGATTAAGTTACCAGGCGAAGTATAAATCAGCTGCAAATGTAGCAGCTGCAGCATTAAATTAATGACCACATTAAAGCATCAATAACTGTAATCCAGTAACACAATTTACATGATTCTGAAATAAGTTATTCTGCATCATGAGTACTTTTTTACTTTCAGTACTGTTAGAATATTTTACTGCTGATACTTTTGTACTTTTACTTTAACTGCAGTAAAACATGTGAGTTCTTCCTCCAGTGAAAGTAAAATTACTCCACGTTGGTTAAACAGAGAGTCAGTGTGTCGTTGTGTCATCAGGTGAAGGTGTGTGTCCCCCCCCCCCGCTGGCAGCAGCAGCTACCTGCCGGCCGTCGCTCGCCGTGCGCAGGCGCAGGCAGCCATGTTTAAACCTGAACATGTATTGTTCAACGTGACACGCTCAATTTATCATTAGTTGTGAGGAGAGAACGGATGAGTACACTTTCAATTTAGTTCCGCTGCTTTCTCCATTCATCACGCCGCCCTCATCATCCATCATTTCCCAGCTCGCACCGCGACCAAAACACACTTTCATAAGTTTAATGCAATTAATCTTCATGCTAAGATAATTTCATATTAATGAACCAGGACATTTATTTGATTATTGGTTTGATGAAGTTGCATCGGGGGGGCGTTGACAGGCTGCGCGTCGCCCGCTGAGCATGAAAGTGAGACGATTTCAATGTGTTGCTTTTGTATTGTCTCTCTGCGGAGCTTTATGTTCGTTTCCCAGAGAGCCGCCACCGCCGCCGCCGCCACCGCCGCCACCCTCTGTCTTCATACAACGAGCCCTGAGAAATTGGAAAAGTTGCAGCAATAGATAGGAGGTGACCTGGAAACAAAAGCAATCAAGGCTGCAGGAGGACGTGCAGCAGCAGCAGCCATCAGGCCGCTCTGTCAATAAAAGAAGAAATACCTTCTGAGGCTCGGGGCCGAGGCCAAAGAGGAGTCTGCAATTTCACACCTTCATGTACCTCTCTGCAGGACATTTTTCATGTAGCTGCACCTTCTGACTCAGTGAAACACGGCGGGCGGCCGGGGACAGATTGTAGATGGCGGCAGAAATGATGCCTCTCATAACAAACAGGACGGAGGAGAGGAAGCTGATTGGAGGAGGAGGTCAGCGGCTCGGCCAATCACAGCACGACTGCATAATTATTTTCTGAACTAAATAAACTGGAATTCAACCACAGATCAATCAGTTCTCCACCCGAGGAACTTCAGACTCAATTGCAGCTCAATCAAAGCAGGAAAAAAATCAATGGTGAACAATTCTATGTGGTTTGATCAGAAGATGCAGATGAGTGAGGACGGCCGGTCCCCCCCCCCCCGGCTCACACGTCTGCAGCCTCGCGGCCTCACGTCCGTCCTGCAGACCCGTGACTGCAGCGCCACCACGAACACATGAAGAAGAAGAGACGTCACATCTCACCTGAAGCCGAACCGACAGAAACTTCATCCAGACTCTTTGTTCTTCTCACTTTCTCGTGTTCCTGCTGCGGTTTTGCTGCTTCGCTGTGTTGCTTCATCCATGAAGAACCATGTGACTCTGTTTTCAAACACCTCAGTTCTTCTTCACATGGAAACATCTGTCTGAATAAACTGAAAGCAGCTCCATGATGAAGGAGGTGGACGATGCTTTCAGTCAGGTGACAAACGTTCATGTTGCTGCACATGTGACACGAAAAGCTCCTGCAGAACCTCTCATGTTTAGAGATGATAAAGTTCAAAAACTGATTTCAGTGAACAGGAAGATGTTTTGCATCTTCTGGAGCGTGTGGCTCCTTCATGCAGACGTCAGGATGAAGCTTCATGGTCTCTGTTCTCTGGACTGTCAGACAGCAGACATGAAGGATTCAGTGTCTGACTGTTTGCAGAGAGTTCAGACTCAACGTTCAGACCTTCAGACGGCTGAAGCTCCTGGTGGAGACACTCCGAACTAACCGGGTTTCTCAACCTGGAGGTCCGGCCTCCGAAGGGTCTCCTGATAAAACTGAGGGGCCGTCACATGATTTAAAAAAAGAGAAGGGAGAAACACTTTTCTGCCTTTTTAGTAAAATGTGAATCATTTATGAATGAAAATCGGAGGTTCAGAGTTTCCTGATGTTTTGAGATGAACGTGAGCAGCTGCTGCTCTGAGCAGATGTGTGTGTTTGAACGGTTGTGTTCGAGGACTCGGCCTGAGCGTGGACGCTGTGGTTTCGTCCTCGCTCGCCCGTATCGATCCCTCCCTCTCTCTCTCTGAGCCGGATTGAACCTCCTCGGCATCACATACATTACAGCCGCGGCACAGAATAGATGGCAGAACAATGTATTTAAAGGCATTACACTCCAACTAATGGCGAGTCTGGAGAGCCTGAGTCATTTAGGCCTGTGAGTGGTCGGCCGCTCGCTTCCCAGCACCGCCTCATTTAAAATGATGTCCTCTGTGGACTACATTCACCGGGATTCAATTTGGAAATGTATTCATATTTACTTAGTGTACCTGCATTGCATTTGTATGGATCACCGGGGTAAAAGTAAAATTGAGCAAATTGAATGAACATATTGGGGCGTTGGGGCGGCGGCGTGCAGCCTGCAGCCGGGGTCACTCCAATGCCTTTTATGATGTCCCTCTGAAATCTATCTGAATCACATTAAATTGGATATAAAGATGTGCAGACACATACATCACAGTAAATGGTGTGGTGGAGCATCGCTCGCCAAGAATCCCACCTCAACAATCGGGTTATAGAATCGGCTTTAGATCCTATTAATAATTCACAATCTTGTTAGGGGAGAACAAACATTTCTGTTCGAGCAATTTGAGCCGCTGGATTGTTATTGGAGGCTGAGAGCCGGAGGCTGAGAGCCGGAGGCTCGGCTGTGTGTGCAACAATAACTCCATGCTATTTCACACTCTCTGCTTTCTTTATTAAAGCACCGTCACAGTAAACATGTCTGGATGCCTCGACTCAGCTGCAGCCGCTCGCTCGCTCGCTCATCTCTCCTCTGTCTCATCCGTTACAGGAGAGCAGGAGCAGGTTTCACTTTCCCATCATCGAGGACCGACGCCGCGAATCCGCTGCCTGAGCGACCAGCTGATCTTTCCATAAGACTCCCACCGACAGCCAGGTCACAGCGCCTCAGGCTGCGAGAGACAGGAAACAGTCAGGAAACGTCCAACGAGGCGACTTCAGCCGGTCCGGCAGAGAGCGAGCGGAGGAGTGACGGACACTCAGACCGTCTGAGGCTCAAACTGCAGCTTCTGTCTGTGTGAATGCAAACGTGTGTTTACTGTGAGAAACCAGCCGGTGAAAATACAGTAAAAATACAGAGTTTGGATCTGAGGCTTCGCAGCGTCTCACAGAATCTCTGAGGTTTTTAAAACACATAAAAAAATATATTTCAGTTTAGTCTGAACGTTTACAGACGAATGAAGAGACGAGAAGCTGAAGACGAGTCAGACGCTCTGAAAGAAACCTGACGACGGTTTAAAACGATCCTCAGTTTCATGAACTTTATGAAAACAAACCAGAGTTTTAATTTGAAGGAGCCACGACGGAGAAAACAGCAAAACATCACATTTATTTTCTTAAAACTGATTAAAATATTTGTGCAGCAGACGATCAGATCTCAGTTCATCTCCTTTAAAAGTTCCTTCATGTTTGACTTTATTTTACGTCTTAATGTTCAGTTTCTGTCAAACTGGATGTTTTTCTTTTTTTCTTCTTTTGTGGAAAATTTAAAAAGAAAAAAAAACAGATGATTGAATTATTACTGATCAATGAATTACTGAGGACCAGCTGTGGTGCAAAGTAACTGAGTACATCATCTTTACTTTACTCCCCACAGCACCAGTTACTTTAGATTATTGATACAAAATAGATAAATGATGTTATGATTGAACCGATCAGACTGTATTGATCCTGAAACTAATCAGCAAACGTGTCACGTTATGTTTTATAAAATACACATAAATAAATTAAATGAGCTCCAGTTTATCAGCTGCAACGTTAAAGTGATGAACACATGAAAGAATCAGAAACTAAAATACATTCATACATTAATTTAATGACACTTTGACTTTCATACTTTGGTTTCACTTTTACACGAACAAACACACGAACGCAGCACTTTTACTTGAAACTGTCATTTTGTTTTCTTTGTTTTCTGCAGAAACAACCGAGTTTTTCTGGTAATTTGGGTTTTAAAAACAAACTAAAATCAGACTCACGATGGAAATTTAACAGCTGATTCAACAATTTTTAGAGAAAATAAATTAAAGAATTTAAGGTCAAAATCTTCAGAAATTAAATGAAGAGAATCAGCATCTCAGCATCATCTTAAAATAGAATTAAAAAAGATTTAAAAAAGATTTAAATTACATTTAAATCCGATTTAACCCTTCAGACAAAACAAACGTCACACAGCAGCTTCTCTTACTGAAACATCACGTTTGTCTTTAAATACAATAATAATGATAACAGTAATAATAATAATAATAATTATACTACTACTACTAATAATAATATAATAATAATAATAATTCTAATAATAATAATAATAATTCTAATAATAATAATAATAACAATAATAATAATAATAATAATGCAGATTGTTTCATGTGTGAAAAACTCTGGTGAAAATCTTTTGGTTTCATTATCGGATTTGTTTTCACGTTGAACTTCGTTTTCACTCTTTGAGTTTTTATTTTAATGTTGAAGCTGATTTTCTTTTTCAGCTCGTTTTCGTGTTTTTATTTGTTCGACTCGTCGACTCGGAGCTGCTCGCGTCGTTTCATCTGTTCGAAGCAGAAACTGATGTTCAGACCTGCTCCTCAAAAACTGAACCATCACACACACGAGACCTTCTGAAACACACACACACACAGAACACACACACACAAACAGAACACACACACACACACACACACATCTACATATCCTGAGAAATATGAAAAATATTTAAAAAATCAAATGCAAACATTTTAATGCAAACAAATGTTTCTTTTGATTTTCATTTTAATTATTTTATCTTTACATTTTGTTTCCTCCTTTTCTCTTCGTCTCTTTGAATCACACAAACATATTTTAAACATTTTAAACAGATACTTTTTCTTTTTTTGACATTTTGAACATCGAGTTCTGCTTTTGGTTGAAAATAAAATGTTTTTCTCTTTAAACTGTTTGTTTCTTTATTTTTTTGCTGCTTCCTGCGACGTCTTTTCCATCATCCTGAGATCTTAAACTCAGCAAATCAAACAGCTCGTCACCGCGTTTGATTAAAACATTAAAACACAAACTTAAAATTAAGACAAAACATCATAATCATCATTTTTCACATTTATAAAAAGAATTAAACATTTTGGTTGCTGATTGTTAAACACATGATTGTTTTTCAGTGAATTAAAGGTGAATTTCACAGATTTCACTGCAACTTATTATGAATTTTCTTTTTCTTCAGAAACAACAGATTGTTTAAAACTTTGTCTTTTCTCATTAAACTCAGAACATTTTCAAACTCACACGTCAGCTGATAACGATACGAAAACTCACATAACAAACACAAAGTGAATATTAATGTGTTTGAAGATAAATTTCTACAATCACTGACGTTTTGTTTCCGTCAGCAGAGATTTGAACAGAGAGAGAAGCTTCAGAACATACGGACGTTTCAAATCTGCTGACTTTAAAAAAGTCCAGTTTTTCCTCTGAAAACAGCTGAAGAGTCTGAAGACGACAGCAGGAGGAGGAGAGGATTATTGTGCTGTCACACACTGCCTCCTGCTGGTGGAAACACACTCCTACACACACTCTCACACACACACTCACACACTGACACACACACACACACACACACACACACACACACACACACACACACTCACGGATCAAAGTGAAGATGCTGTTTGGAGTCCTGAAGCTGAACGTCGCTGTGACGTTTGTTTAAAACTTGTGAAAAAGATTTTTAGAGTTAAAAAGAGTCGACAGCTTCTCAAACAGAGTTCATTCAGTTCACATCGATGATCAGAGGGATCGTCCAGCATCCCCAGTGTTCCCAGCATCTTCAGCATCCCCAGTGTTCCCAGCATCCCCAGTGTTCCCAGTATCCCCAGCATCTTCAGCATCCCCACTGCTGTGTGTTTCCTCTGAAGCCTCTGAAGAGCTGAAGCCGTTCTGACCGACGATGAAGCTGCTGTAGATCTTCTGCTGCTCTTCTCGGTACGAGTCCTTCACTTTCCCTCGTTTCAGGCCTCCGTCCCTGCGAGACACGACAGTCTGAATGTACTCGAGTACAGCACTCAGTTACTTTTCCAACATGGCTGATGACTGATGTGTTATGAAGTAATCTGAGTATTTTGCTGAGGATACTCACCATGCGAGGTCCAGCAGACCCCCCTGCTGAGCGATGGCAGATTTCACTCTGTTGGCAAACTGAGCTGCATCCTCACCGTCCTGCACACACACACACACACACATATTAAACAACACACACATCACACAACAAACACACAATACAAACACACATACATGAACACCCACACATTAAACAACACACACATTAAACAACACACACACATGAACACACGATACACACACACACACACACAAACAACACTCACACATGTGTGTATAGTTGGTGTGTGTTGGCGGGCTGAGCTCACCTGGATGGTCATCGGGGGCAGGTACCACACGGTGACCACGATGGCCCAGCTGGTCATCATCCGCAGCAGGTAGCTGACCATGTTGTACTTGCTGCTGTTCCAGAAGGCGTCGCCGAAGCGAGGGTCGTACTGCGACACACGAGGAGAACCAGGGTTACGTCTCAGGAACCTTCTGAAGGAACACAGCTGCTCTCACAGCTCACCTGTTCAGCTCATCCAGGTGAGTTTGACTCAGGTGGTTTGGGCTCATGTGACAGCAGAGGGAGGAGTTCAACGATTGAGCGTTTTCAGACTAAATGTGACCTGATCAAAATAAAGAGTTTTATTTTGAAGGTCTGCAGCGACCTGAAGGGGCCGAATCAACCTGATGTCACCCTGCAGCCGATCAGCTGATCAGCTGATCAGGTTGGTCAGAGCTGATTGGCTGCTGCCATGAGGGGGCACCGAGACTTCAGACCAGATTCATCACAAACCATCTGATTTTCTCTGAAACAACAACTTTGTTTCCTTTCAGACCACAAACAGAAGAACCGACCTGCTCAGGTGAAGCTCCGGCTCAGGTGTGACGGTGGGATTCAGGTGTTACCTTGATCGTTACCGGGTAGATCGTCCCTCCGATCTCAAAGCTTCCCTTCTTGAACATCATCACTGACGTGTTGTTGATGCAGGTTCCTGTTGGAAACGGAGACACAGGCAGAAGTTATCTGACCATGAAACCACCGTCATCGGCCTCACATCACGAGCTCAGCACGGCGGACTCTGACCTTCAGGAAATATCAGGATGGGCAGTTTGGTCTTGGCTGCAATGTGAGCTCTGAGCCTGCAGACACAGGAACAGATCGGCATTAGTCACACAGGAGCAGAACTTCACCCATCATCTGAGCTCTGAGCTCATGATCAGGATGAAAACCAGCCCAGGAGACGGCGGCCGGCGGCGGCAGAAAGGCTGCGTTGTCTTCTTCTGAATATCTTCTTTCACTCTGATTTCGAGGTTGTTAGTTTCAGTTCAGGCTTCGACTGAGTTCTGGATCCTCCGCTGAGGCTCATTCACGACATCTTAACCCCGCTGACCTTCACGTCGCCTGCTGAGGCTCCAGTTAAAGTGTGAGATGTTAGAAAGAGTGTCGGTCCGACCCGTGAACGCTCGAGGTCGCAGCTGCAGCAGACGGTTAACCTTCAAAACGACGACTCGGTAAACCGTCACAGATTCATGATGATGAGTCTGACTTTAAATGTGTCTGACCGAAAGAAACAGAGAACAACTGGAGCAACATCTCAGTTCATCAGTTCAAACATTTCAAACACATCACGTCAAACCTGACGCAGAGGAAAACACACCTGTCCTGAGTCTCACCTGTTGGTCACAGCGTGGCGGTCCTTCATCTCCGACCTTTCAAACCAAACATGGGGACACGACCTCACCATCGACCTCTGGATGACCCCCATCAGACCTCCGTGAATCTGACCCACCTGTGGACGACAGGAAGGGCAGAGCGGTGACATCACCAAACATCTGGAATGAGACCCAGCTGTGGATGACACTCACCATGGCGTAGCAGCCGTCGTTGGCCAGAATCACCACGTCGATGGGCGTGGTGTGGTTCGCCACACAGATCCCCCCTTTCTTAGGCCTGTTTTCTCTGTGAAGACAAGAGGAGCAGCTGGTCACGATGCTTCACGAGCTGCTGAGGTGTGAAATCTGATACTGAGTCAAAGAACGTGAGGACCGAACTGCACGGCGGCTGTGACTGACTTGTTGTGGTAAAGGACGGTGGCTGACAGGCCGCGAGCGCAGATCCTGTAACAGGTCAGATGGACGAGTTCGCTCAGCCAGTTCTTCACGCTGAGGGAGAGGAACCAGGTTCATCAGCAAAGACACAGAAACTTTAAGCTGCTGCTGTGGCTTTTCTCTATGGTTTGTAGTTATGGTTTGTTGTTATGTTGCTGTGTTGTGTTGCTGTGGTTTGTTGCTGTAGTTTGTTGCTGTAGTTTGTGGCTGTGTTGTGTTGCTGTAGTTGTGTTGCTGTGGTTTGTAGTTGTGGTTTGTTGCTGAAGTTTGTTGCTGTTGTTTGTTGCTGTGTTGTGTTGCTGTGTTGTGTTGCTGTAGTTGTGTTGCTGTGGTTTGTTGCTGTGTTTTGTGGCTGTGTTGTGTAGTTCTGGTTTGTTGTGGTGTTGTGTTGCTGTAGTTTGTTGCTGTAGTTTGTTGCTGTACCTGCTCTCGGGCAGAAATCCAACCAGAGTCGTCCCGATCACGAGCCACGAGAGGCCGATGATGGCCAGCGTTATCCTGCAGGAACACAAGAGGGCGACATGATGAAAAGTCTTTTCTGTGGCTGTAAACACACACGGCCTGAAGATGATACAGTGAATGTTGTTGTTGTTGTTGTTGTTGTTGTTGTTGTTGTTGTTGTTGTTGTTGTTGTTGTTGTGGTATCACCGTCTCCCTCAGAAGCTGCTTGGTGTTGGACTGACCTGAAGGGGAACAGGACGCAGTAGCGCATGAAGACGCCGAGGCCCCAGATGATGGTGAGGCGAAGGCTGATGTAGCGGAAGTTCTGGTTGGTTCTGGTGAGGAGGTTCCAGGAGGCCAGCTCCTCGGAGGAGAAGCGCTGCGTCACCTGGTCGTCCACGATGCTCTCCAAACCCTTCTTGTAGAAGTAGAAGGCGTCGCTGAGAGCAAACTCGCCGTCCGCCAGGGCCTGAGAGCTCCGCAGCTGAACCATCTCCTCCTCCATCGAGCCTCCAACTCGCTCGATGATCCCTGCAACACGAGCACAAAGCTGAGGGTCACAACCAGAACAACAACGAGAGGAGCAGAACTTATCTTTGTTTCACTCCAGGAGGGTCACCAGGAGCATCCTGGGGTTTTAACATGAACATATCATAAAAACTTCAGGAGTAAAGGAGGAATATTCTCAGACTTGTGGTGCATAAAAACCTCAAACTTCAACTCTTCTCTCTGCAAGTCTCTGACATCTTTCCTTCACTGATCTGCATCTGCACATCAGTGATTCAGTGTTTAAATCATTTAACAAACATCTACATGATGAAGAACTGATGAGTTTGAGTTTGTCTCCTTCGACCTTTAACTCTTATTGACTGAAGAATCGAGGAAACACACGAACAGGAACAGTTTGGTTCATTGTGTTGTGTAACTTCCAATCTGTGACTCATTAACGGAACAAAAAGTCACCTGAGTGATTATTAAAGAGGAGAAATGACCGAGTTTGTTCTGTGATCGCAGTCTGCTGCTGCTAACGAGGAACGCTGGACGTCTTCTGCTGCATCAGAGTCACAACAAACACGAGAAGCTGCAGGAAAACATTATTTTGAGATTTTTTCTGACTCCTGGTGAGAAAAATCAGCATCTGGAAGTTTTTTTAAATAATTCTAAATGTTTTTTCACATGTTGTTTCTATGATGGGAACTTTTCCTGAAGCCTGAAATGAGATTAAAACAAGCTGCAGCAGAAGATCACGAGGACGTTTAACCCTTTAAAGAGCAGCTTCATGTGAGCAAACATTACTGAAACCCCCACAGTGTGTGTGTGTGTGTGTGTGAGTGTGTGAGTGTGTGAGTGTGTGTGTGTGTGTGTGAGTGTGTGTGTGTGTGTGTGTGTGTGTGTGTGTGTATTCAGCAGCAGTCTGA
>JAQMCX010000027.1:14744790-14752290 GCA_029814765.1 Acanthurus leucopareius | reverse complement strand
ACTGTAAGAAAACCAGCTGTAAACTGTTCTGCACCAGCCTGCAGACGTTCTCATGCTGAACTCAAAGAGGATCAGCAGCCTCAAGTGGCCAATTCAGGGAACTGCAGTTTTCAGCCTTTTAAAAAAAATCAGATAACGTTTTTCCTCTGAATCTGAACGAAACTGAAATGTAGGAGCCTGAAGGTTACATGCATCACACACACACATACACACACACACACACACACACCTGAAGCAGCTCTGAACTCCTCTAACAGGTGAATGTCTCCTGCTCAGGTGCAGCTGAAGGAATATGTGAAGGTGGGAGACACGATCTATGAAGTGGATCCAAAGGAAGAAGAATGTTTCCGATTCTCACGTCTCCTCAACTTCAAAGTAGGTTCAACATTCACAGCAGCAGCTGGACCGTCGGTGTGTCACAGCGAGCAGAGCAGCATCATCTCAGGACTCTGAGATCATCAGAGTCACAGCAGAAACTCCTCAGATCAGAAACACGTTTATCTGCTTTATGACTCACTGAAAGACTCTCAGGTGAAAAGCAGCTCATGTTCCTGGAGACCGAGAGACACGACGGGATCAAACAAAAACGAAACGAAAGAACAAAAATCTCTCATTTGAAGATGATAAAAACACAGTAGACATGATGTTGATCTGCTGAACACGCTGACGTGTCTGATGTTTGTGATGTTTGTGATGTTTGTGACCTCAGTACTCGAGTGGGATGCAGAAGATCGACCCGGACCACATCATCGCCCTGGTGACCGAAGTCATTCCAGCTCACTCGTGTCTGGTCTTCTGTCCCACCAAGAAGAACTGTGAGAACGTGGTAGCGATGATCTGCAAGTACCTGAAAGAGTAGGTGAAGCCGCCGCCTGCAGCTCTGATGTCTGCAGCTCTGACTCACCTGGTTCTGACTCACCTGGTTCTGACTCACCTGGTTCTGACCCACCTGGTTCTGACTCTTGCAGGGACTTCCTGCGGCACAGGGAGGCGGAGAAAGGCGTCCTCCTCAGGGAGCTGAGGAACAGTGGGAACGGCGCCATGTGTCCGGTGCTGAAGAGGACGGTGCCGTACGGTTTGGCCTATCACCACAGCGGACTGACCTCCGAGGAGAGGAAGCTGGTGGAGGAGGCCTACGCCGGCGGCGTGCTCTGCCTCCTCGCCTGCACCTCCACGCTGGCTGCAGGCATCAACCTGCCGGCTCGCAGGTTCGTCACTGAGGAAAACTCTGCTGAGACGACAGACGGTCACATTTTTAAATTTAAATGAACTCATTTTTATAAACGTGTGTTCTGCAGCAGGAAGTGAGGGACGGGGATGTCGTGTGTCTTTAAAACGGATCAATAATATGAAATATTATTTAAATCTGTTTGGTTCTGAGCAGAATCAGACCGATGAAAGAGAGAATCATTGGAAGAGCGATTTAAGAGTCATTAAATCAGCTGAGTGCTGAGTCAGCACGCTGTGTGTGTGTGTGTGTGATTGTGTGTGTGTGAGCCTGTGTGTGTGTGTGTGTGTGTGTGTGTGAGCCTGTGTGTGTGTGTGTGTGTGTGGGTGTGTGTGTGTGTGTGTGATGACAAACTGAACCTGTTCTCTGACCCCGTGTCTCTGAACCAGGGTGATCCTGCGCTCGCCGTACGTGGCCACAGACTTCCTGAAGAGGAGCCAGTACAAGCAGATGGTTGGACGAGCCGGCCGCGCGGGGATCGACTCCGAGGGAGAGAGCATCCTGGTCCTTCAGGACAAGGACAGAAACATGGTGACTGACTCACATCACGCGGCGGCGAACACAGATCTGATGCGTGGTCACACCAGGACCGCTCGGTTTGTGTCAGCAGATTAAATCATGAAAGACATGAAAGTCTCCTGTTAACCGTCAGAGATGAAAAACGTCTGTGCACTTAAAAGCAGGTGGAGAAACTTTAGATCAAACTCCCAGGATGCATTTCTCTGACAGACACTCAGTCTCAGAGCCTCACCTGCTGCAGGTTCAGCATGAAGGCTGAAGAAACAACAACAATCAAATCTGTTTCGGATGAATTCAGTAACCATGGCAACAAGTTGTGTTTACAGCCGCAGTAAAGTTTTTTTAATGTGTTTACTGCCTCTGACCAGCATCGTCTCCATGGCAACAGTGGCAGAAGCTCCTCAGACGCTGGCGGTCAGAACGTAAACGAACAGTCGGGTTAATTATCCAGGAGACTCGTGGGTATGATGCTGAGCAGCTTTCAGGAAAACAGCTGATTGATCGGTTATTTGATTTTAATGGATCAGGATGTTTCAGAATTTAGAGTCTGGAACTAATCAATCAGTTGATGAGCTTTGGAGGAGATCACTCAGTGAAAGAGAAGCTCTGATGAAGCAGCAGCTCTCCCGTCTCAAACCTCTCACCTTCTGTTTTTCAGGCTAAAACTCTTCTGTGCGCTCCGATGGAAAACTGCTACAGCAACCTGCTGCACGACGATGGAAAAGGCCTCCTGAGTCTCATCCTGTCGCTCGTTGGTCTCAATGTAAAGCTGCTCTTCATCCCACACGTTCAACCAGGAGGCCACCAGCCGTGTGGACACACGTGACTCTGAGCTGTGTTTTTGTGCAGATCACCACCTCGCTGCATCAGATCACAGAGTTCCTGTGTGGGACGCTGCTGTTCGTCCAGCAGGGGGCGCTGTGTGTGGAGAGGAGTCTGTGGGAGGAGGTGCAGAGGTGTGTCGACCTCCTGAAGGACAAAGATCTCATCACTGTGACCGAACACTCGCAGGGCCAAAGTCTGCAGGTCACCAAGCTGGGAAAGGCCACATACAAAGGTAAACCCATCAGACATGAACATGAAGGTCGGCGAGGAGGCTCAGTGGGTGTTAATGTCTGTCTGTCGTCAGATTTTGCTTAAGATAAGATGAGATAAGATGAGATAAGATCTTCCTTTATTCGTCCCACAACGGGGATATTTGCACTGTTGCAGCAGCAAGTGGACAGTAAAGACAGAATGTAAAAAGCAGCAATAAGAATAAAGATCAATAAATAATAAGAACAAAATAAGAACAAAAAAATTGTACAATATTTACAAGGGTGACGGGATGAAGTGGTGATATTCAGCTGCACAGATGAAATTGGAGAAATATACTTGGATATTGCACGTAAATGAAATTATTAGTACCCATGAAATGAATATTATGGAGTATTGAACATCTAAACGTCCAAACGTTCATGTTCCTCAGAGGGTGAAACCTGATGTGGGTTCGTTTTTCTCAGATAATCCTCTGATTTACAAACTAGCGCCACCATCAGGTCAACATCATAATCTATCAGTTACTTTATGACTTGAACCTGCAGAACTACAGACATCCGCCTGAGCTGAACTGTGTCTGTGCTGCTGACTGGCTAATGTTAGCATGCTAACATCATAAACTAATGTTAGCATGATAACATTGTACCTGCCGAACATCGGCGTGTTGTCAGTGTGTGTCAGCGTGTGTTAGCGTGTGTTAGCATGATGTCAGTGTGTGTTAGTGTGATGTCAGCGTGTGTTAGGGTGTATCAGCGTGTGTTAGCGTGTGTTAGCGTGTTGTCAGCGTGTGTCAGCGTGTGTCAGCGTGTGTTAGCATTATGTCAGTGTGTGTTAGCGTGTTGTCAGCCTGTGTTGGCGTGATGCTGCCAGCAGGTGGCGCCTCACAGGGCTGAAACTGTTGCCTCTCTGCTGTGAGTCTGCACAGGTCTCAGCTCTGCCTCGTCGTCCTCAGGCTCGGTGGATCTGACCTTCAGTGACCTGCTGTACAAAGACCTGTGCAGCGGTCTGGACGGTCTGCTGCTCAACAGTTACCTGCACCTGGTCTACCTGGTGACCCCGTACGACATGGTGTCCCAGTGCAAACCAGACTGGATGACGTACTTCAGACAGGTACGGAGTCACTGGGAGATGTTTTGAAGTCCCCTCTCACAGCTCAGTTTAACTGGTTTTGGTGTCGTGTTTCCAGTTCACGCTGCTGTCGGCCGCGGAGCAGAAGATGTCTGCAGCCATCGGCGTGCCCGAGAGTTTTGTAGCCAGAAAAGCTGCAGGACAGTCAGTGAAAAAGGTAAGAAGCCTGCAGAGAAGATTCACACACAGGTGGGTCACATGGAGCCTGAGACCTTCATCAGAACCTTCAGAAGGTCTGAAGAGGAGGAGGAGGTCTGCTGGAGCTTCTCAGTGTAAACATCATTTAACTGCTGTGGTTTGAGATGATCACAGAGGTCATGTGGACACAACAGGTGAGTCCTGATGGTCTGAAGGTGGAGAAGAACACTGATCACCTCAGAGTGCAGAAGGTGTTTGTGATGATTAAAAAGTTCATATTTAATTATTTTGTGGTCTTTGATGGTGTCACCTGCGCTGCCGTCACATCAGAGCTCTGAGGTGAGACCAGCTCGTCCTGGTTGCGCCGCCGTCACGGCGTCTCGTTGTGTGTTGCAGCCTGCCGACATGGAGGTGGTGAGGAGGATGTATCTGGCTCTGGTGCTGTTTTCTCTGCTGAAGGAGACCAACCTGTGGAGCGTGGCCGACAAGTTCCAGCTGAGCCGAGGCTTCATCCAGACTCTGCTCAGCTCCTCCTCGGCCTTCTGCTCCTGCGTGCTGCACTTCACAGAGGTATCTCCATCATGGAGGTCTGACAGAAACGGCCTCCTCTGCTCGTAGATCACAGGTGAGGCTGATCTCAGGTGTGTTAAAGGTGATTGTTCCTGTGTCTGTGATCAGGAGCTGGAGGAGTTCTGGCCCTTCAAAGCTCTGCTGACGGAGCTGACGCGAAGGCTGAGCTACTGTGTGAAGGCCGAGCTCATCCCTCTGATGGAGGTGGCTGGAGTCATGGAGGTCAGTGTGGAGGTTCAGTGACCAGAACCTGAACTTTCTGAGTCCAGCAGCAGAAAATCAGTCACAAAGTGTCCTGATGTTTGATGAACTTTGTACAGATGTGAAACAGCTGCTGGTTGCAGCTTCTAACATGAGGAGACCCTCTGAAATGTCCTCAGTGAAGCTTCCAGTCTGATGTTTCATGTTCTGAACTCAGTTTTTTAACTCCACCTTGTTTCTTCCTGCAGTCACGAGCGAAGCAGCTGTACAACGCCGGCTACAAAACACTGACTCACCTGGCGAACGCCGACCCTGCCGTTCTGTCCAAGACGATAGAAAACCTGTACAGGAAACAAGCCAATCAGATAGTGGCCTCTGCCAAGGTGAGTGTCGTGTACCTGCCCTCACTTCTTCATGGGTTTTAATCACATCCTCAGGTTTTAACGTAATGAATGTGTGTGTGTGTCTCTCAGATGACGTGTCTCTGTGTTCCAGATGCTGGTGAATGAAAAAGCTGCAGCTCTGCAGGAGGAAGTGGACGAGCTGCTGACGGTTCCTCTGGACCTGCCGACGCCCGCAAACACTGACGATCCTCCATGAGATCATTTATCACAGAGACGTTTTATTCTCTTTGTAAACTCTACTTTTATTTTTAACGTATCATTTGTCTGCGATGCACATCATATTAAATTAATATAAAAGGGACTCAGCTTCATTCTTTCCTGATAATCAGTGGTGTGTTTGTTTCAGAGGCAGCTGTGGTTTCTGTCTCTTTTGTTTACATTTTAAATGAACAGTCAGCGGCTGTTTTTTGTTAGCTTCATGCTAATGTTGGTGTTCAGAGGTTTATTGTCATTAAATTAAAACAGGTTGCAGCTCACAAACTGGATGTTATGTTGAGATCAGTTGTTAACTGTGTAGCTAACTGAACCAAATGACAAAGCTAACGTTAGCATGCTAATATCTGACCCGTTTAAAGTGAAAGTAGGTAATTAACAGTCAACATGTCTGACCTGAAACTGATAAATAATGTTGATTTAAAATGGAAGATTTAAATTATATTTGACCAAAATCACAAAGTACATTAAATGTGATGCTAACAAAAGGTTAGCTTAGCACAGTCAGATGTTTCCCTCTGGTTTAAACTCTTTAATGCTTCAAACACACTGACTCCTCCAGAAAAACATAAATAAAATAAAAAGTTTTGTCGTTGGCCTTGAAACTAATTTCAGAAGTTAAGCTAGCTTGTGATAATGAAGCGACTTCCGGTTTCTACCTGTTGCTTGCTCTTGATTGGACAGCGGCACCGACGTCTCCTAGCAACAGATTAACTACCTGAGACATGCTGCTAAGTTTAACCTGATTCAGCTGATCACTAGTGTGACACTCGTTACTAGTTACTGCTCAGGAGGGACATTTTGAGTGCAGTACTTGTAACGACGTATTTTTATACTGTAGTTACTTTGTACTTGAGTAACTTCCAGCTCCTCCTCTGGGTCATGTCTCAGGGCTCAGCTGGTCTGAGTCTGAGACCCGGATCGGATCCGGATCCCGGGGGTGTGGACGCGGTGTGGACGCGGTGTGAGCGGGAGGAAGCGGGCGGGGGCAGAGCAGGAAGTGCCCCGCGCGTGTCGGAGCTCCGGCTGCAGTCATGAAGTGCGTCTCGCTCCTGTCGCTCCTGGTTCTCCTCTGTAAACACACCGACGGAGTCCGGATCAGAGACCCGGACGGGGACCTGAAGCGGAACTCCTCGGACCGGCTGGACGCGGTGGTGGTCCGCCGGGTGGACCGGCGCTTTCTGTCCGTCACCGTCGACGCCAGCTTGGCGTCGGAGGAGAAGTTCATGTACCTGTTGAGGTGAGTCTGTCCGCGTGCGCGGCGCTGTGAGCGCGGCGGCTGCTCGGTGTTCTCCTGCTCGGTGTGTCGGTAAATCCCGTTAGTGTCCGCCCGGTTGATGTGCTCTGATCTGCTGCTAAACTTCCATTAAAGCCGCTTTAAGCCGCTGAAGTGAATTACGGCGTCAGAGGAGTGATGGGATTAAAACACGGCGTCTGTTTCACTGCGGGATTAAATTAACCTTTAACCGGAGAAACAACCCGGAAAACCACCGCACGAGCAGCTGCTGGGTACTTTTAGTTACTTTTAGTTACCTCCAGTATTTAACTACACACTGCGTCACAAACACAGTACTCAGTACTCTTTACTCTTTACTCTGTACTCTGTACTTTACTTTACTTCATGTACCTGATGGCTGAAGTGGTTTAGGAGCAGATTAATGTTTAAAACTGTAGAAGAAGCTGCTTCACCTGAAGGTTCATGTCTGTTTCATTCGTGGTTTTACTGAAGACTGAGAGGATCCACTCTGCATGAAGAGTACTTTTACTCTGAGTACTTTGGTTGAGAGTACCTCAGTCAGTCAAACACAGAGTAACTTTTTAACATCTGTAAAGAGAAACAACGAGACTGCGATCTGAGAGTATTTAAACATGAGAAGAATCTGTGTTTGTGTGTGTGTGTGTGTGTGTGTGTGTTTGTGTGCGTGTGTGTGTGTGTGTGTTTGTGTGTGTGTATGTGTGTGTGTGTGTTTGTGTGTGTGTGTGTGTTTGTGTGTGTGTGTGTGTGTGTGTGTGTTTGTGTGAGTGTGTGTGTGTGTGTGTTTGTGTGTGTGTATGTGTGTT
>JAQMCX010000027.1:14705381-14715817 GCA_029814765.1 Acanthurus leucopareius | reverse complement strand
GTTGCTTTCATTTTTTTACCCCCCCCCGCCCCCCCCTGGTGTTTGTCGCGGGCCCCTGCCGGTTGTTTGTGTTTGGGGCCCCCCCCCCCCCCCCCCCCCCCCCCCCCGCGAGCATCACGCCGAGGTGTTACTAACCCACTGAGACCAGTTACACCCAGACTACTCACACCAGTTTACTGACTGTCAGATATCAAACCTGAGCTGCTGGCTGCAGTGTGTGTGTGTGGAAGGTTTGTGCTCAGGCTGATGTCTCTGCATCCACATGACGACGAGCTGTCACAGGAAACTGTCAGAGTAAAATTTGGCGTGTTGCCGTGGTGACCTGCAGTGAAATGTCAGTCTTTAAAGTCTTTAACACTGAATGTGATTAACACAGTCGAGCTCGAGGAGGAACTGAAACCCTGAAGGAAGCTGCAGCGCAGCGTCAGCTGAGGCCGCCGCGCTGCAGCGTTCGTCCACAGAGAGGCAGCGTTTCTGCCGTTAGTGTGTGAGTGTGTGTGTGTGTGTGTGTGCGTGTGTGTGTGTGCGTGTGTGCGTGCAGAAACTCAACAACTCTCTTAACTGAACTTCCTCTGACAGCCTGACGGCAGATTACAGTGATGATCTGAGGTGTTGGTGCAGATCAGTGCTTGTTTGTTCAGTTTGTCTGTTTCTTTTCACCAACACAGTTTATTCTTTTCACACAGAAGTTGTTCATTATTGAACACAAGTGATCGATCGCTGAAGGTTTTCAGGCTGTAACTTCAAACCACAGAGACGTTCTGAGCTTCAGTTGTTCCTCCTGAGCAGACGAGTGAAGCTCATCCATCTGTTCTCTGTCCTCCAGGTGGAGCTCCGGCTGTCAGGAAGGAGGTGATCAGAAATAAGATCCGGGCGATTGGAAAGATGGCGCGAGTCTTCTCTGTGCTCAGGTGTGTTTTACCTCTCTCAGGTGAACTTCACTGTGATCAACAGGAGGTGCAGAGATGAGAAATGAACTGGAGATGATCTGAAATGCTTCTTCTCTGGATGTGAAAGAAACTCTTTCATTCAGTTTTCTTACTGAAATGTCTTGACTTTATTGATCAGGCAGTCAGGTTGTTGGAGGGATGGGACTGAGTGCAGCCTGCTGTGGAGCTCCTCTGCAGTTTCATACTTTCTCCTGTCGTGCTCCACTTAAATATAAGGCTAATGACTTCTTGCTTGATTTAAAATTGTCCTCCTTTAATCCTGGAAGTGTGTCACAATGATTTGTCCTCTATGATGAACGATCCTGCTCAGAAAACGTCTCAGTTATTTCAAAGTTTACAAAAGATTCACAAAAGTTCTTCTCTCACTACTTAGTTATAATTACAAATGTGACATTTTCTGTCTCAGTGTGATGGAATCGTTTCATCACTTCTGCCTTTGTTTAAATTTAAGCTCCAGTAGAGGCAGTAAATAACAGTGAGAACACTTTGGTTTGGAGAAGCAGCAGGAGCACCTGTGTGCTGCTGTGGAAGGAACAGCAGCAAAACTCTTTTTACCACCAGAGAGACAGTTTGAGTGTCACAGTAGTTTGAACATCTCAGCTCTTTAACTTGCAGTCAGACAGTTTTTGTGAATCAGAAGCTGTTCGATCCACCTGAGCTCTCCTCAAAGACACCAGACTCCCTTGAAAAAAACAGTAACTTTAACTTGCAGAACACAGGAGTTGTTGTTCTGCTGCTGCATTGATTGCTCAGTTACACATGAGTTCAGATTCAAACCAACCCTTTTAAAACACAGAGAGTCACTCAGAAACACAAACAAACCAGCTGACGGAGGCAGCGGCGGACCTGCAACTCCTTTGTTCTGCAACGTAAAATTACTGTCTCCATCAAAGGAGTCTGGTGGAGTCCTCAGAAAAGGCTTAGATGGATGTAACATCTTCAGTTATACAGTTGGAAAGATCTTTCTGAAGTCCATGTGAAAGGTTAGCTCACAATATTCTTCCTTTTCTTCAGTTGGTTAATTTGTGTTTTGCTGCCGTTTCCGTCTGTCTGCTGTTGGCATCACACCGACTCTGGATGATCACCTCCCACAACCCCACTCAAAAGCCCCTGAACTGTCCCTCAGAAATATTAGAGAGAATTATGAAGCTAACTCTGTTACGCTGGGAGTCCTGGAGGACTTTAGCCGCTGAGTTCATGAATTAAGAAGAGGTCTAAAGACAGAGCCTTGTGGAGCTCCTAACAGTCTGTAGATGGAAACACAAAACTGCTAAAAATATCAGGAATCCGTTTGAGCTGTATTTATCGCTCTGTGTGTGTGTGTGTGTGTGTGTGTGTGTGTGTGTGTGTGTGTGTGTGTGTGTGTGTGTTTGCAGAGAGGAGAACGAGAGTGTGTTGCAGCTGAAGGGGCTGACCCCGACAGGAACGCTGCCTCTGGGAGTTTTGTCCGGAGGTCGACAAACCCTGCAAAGCGGTGAGTGTGAACGCAGCCGAGCATCCCACCAAAGGCTAACACAGAGTCGAGCTAACGCTAACGCCCTGCGCCTGCACTCACACTGAGAGACTAACCTCAGAAACACACACTCACACTCACTCAAAGCAGAAAATGTCAACAGGTTTCCTCTCGTCCTCTGAAGGAGCGTTTTGTTCAAACATCTGCACCGAGCTGCCCTTTAAAGACAAAGAGCTGCAGACAGAGAAGCTGCTTCAGCCCGGACAGCCGACTCTGTTGTTTCTGTCTGAGTGGCAGAACGAACTCTCATCAGGCAAAGTTCATGGGGACAAAGTGTGTCTCTTCACTTTGTCCGTTCATGTTCGCTCTGTTAACTTTATGAGAATTAATTATACAGTTTAAAGCATTTAAATGTGGATAAACGTAGTTTGATGAAAGCAAATCTGGAGAAACTGAAGCACCTTGTTTTTTATATATTTTGGCATTTGAGTAATTTCCTGCAGATTTTTTAAGACCGCTGCTCGACAGAGAGCATCGATGCAAATCCTGCAGGTTAGGCCTCATGGAAACCTCCTCAGAGAAGCTTCAACATGTTGGTCTCATGTCTGAACAAACATCTGAACATCCCTCTGTTTACGAGGCATTTACACAACGTGTGTTTCCTTACCTGGAAAACTCATCCAGTCACATTTTAATGAAGTCTGTCGGTCGGATCTTCGATGGTTCAGGTCATTGATCAGGCGTCGTGACCTCAGACTGAGTGGCCTGATTCCAATATGATTCTTTAGCAAATTTGGGGTTAAAATCAGAACTTATCAGCAGCTGATGTGCTCAGTTTTACAGGTGATAGTGTAGCATCGACACAGCCAGGCTAGCAGTTTCCCCCTGCTTCCAGTCTTTATGCTAAGCTAGGCTAACCTGAGTCCAGCTCTGCTCACTCCGACCACGTTTAAAGTCTGTGACTGATCTTTTTAGGGCAGCGAGGTGTGAACACTTTCCTCCGTTTAAGTCTTCTGCCAAACCTTTATTATTATATTTTTATTATTATTGTTATTATTATTATTATCATTATTATTGTTGTTGTTGTTCTTCTTATTATTGTTATTATCATCTTCATTATTATTATTATTATCATTGTTATTATTATCACTATTATAATTATTATTATCACTATTATTATTATTATTATTATTATTATTATTATTATTATTATGATTATTATCATTATTATTATTATTATTATTATTATTATTATGATTATGATTATTATCATCATTATTATTAAAACATGATTTTTTCGTCCAGCCTCTTGGGTCGTGTAGCTCTAACCTCTGTCTCTGTGGTCACTGCCATGTTGGTTTTGTGTGTGGGGGGAGGGGGGGTGTATGATTGTTGCTTACATGTTAACTGGACTGACTGGTTGCTGTGGTAACGTGACTGACTGGATGCATTGATATATAACGTTCCCACTCTCTCTCCATTGGTTTTGGGCATGGCACATCTACTCACGCTTACACAGCCACCGTAGAGGCAGAGGAGGCACGAGGTATGCATTCATCTGTCTGTCTGTCTGTCTGTCTGTCTGTCTGTCTGTCTGTCTGAGCTCTGTCATTGATTTAACTATGTGATGACATCATTATCTATAATGCTTTAACGTTTTGATCACTGATTTGTGTCCAAAGCTGCTGCTTCACTCTGAATCCTGTCGTTCGAGAAAAGATGTGAAAAAAACACAGGCATTAATTTGTGTGTGTGTGTGTGTGTGTGTGTGTGTGTGTGTGTGTGTGTGTGTGTGTGTGTGTGTGTGTGTGTGTGAGGGGGTGGTGGGATTATTTCTTTCACGGGTGCATCAAGATGGTTCAGGAGAGGGTTCAGGATAGAAATTGTCATGCTGCTTTGATATAAGGTAAATATATTCTGTCTCTGCATGTGGCTAATAGATCTAAGAATGTTCATGTAGCATGAAATGAACCTTTAAAGCATATTTTTAATTTATTTGTGATAGATTAGTATGTTTTTTCAGATGCCAAACATCCACCAGTGAGGGAAGAGGGAGAGGAAGAGGGAGAGGAAGAGGAGCAAATGGACCCCGGAGGCCATGGAACAGGCAGTCCAGGAGGTGGAGGCAGGCAGGCTTTGTCTGCAGCAGGCAGCAGTGCAGTTCAGGGTCCCCAAGTCCAGCCTGAATGACCGAGTCAGTGGAAGGGTTTTCTCTGGTTGTGCCAATGCCCAGAGGCAACTTGTCACCCCTGCAGATGAAACTTCCCTGGTGGAATACTGTTTGTATTCCACCAGGTTTCCACTGACGA
The DNA here is from genome assembly GCA_029814765.1 of Acanthurus leucopareius. Classification (NCBI taxonomy): domain Eukaryota; kingdom Metazoa; phylum Chordata; class Actinopteri; order Acanthuriformes; family Acanthuridae; genus Acanthurus; species Acanthurus leucopareius. Next base: position 14,711,105 of record JAQMCX010000027.1, on the reverse strand, counting down.
AGCCTCAGGTCCTGGCCCACACTCCGGCCATTTACAACCACCGTCATCCTGACCCACCAAAGACCGCACTAGGCCAGACGTGGTGGATAATCTTCTGCAAGAGGCACTGCCATCACCTGACCGCCCGGACCCCAGACATCATTGACCGTGGGAGGTCATCCTGCGCTAAGAGGGGGCCCATAGAGGACTACTTCAGGCTCCTCACTGTCACCCTGGAGGAGCACAGATTTAGGACTGTGACGAGATGGAGTTTCATCTGGACTCGGCTAGAAGACATGTCATCATGCCTCTGAGTACTGAACATGTATACAGGCCCACCCAGGTTGCATTTTTTTCTTTGTTTTGTATATCTCATTAAAAATCAACGTTTCGTGGTAGAAAAGTGTTTGTCAATCGATGATTTTCGTTTGTGTTCCACCACAATATTTCACGGGGTGCAAAACGGTTTACTTCCGCTTTCGTGAAGAACATCAGGGAATTGTTTTGCACGGTCTTTAGCAGTAATTTTTGTTGGTAAGTGAGAACAGTGTTCTTCAACCGGTGTACCGCGGCACACCGGTTGAAGTATATAGATATACAGCTGTATATATAGTATAGTATAGATATACAACTGTATATCTCCGATAGGTTATGTTTTTGTAAAAGTGTTTCAGAGAAAAAGGAATAAAGCTGAAAAAGAAACAGATAGATTAATCTATTAAAGGTCTAGTGGGTAGAATATATTGACATTCAGCAGAACAGATTTAGTAGAAATGTATGTTTTAATTCGTGTGTAATGGCTTAAAATATATAAAAAATAAAATTTGTTTTGTTTTTATTACCATACAATAAGTCTTTTATATCTACATTGGAGTGGGACTCGCCGCCATGTTGCGCTATCAACTAAAAACATACTGTGCACGCTCCATGGGTCCATAGTAGCCGAGATTGCACAGTAGCCCTTTCAAAAAGCTCGCCTTTTAGTCGCTCGGGCTCTCCCAGGCCGTGTTTGTTTGGATGCAGCAGCGCCAAGTTTTCCTGGTTTGTGATGTTATAATATGGAGGCGCTGTTCTGTGAGGAAGGTGACTCCTGACACGGCTTGTGTGTGTGTGTGGTTTAAGGCATTTTTATTTGTGTGTTTTTGTGTTTGTTAACTCGTTTTGATCCGACGTTATGTGGATGGCAATAGTATAGTATCAATAAGCAATAGTATCATGGGTCTATGGCCAGCAATCGGACTTTGTTTGAAACCGCCGAAGCCATGTACCACCGCTCCAGATAGGTCACCAAACAACTGGACTCTACACACTCACACACACGGATCTTATTTATGGACTTCTCATCTGCTTTTAACACTGTTAACACCAACACTCTACTGCACCGCCTCTCTGATCTCCAGGTCCACCCTGCATTGATTTTATGGATAAAGGACTTTTTAAAAGACAGACCACAGCATGTGTTTTTAAGCAATTTTAAATCCAGTATAATGGTTTTAAAGACAGGGCTGCCCCAGGGCTGTGCTCTGTCTCCCAGTCTCTTCTCTGTCTATATCAACAGCATCTCCTGCAGCAGAGAAGGAATGACTCTTTTAAAGTATTCGGTTTACATGGCCTTGGTAGCCCATCTGACTGACTCCCAGGCAATGCAACAGTACCAGCAGGAAGTCCACGCCCTGGTCCAAACCTTTGCTGAAAGCTCATTAGAGCTTAACATTGCAAAGACAAAGGAGCTGTTCTGTGGCTCTAGAGGGAAAAACCCAAAGCACCTGTTCCAACCGCTCAGCATCCACGGTCAGCTGGTGGAGCAGGTAAAGAGTTTTAAGTATCTCGGGACAGAGATCGACAACTGCCAGTTGCTTTACACAACATGCTGACTCTGTCTACAAAAAGGCACAACAGCATCTCTGCCTGCTCAGAAAACTAAAGACTTTTAACGTCAGCAAAGACATTTTAACACTTGTTTACAGATCACTCATTGAATCCACTCTCAACATTTCATCCTGGTTCAACTTCCTCACTACTACCATCAAAACAAAACTCTCCCGCATAATAAATCAAGCCAGTAAAATAACCAGAACAGTCCAACTACCTCTGACTGAACTGTACAGGCACTCAGTGGTGAGGAAAGCCACCCTCATCACTGAGGACCCCTCCCATCCCCTGCACCAGTCCTTCATGCTGCTGCCATCAGGCAGATGATACAGAACCCCACTGGCCTGGAAAAACATCTACAAGAAATTATTCATCCCCTCTGCAATAACTGTTCTAAACAGCACAAAATAGACTGCACTGTTCTTATCTGTTGTTGTGTGTGAATGTGTTTGTAAGTGTGTTTTTAATTTCTAATGAAGCCGTGTCGAAGACAAATTTCTGCTTTTACTGAACAACAGACAATAAAGTTTCTATTCTATTCTATTCTAAACAGTCATCTTATTATCACAGGATAATCATGTCTTGTGAAAATGAGCTGTTATCCTTTGATAATGAGATGATGATTCTCTGATCTTCAGATAACAGAATGAAAAAAGATCGTAGTGACCATGGCCACTCTTGGCTTCCATTGTAAAGACTCCTTCCACTTAAAATCAAATTTTGAACCTTCTCAAAATAGCTGTCTGGTGTTGTTTGCATCAAACAAGGCAAACTGGGGTTGATATTAGCTTTCAGTGCCATGGCTGTGGATTTTCAGCCTAAAACTTTAAAACCTCAGTGTATCAGTGACAGTCCGAGAAAAGCAGCCTCAGACGAGAAGGGTCAGAGTTTCATACGTTACAAACCTGAGGAACCAATCCAGTCCGTAAGTCAGGAGAAGCTAATGCTAGGTTGATCTACATCACATCCTTATTAGCTGACAGCTAATGTAGTCACACTGAAGGGTTGAGATATTTTTCACTGTTGCACTCTGAGCTGTAAAGAGTGATGCACAGAACACATTAACATTCTGATACGTCCACTTGCAAATGACCGTGAATGATTTGGTCCTTTTCTTCTTCTTCAGAAGCTGTTGTTTTCTTCAAACATGCTGCCTTTGTTAATGTTTTGTAGCTAGCAAGCTGATGCAGAGTCAAAGGTGAGGGAACGGCGATCCCGCAATGCCAGAGAGCTCATGAATATTAATAGAACAGCACACACGAGTCCAAAAGTGTAGTGCGACGTTTAAATAATTTTAAGACATGAAATAATTTTTAGCTTTAAGATGTATAAATATGTATGATTAACAGAGAAGGCATTTTGAGTTCTAAATCAGTGGCAGGAGAAGGTCTTTAATTTTTCAGCCGATTGTGGCGAGCTGGGGATGGGATGGGAGCTAGGGTGATACGACTAAGTACAAATATTGCACTCGAACACCGAGGCTAGACAACACCACCCTGGGAATTTCACCCAAGAAATTATGACAACTATTAGGAGAATGCCAGCCAAAGAAGAGAAGGCATTCGGGTTTGTTATACTTATGAGGCAAGAGACTCGGTTCTAGTGAAAGCAAAATTAAGAAAACGTTATTTAAACAATATCAGAAATCAATTTAAAAACCATTTTAAAAAAAAGACCATTTGAACAGGATTTTTATGGGAAGGTTTGGGACCTAATCAGAGCTGGGGCGTAAAGAGGGAGCCCAGGAAAGTCACCCCAATCACACGTGAACACACACACACCTTAGTGAAGAGATCAAACTAGGGATGAACAGCACGACACACAGGGAGGAGATCCCACCACCCGAAGACACCCTAGGGCCTGTAGCTTCTGAGAATGATAGGGAGAGGGAACTCTCATTAATGGGTTACTCTTAAATCAACCACCTAATTGAAAGAAAACAAACAATGAGAAAAATAAACTTAACACAATAAACCAGAAAAAAGGAAACAATTTATCAAAACAAAAACATTAATTTAAAGAATTAGCAAATAAACACTAACTTATAACTTGACCACCATAATCACTAAAGTCAAACTAATCACACAAAAGTAATTACTAAAATACAGTCGCGTGACAACCAAACCATAAACCATGCAAAAAAAAAAAAAAAAAGTATCTAACAAAAACAAACAGTCACGTGACGGCGTCATGAAATTAAATACTCTCAAAAAAAAAGAAAGAAAACAAAGAATAAACCTCCTACTCATACACACATGTAAGGAAAACATTAAAAATGAGCGATGGGTAAGTCCAGACAGTCCGAACAGTTCCCAGCCCGCTATATGTATGGGAACATATGGGAATCTGTGGGAGGACAGTTGTTAGCGGCAAAGGGGGTGAGCTCAGGCAACCCAACACCCGCAGCAAAAGGACATAACAAGGAGCCAAAGACAAAATCAATGAAGGGAAAGCAGCAGCGTCTCCTGAGTCGGTGAGTCAGCGTAGCCGACACAGCTCCAGGTAGATGTTGACCAGGCCCAATCAGTCAATCGGTCCACTGCGAGGAAGCGGGAAGCAACCAGTGGCCACGGTTATGGCCTACAACAAAAAACTATTATGCACACATGCAGCATCAAGACATTACATGATAGCAAAAAAAAGAGGACCTACCAGTAACAGCCTGGAGCAGCTCACTTCTTGGACTATGGACGCACAACGGTGACTCTACGAAATTAACAAATTACTACCATAACAACAACAAAAATAAAACTTAGAGCGAAGGGCAAACAATGCAGCAACTGCTACCATAACTGCCAGCGAGGTGAACAGGAAGTGAGGCAAACAGGGAGTGGGGCGTGCCTCCAACGTCACAGCAAGAGGACGGTAGGTGACCATTACCCAGCTTCATAGGGTGTCCTCCCACAGTGATTGGCTGATGCAAGCCACGGTGATTATGTGAGCAAAACACAAACTTACTCCAAACAGAATGCAGCACTCACTCAATCTGCTACATTAGCATGTGCAACACTTGTGCAAACTTTGGCTGTCAATGCAAGACAGAACATTCAAAGACAAAACAGGTTATGCAAGTTTTATTTGTAGTCAGCCCGTACATCATAACAGACTACAGTTTTTATTTTCAGCAAGTATTTCAGTCAGAACTGTGGGGGGGCCACACCACACTTAATAACACCGAAAAACCAACTTAATGTTAAGTAACAGTTTATTCACACAAATTTCTCTGCTAACTTAGTATTTCCATTTTGAGATATGCCACTTTAAATTAGTAAACATTTGTCATCAGGTCAAAGATCTGATCACCTCTTTCACTGCAGTTCAGCACTCTGGATTATGACCAAACAGTTTAATATTGTAATGACATTTCCATAAGCTTCAGCTCTACTTTGGGTCATGTGCTACTGTTAGAATGTGGAGTGTAAACATAAATGGTAAACATCAGCTTATCAGCATGTAAAGTTAGTTTATCAGGATATAAAAAGCTTCACAGAGTCTCCATTGTTAAATTAAATTTGGGTATTGTACAATGAGCGAGTGCTGCCTAAACAAATCTTAAACAAATCTCACACCACAGCTAAACAAAGTCACAAAGCTGTGTGTCTGTCATTCTTCACTCGACTTGACACAACTGTGAATGTCAGTTAAAAGTCCCAAAAGCTAAAGGATGTTGGATTAACTGAGCATCAAAATTGCTGCCACTAATTAAAATATTGCTGAAAGTATATTCTGACTGATAAATGCTACTTAAAAGAAATAAAAAACATTTTCCTCTGATGAAAACAGAAACAGCAATTCAGCACTAAAGCTCCTCCCTTTCTCCATCTTTTCTGTTCCTCCTCTCGTCCTTGTGGAAGATTTTTCCATCTGGCTGCT
>JAQMCX010000027.1:14689200-14703507 GCA_029814765.1 Acanthurus leucopareius | reverse complement strand
CCACACACACACACACACACACACACATGCACACATGCACACACACACACACACACACACACACACACACACAGAAACGACAGAATCAGTTGCATAAAGTCCATCCTTTCTTATGCCAATGATAGTGTGACTGAGCTCTGACGAGCGAGTATTGACATTTATATTATATATGTATATTTTAATTGTTCCCTCTTTTCAATGTGACGTTTTTTGTTTCTTTTTTTTTTTTTTTACAAAACATAGATTTAGGCTTAATTATCCAGAGCGGGGGAGACGGGGGAGGGAGGGAGGACGGCAGAAAGAGAGGAGGAGGAGTTAAAGGGTCATTCTGCTCAAATATGAAACAAGTCTGAACCTGGATGTTCAGTTTCAATGAAAAAATCTTAAATCAGGGTCCAATCATCAGCTTCTCTTCACGACGATGATGATGATGATGAAGATGATGAAGATGATGCTGATGATGCTGATGATGCTGAGCTGTCTGTCTGATGATGCTAAAGTGAGACAGCTGGATGTAGTTCAGAGCTGCAGAAACAGGAAATGAACCATGAGTTAATATTTTATATCAGTCAGCTGTTTCCTGTTCATCGTTTCTATCAGTTGTGATGATGTCAGCGCAGAGAGAAATCTGATTGGTCGAAACGTGAGCAGTCAGTCAGAAGGTTTAGAGGAGGTGCTCTAACTGAGGCCTGGTGCGCTTTGCATGCTGGGATGCAGATGAGAAGTGAGGATGTTGAACATTTTGGCTCAGTGACTTCGTGTTTGTCACCTCGGAGAGTCTGACTGCCGCTGATGGAAACGATGGACAGAACTGCAGAAACGAGACCCACGTTTTTTAAAGAGTTCAGAAGAGAAGCAGAGAAGACTGGAGGTGTTTCAGGTGTGTGTCAGGTGTGTTTCAGGTGTGCCGGCAGCAGTGACGGCTCACCTGTGGGCGGGTTGGATTTGACTCTTTTGTTTTTTATGTTTCGGGGAGGTGTGTGGGTGAAGGATGTCGGCGTTTTGGGGAGCGAGGCCTCGTTTCTGACTTCTGTTCGGTCTCAGAACATATCTCACAGAATGTACAGAAACAGCTAAACAACGAAACGAGATTTTTTTTCTTTACAGCTAAATTTGAAAAGAAGAGAGAACTTTTTTGTCGAGTTCATGTATTGCGAGGCCTCTCATTTATGTAGATGTTTCACTCCATTCAAATAAAAAACAGAAAAGTACGGCTGCTCTCTCTCTCTTTGTGTGTGTGTGTGTTGAAAGCTGCTCAAGGACGCCGGTGGCTGCCAATCAAAGGCCAGCGTGGGAGGTGTCGCTTTGTGCAGCTCCTCCAGCTCGTCGCCTTTGTGCGGAGGCTCATATGTTTCTTAGCAACACAAACCCTCCACACGATTACCTGCAGCTGCCTGCAGACGACGAGCTCGGCGGCTCCGGTTTGCCGCAGAGACGGGAAACGTTGCTGATGAAAATGCGGCCGTGGGGGAGTTTGAACACAATCAGTCTGTCACGACGGCGAGGTGTGAAGAAACGGCGACAGCACGGAGGAGTGAAAGTCTGTAGTAACAAATCAGGACAAAAAGCGAAAACAGCAAATCACACACGAATGATTCTGCTGCATGAAGGCAGAAACCGCAGAGAGGAACCTTCATAATACATTTAAATCTCCCGTAGACGCTCAGATTTAAAGGAGTCTGCTGTCATCGTGTTTAATCTGATGATGAAAAACAATCGAATGATTTTAACTGTTTTTTAAAGGTGATTCAGAGTTTTCTCATGTTTCTGTGTCTGACTGATGAACGGATCAAACAAAAGAGCCGAACACTTGACAAACCGCTTCCACAGACGACGATCCTCCTCCAGTCCAAGAGCACGAGCTCAGGCGTCACTCGTTAGATTATAATCTGTTAAACTGAGTTTATCGACTCTGCAGCCAATCGCAGCTCTTTGTTTGGGTGACTGACAGCTCAGATCTTTGGTTTGACTCTTTCTTGAAGCAGCGTCGCAGGTTTCTGGACGTGTTTCTTTCACCCTGTTTTCTTTGACTAATGAGGTCAGTCTGAGTCTCAGTGCTGCAGTCGGATCCATGCAGGTCAGCGCCATCTTTAAATACGTCCACTGAGAGTCTGTTTAACCCGAGACAGCTGCTCAAAACCCACCAGACGGTTCACAGGACAGACGTTTTATTAGACAGACCGACTTCAATCAGACCGCAAAAACCCGTAAAATCCATTTTGGCTCAACAGGCTTTGCTTTGTTTGGAATAAACCTTTAAATCGCTGAAACGTGGACAGAAGAGCGAGTGAATCAGCTGCAGGAGTCCAGAGTCGGCTCAGAAACACTTAAAAAAGTCTTTCAGACACAAAAACGTTCAGATTTAATCAGAAAACAAGAAAATGTTCTGACGAGTCAAATTAAAACAACAAACGTCCCAAACATGAAGGAGCTCGTGTTCCTCAGAGATCCGGCAGACCGTCGGTCACCTGTACGACCATGAGAGGACGACAGCAGCTCATCCTTCAGGTACCTGAGCAGGTGTGATGAGTTAAAGGACACAAGAAAAACCCAGAACTCAGGTTCTTTCTCTCAGATTTATTTGACTCCTTCACATCGTACAACAGAAACATGAGGGCTGAGGAGGTGAAGGTGAAGCAGGAGAAGAAAGCATGAAGACGACGGCAGAGACACTTTTTCTACCTGGAGACACGACAGAGACGCCACCACGCGGGTTAGTACGGACTGCTCCTTTAACACGCTCAGCTTTGTGGCTGAAACGCAGGAAGTTAAAGCGAAGAACAAACTCATCAGGTGATGCTCTTAAAAAAAGCTGCACAGCAAAAAGAATATTTTCAAACCACAGCAGCAAACGATAAATGACAATCATCAAATAAATAAAAACTCCACCTAATAAATAGATTTTACAATCAGTTTCGTGTTTAATATGAGAGCAGCTGCTCGAGATCTTCAGGCTGAAGCTGAAACGTCAGAAGGTCGAATCAGGAAACTGGACGGAAACAAACAGTGGCAGTAAGAAGTGATTTCTTTAACCTTCAGGTTCTCACTTCAGGTTGCAACCAAACACCTGCAGAGCCGCTGACGTCATCGTCAGAGGTGGTTCAGGCTGTTACCGTGGTAACCCACCGGGGCAACAGGTGAACCAGCTCCATGACGGCTGAAGGGTTTGATAGCTGCTAACGTGCTAATCTCACTTCCTGATTCAGACCTCTGCAGCTCAGAGACAAAACAGGCGTGAAGATGATGGAGATGAAGATGATGGAGATGATGAAGATGAGTGCACACACAGCGAGGATGATTTGCAAGCAGTGGTGATAATAAGTGCAGCACAGGTAACATGTCTGAGTGTCAGTGCATCAGTTAAGGTTAGTCAGAGTAAAGGGTTAATCATGGCCGCCTTCAGTCGACTCTGCTCGCCACACATCCCGGGACGTGATTGGTTAGTTGGACCGACTAGTGTGATGAGTCACTGTGATTGTTGATGTTTGATGTTACGGCCTGTTTACTCCTTCAGGGGCTTCATCAAGTATTTCTGAGGGGCTGAGGTCACTTCCTGTTAGAAAAGCGAGACTTTCTTCTTCAGTTCATTTCGTTTCCACAAAGAGAGGCGGTCGAACTCGGCCATCGTCATCCCGAACAGCTGCTCGAAGTCCTCCGGAGCCAGATGCCTCTGAGAGGAGAGAAGAAGACTGTGAACACACGAACACACACACACACACACACACACACACACACACACACACACACACACACACACACAGCAGCGTCTCTGCCTCACACACAAACCTCCAGTCGAGTGCGGTCGACGCCCGGTGGCAGCTTACAGCGCCCTCTGTGGGTCACAATCAGCGCTTCATATGGATAAACCTGAGAAAATGAACAGAGACATTCATGTGCACATTTACGTCCCCACTTTTGTTTGATCACATGATTTAATTCACCAGGTGAGTTTATTTGACTTTAGAGATGAGATCTTGCGTGTTGTCGTGTTTTCCTCCTGCACATGAACACAGCTCATGCTAAGCTACGCTAACTGAACCTGAGCCTGACTCACCTTCTGCTCCAGGATGCTCGGCAGAGAGTTTCCTCTGTCCATCCTCTCCCTGCGAGCCTCCCCGTTCTACACACACACACACACACACACACACTCTGTATGAAACACACTCCTGCACAGCCTGCTGAACATAAAGCCACTGTGGTGAAGCTGCTGGTTCAGAGGCGAGCAGTGTGTCAGCGGGAGGTGCAGGGCGGCGGCGTTCAGATGCAGATTCAGCACACAAACATGAGAGCAGACAGACTTAGATCACATGATCAAGGCTGCGAGTGCAGGAGGAGCTGCAGCCGTTCAGTCGCAGTAACGACGGCAGGTTAAACACAGAGCTGCTGATGCTACTGAGCATGCACATGCCAGTGTGAGCAGGCAGCGCGCTTACCTGAGCAGCTGCAAAGACAACAGGGAGATCAGAGCGTGAGGACCACATGGAACCAAACCTGATCACAGAACTGCAGCAGCTTTAACATCTGACACACCATCATACAAACATCTGCATCTCACAGCTGTAAACCCGCTCAGAGCTCGTAACATCTGCTTCAAAAGAACAAGTCAACTACAAGAGTCCTCTGTTGGTCAGAGTGAGGAGATCAGTTTGGCCTCCATGTGTGAGAGCAGAGCAGGAGTCAGGACGTCCTGTGAGGAGGAGCAGCGAGGTGGCCTCCATGCCAGCAGCTCTGAAGCTCCTGACACAAACTCTGAGAGCAGCATGAGAACCAAACTGACCGAGTGTGAAGCAGCTGTCAGTGTGATCACACACACCCGGTGAGCTGAAGCTCCGGCACAACTGAACCGAGCTGAACCTAAAGAGAACCGGAGGAGGAGGAGGAACTCACCTGGCCGTCCTTTATCTCCATCTGTGGAGAACTCTGCAGACTGCATCTGCACACACAAGACAAAGATCTCACATCTTATGTTCAACTCACTGAAAGTTAGTTTTCTCTGTGAAATGATGAATGTTTAGATTAAATGACAACAGCAGCTTCATTCTCTCAGCAGAACCTTTCTGATGGTACATGGACTTTACAGCTCAACTGGCTCTTGTTTTCTCCTCCACACAAACACACACACACACACACACACACACACACACACACCAGCTGTCCGTCATCCTGCTCATGAGCTGGTTGGGCTCTGACGTTCTGCCGTCAGTCTCATGTTTTTCTTTATTTTTTTGATAAATCCTCATAACATTCAGTCCACATGAAGGTTCTGCATCAGAATGGACTTTTCTTTGGCTGCAGCGCCACCCTCAGGATAAAGTCAGAACTTCTAGCCAGATATTTTCTCCTAACGTTCTCGATGTGGCGTCACATTGACTGTGTGTGTGAAGCTGAAGCTCTTACTCTGGTGAGGCCGGAGCGTGAAGGAGACTTGGACGCACTCGCTGACAAACCTGACACACACACACACACACACACAAACAGAGGAGAGAACGATGAGAACACGTCCATCAAGAACCCAGGAAGCATCAGGTGCAGCAGCTCCGTCTTACTGGTGTGCATGTGCGTTCTGTCAGGAAGTGACTGAGTCTTCCTGCGGAAGTGAACGGCCTTCTCCTTCTCCTCCTTCAGGATCAGACGACCCAGGTTGGACTTGATCTGGATTCAAAACGCACCGTCAGTCAGGACTTTTCTCTGTGTGTGTGTGTGTGTGTGTGTGTGTGTGTGTGTGTCAGATTTTTAGCACACACACCTTCTCCAGCTCCTGCTCTTGCAGCGTCTTGGCCTCGTCCGTCAGGTCCTCGAACTCGTCCTCCTCCTGCAGCTTCTTCTTCCTCCACTCGATCTCTGTGGGAGTTTCAGCCTCAGTTTCAGTCACTGAAGAGTCTGAGCATCGAACTCACAACACAACCGACACGTTTCAACACAACCGACACGTTTAAACTCAGCTGACACGTTTAAACTCAGCTGACAGGTGTAAGTGAGGCTGACAGGTCTGAGTGAAGCTGTGATAGGTGGACCTGAGCTCTGTGTCTCAGTCAGATCTGAGGACGGAATCGAACCTCAGTGTCTCTGTTTGATTGGTTCGTCTCCGTGCGGTCGGTAAACCGTCAGACACGTCGGCTCCGTTCCAACTGCAGCAGGATTCAGAGTGAAACGCGTCAGCAGAGAGCCGACGTCTGCAGACGCTCACAGAAACTCTGTCTGAGCACAAACTGAGTCAAACTGATTCCAGCTGCAGCTGCTCAGGTAAACAAGGTGCAGGTGATCCGCAGGTGTGACCGTGTGACCATGTGACCATGTGACCGTGTGTGTTGTGGCTTGTTTGTTACCCATGGCGGCCAGTGAGGGGGGGCAGGGCCAGTACTCGGTCTCTATCTTGGACGGCTGGTTGGGGTCTGGAGGCTGAGCTGCAGGAAACTTGGCGGACTGAATGACGCCGCTGCCTTCCACATGTTTGTTAACATCTGCACAGACGGAGAACAGGAAGCTGCCTGAGCGAAGACGAGGAGGCGGGAACAAGGAAACTGATGAAGATGAAAAAGTGCTCACCTTGTTTGTAGATGGGAGGTTTCCTGTAGATGTTGGTCCCATTATCTGAACAATGAGAGATTTAGATTTTATAGTTTGAATGTTATTTGTGTGCAAAAACATCACGTGTAGAACAATCTTTTTTTCTTTAAATAATGACTGTGTGTGTGTGTGTGTGTGTGTGTGTGTGTGAGTGTGTGTGAGTGTGTGTGAGACCTGGTCTGTGGAAATGCTGCAGGCTCGTGCTGATCTTTCGTCCAGCCTGCAGTTGCAGTGTTGATCCACCAGGGGAGCCGCTCTCACTCTCTGCTCTGCGAGCCTTCACCTGTGGAACACACACACACACACACACACACACACACACACACACACACACACACACACACACACAAACATTTTTGCGAATTAAATGCTAATTATCAAATGTTAGCTTGTTAGCATGCCAAGCTAGGATAACTAGCGTAGTGAACATTGTACCACTTAATATCTGTGTGTTAGCATTGTCATCGTGAGCATGTTAGCATGCTAATGCTAGCATCACAGACTTTTTATTTTCAGTTTAGTTTTTCACATTAAAATCCTCTGAAGGGAGAAAATCCACCAAACAAACTTTGCGTCTGTGAAAGTTGATCGAGCTGAAATGAGACTGAGACAGAAATGAAACCAAAGAGGATTTTCAGCATGTTTCTGTCTCCTCTCTGACAGCAGCATCTCGTCCTCGGTGACATCAGAGCGAGCAGCTTCCACAGAGACGCCGTCTGTTTCAAACCCAGAGTTTGACATTTGAACACAGTGAAGAGGACAAAGCAGCGACTGAGACTCCAGAACAACACGAGAACATGAAGAGTCACAGCACAGTTCTTCCAAAGGTCCAGACGTGACCTCCCACTGACTCATGGGAGAGTTCGGTCGGGTCACTGAGGTCCATCGGCTGCTGTGTTTGCAGGTACGAACCAAGGACCCAAAGTCCCGCTGATGTCAGAGAGTTAAAGTCAAAACGATGGATCCACGTCTCAGGTGGTTTCTTACCTCAGGAGACCTGGGAGGAGACGTGGAGGGGGGGGACAGAGACCTCTGCAGACCAAACAAACACAGCGGTTAGACTCAGAGTCATGACAGTCGTCTCACAGATCTGATGAGTCGCTGTGAAGAGCGAGCGAACCTCTCTGCGAGGCGGGTCGAGCGGCGAGAAGCTCAGGTGGGGCTGGTAGGTCATCAGGTCGGGTCGCTCCACCTGCAGGATGGCTTTGTCTCTGGGCAGAGCGGCCAGGTCTCTGTAGCCCACCACCTGGTCGTTCACCCGGGTCTGACACACACACACACACACACACACACACAGCTCAGATAATTGATCAATTTATGGACAAAAAAATTAATTAGCAGCTATTTTCTTCATCGATAAGTTGAGTCAGTCCTCAGGAAACGTCAGCTGATGCTGCGGTTAAACGTTAGTTGCAGCTCGTGTGTGTGCATGTGCGTGTGTCTGTGTATGTATGTGTGTGTGTGTGTGTGTGTGTGTGTGTGTGCACGCTGGTAACTCAGGTGTGTTTCAGTGTTAATTTTGACAGTAAATTCTGATTCAGTCTCAGTCTTTTGAATAACACCATTTATTTTTAGTCGTATTTTAGACCAAACATTAGCAGATTTTAGTCGACTACTTTTTTCTACAGAAGTTCTGGTCACTGGAAGTTTCCACCGCAAAACGTTAGCATGTTGCTAACGAGCGAAGTCAACTGAAATCAACCAAAACTGTGTAACTAAACACGACTAAATATAATGTTGTTAACAACCAAACCGTCTGAAAACGTCTCAGAAACTGTGCAAAGTTCTGCAAACTCGTCTTCGTCCTCCTGTCAGTGACCTTCAACCTGCCCTCAAAAGATTCACTCTGATTGGTTTCTTCCTAACTTGTCCAACAAAAAGGGCAGTTTTGATTGGGTCTCTTCTTCTAACATTTTCGTCTTGTTGTTATTCGTAGACTAAAGTGTCAGTTATATTTTGTCTCAGTCTTCGTCATCATATCTGACTTTTTATTTAGTTTTTATTCAGTTTTCGTCCGTGAAAAAGGTTCGCTGACAAATATTTTTCGTCATAGTCTTCGTCACCAAAATTAACACTGGAGTGAAGCTACAGACTCAGCTGATGATCTGCAGGTTTCTGTCCTCATGACTCCAGATGACCTAACCTTCCCATGATGCCTTGCTCTGTGTGTGTGTGTGTGCTGCAGGAAGTCGGTGCTGAACCTGAACGAGCTGGGTCAGATGAACGGCTCGGCTGGTGGGGCAGCTGGAGGAGAAGATGAGGAGCTTCCAGCTCCACATGAGCTCGGAGAGGAGCTGAAATTCACTGGGAGGTGAGAAGATGAGAGGAGTGTTTGAAACGTAACGGGCTGCGGCTACTTCCTGGTCCTGTGATCTGAACGATGCGTTTAAACGTGTCTTAAACAGGTTTGCAGGTGGATTGTGGCTGGACATCAAACGGAAGATCCCGTGGTACTGCAGCGACATCTACGACGGCTTCCACATCCAGTCCATCTCCGCTGTGCTCTTCATCTACCTGGGCTGCATCACCAACGCCATCACCTTCGGAGGGCTGCTGGGAGATGCCACCGACAATTACCAGGTCCTCACAGAGGCTGCGCCGCACCGAAACAGTCCAGGAAGTGACAGGAAGTGACAGGAAGTGACATCTCCTCAGGAGGTTACTGATGTGTTTGTGTCTTCTCTTCTCAGGGCGTGATGGAGAGTTTCCTCGGCACCGCTCTGGCAGGAACCGTCTTCTGCGTGTTTGGTGGGCAGCCTCTCATCATCCTCAGCTCGACCGGACCCATCCTCATCTTCGAGAAGCTGCTCTACGAGTTCAGCAAGTGAGACGAGCACGAAGCGAAGCAAAGAGCGCTCAGATGTTTCCAGTAGATCTGAGGTGACGTCAGCTCTTCTGTCTCTTCACAGGAACAACAACATCGACTACATGGAGCTGCGTCTGTGGATTGGCCTCCACTCCTGTCTGCAGTGCTTTCTGCTAGTCATTTCGGACGCCAGTTACATCATCAAGTACATGACGCGCTTCACGGAGGAGGGTTTCTCCAGCCTCATCTCCTTCATCTTCATCTCTGACGCCATCAAGAAGATGGTGGGTCACACGTTGTCACATTCAGAGAGAATTTAACAAAAAACAAAAGACAAAACAAGATTAAACTGGTTTGTTTTTCACAGGCGGGGGCGTTGAAGTATTATCCAATCAACCGCGGCTTCAAGCCTGATTACATCACTTCCTATAAGTGTGAATGTGTCGCTCCGGACCAGGGTGAGTCCAACGATGGAGATCTGGTTTCATTTAGGAAAATCCATAAGAATTTCCTAAATTTGTCTGATTGGAACTTTATGAATCCTAAACCAATCAATCAATAACTTTAGACAGAGACATGATAACTGTCCCCTCTGCTTCCAGTCTTTATGCTAAGCTAAGCTAAGCTAAGCTAAGCTAAGCTAAGCTAACCATGTACTGACTCAAAGGTGTGAGATTAGTTTTAATCTTTTCTTTTCACTCCTTTAAAGAGACAAATTAGTGTTTTCCAAAATGCTAATCAGTCCTTTTAATAACATGATTAATCTTTTTAAGTTCACATCACTGAAAGGCTTCAGAATTTATCAGTTTATCACCTTTAACAAAATATTTGACCCTTGTGACCAACAAGCAGCCGTGGACGAACCGTCTGTGTGTGAATTGAGATGTTTTGTTGCATCATGTGACATTTGAACGCGATCGGATGCGAAGCTTTCCTCGTTTCTCTGTTGTGATTTGTGTTTCTTCTCTGTTTCCCGCCTCGTCTCTGGACGCTCCGACAAAGTGAGTAAACTCCTGAAGGAACGAGTCTGAACAACTTAGTCAGAGGAAATGTGACGTTCGCTGCCTGTGGGGATTTACAGCTCTGATGAGTTTGAGCTCCTGACTCGTTTTCATATTTAAAAATGAGCTAAAAACATTCTGAGTAACAGTTCATCAACAGTCAACATGTTTATTCAACTCACTGAGATCTGAGATCAGATCAGTGTGTTATTGATCATCTTTAAACCCAAAAGAGCTGAAATTTTTCTACTTTTTTAGACATTTTTTGTAATTAATTCCAGCTCATTCTCATCAGACGCTGCTCTGGGTTTTAGCCGTCATGTTTCCCATCATTCACCAGGCGTCTCTGTTTCTGCTCCGCAGCATCTTCTCTGGGTTCGAATGTTTCAGCTCCTCTGTCAGATGATAACATGACTCTGCTGGTAAGTGACAGAAGACAGAAAACATCACTCGCTTCCTTCTTCTTCTTCTCTGTGATGATAAAACTGAACTGACAGTTTCATCTTGAGACGTTTGCAGTTTTTTCCGTTTGTTGTCTCACTGAGTTTGACTTTCAGAAATCTGCTGCATATTTATCAAAGATCTCAGGAGAGAAATCAGCTCAAACTGTCATAAAATCTTTGATTAATGCAGTTTTTTAAGAGGAGGAAAATATTTATGAGCTTCTTAAATTAAAAAATGACTGTGATTTTTCTGAAAGCTGCAGAAGTTTGCTGATTCAACCAAAGACTCATTTTAACGACCTTTGAACTGAACCTGAAGTCTTTATGACGAGTTTTCAGTCACATCCATGAATCTGCTGCTGCTGTGATCTGTGCTCTTTGCTTCTGTTATCGCTTCTTCTCTCTTTCTTGTCTTCTTCTTCTCTGCTCCTGGATCCATCCTTCGGTCTCCTCCTCCTCCTGCTCCTCCTCCTCTGGTCTCTGCAGTTTAACCTGACAGACCTGGACTGGACTCAGCTGAGTAAGAAGGAGTGTGTAAAATACGGCGGCAGTCTGCTGGGAAACGCCTGTAAGTACGTTCCTGATCTGGCCCTCATGTCCTTCATCCTCTTCTTCGGCACCTACTCCATGACTGTGTCTCTCAAGAAGTTCAAGTTCAGCCGCTACTTTCCGACAAAGGTGAGTCGGCAGCAAAGATCCACAGACCTGCACTGTTTTCCCAGCATGCCTCTGTGCTGTCAGAGCTTCTCCCGTCCTGCAGAACAGTGAAGCTGCATGTGAAACAACAGATTCCTGTGATATTTGTGTTCATTATTACAGCAGGAGAGCCGTGCAGTCTGAAGGATGAAGCTGCAAGAATCTTTGTTTTTCTTTTTATCAGAAAAAAACAAAAACTAAACACTTCACAGGTTTCTTCAGAATGAACTGATTCACTTTTTTATAACAGAGAAATTTAGAGAAATACAGGAAATATTTAACAGATTTTGCTCTTTTTGTAAAACATCTGTTTTCCTCTGAAGGTTTAATCATTTTCACTGATTTCAGGCAGAAACGTCTTGATGTTACGTCTCTTCAGTCTGACAAACACTTCACTCTCCTTCATCAAATTACAGCTTAAAGTAAAATAAAATGTTTCTGAAATCATTTGAGGCGACTAACAGGAAGTGATGCAGAGAATCTTGATTCATATTCTTGATTTAAAAGATGCCGTTTGTTCTGATGTGCAGCTTCACGACCAGATTACAGCAGAATGAACTCTGTTTCTCGTGTCCTCGGCTCTGATTGGCTCACAGTCGGCCTCCTCTGTGCTCATTGGCTCATCTTCAGCTTTAAGCTTCGTGTCCTGCTGTCAGACTCGGCAGTAACGAGGCTGCCGTCGCACAAACGAGCTCGTTAATTAAAATCACAGGAACAAATAAACAAACATAACACAGCGTCCTAACGAGTTCAGTTATTGTGAGACAACAAAACTTCTAAAGATTTAAATTTTCAGACTTTTGTCCGTTTTTCAACATGATAAACATCGTTTGAGTCTGTAGATTTTCTGTTAATGAATCCAGTAGCTTGTTCTCGTGTTTGACTTCACAGTTTTCTGATCCAAACTTTTCCTTTTTGATCCTGATCAGACCTGAACAGGCAGATGTTTGAGGTTCATCTGCAGCTGAAAACAGTTTCCAACAAATTCATGTTAGTTTAGTCAAAGTGATGTTTGTTCCAGTTTACAAAAAGATAAAAAGGGTTCAGAACATCTGCAGCTTCTTCCTTTAAAGCTTCTGAATGTCTGCATGACACAGCTTCATCCCGTCCTCCTCCGTATCTGCACCACAGTCTCCTCCCCCATGTTCTCCTCTGCTCTGCTCTCCCTCAATGTTCTCCAGCTTCGTTCCCTCATCAGCGACTTCGCCATCATCATCTCCATCCTGACCTTCTGTGGGCTGGACTTCCTGCTGGGGCTCAACACCCCCAAGCTGCACGTCCCCACTGAGATCAAGGTCGACTCCTCCCCGAACATCTCGTCCATCTTTCCCCGAACATCTCGTCCATCTTTCCCCGACTTCTTCACTTCGCTGCTCCGATGATTTTTTCCCTGAAGGATCAAGTTTTTATTTGATTTTTGTGGATTCAACAATGAAATAATTCTCTCTTCTTTTTCCTTCCTTCATGTAAACACCTTCTGTCACTCCTCCTCTCCGTCACACTGCGTTTACCCTGTGTGTGTGCGTGTGTGTGTGTGTGTGTGTGTGTGTGTGTGTGTGTGTAGCTGAGGAAGCTAATCAGTGATTTCTCCATCTTCATGTCAATCATGTGCTTTGTGGGTCTGGATATGTTGATGGGCTTAGACACGCCCAAACTAATCGTTCCAACCGAGTTCAAGGTATTTGATTTCTTACTAAACACGTGTGTGTGTGTGTGTGTGTGTGTGTGTGTGCTCTGTGTGTGTGTGTGTGTGTGTGCCAGCAGTGGTTGAAAGTAGTTAAGTACATTTACTCCACTACTGTTTTTAAGTGCAACTGTAAGATTTCTGTACTTCAGTAGATTTTTTTAGCAACTCTTTATTCTGATCCTCTGCAGTTTAAAGAAAAGATGTTGTACTTTTTACTCCATTTACTTCAGATTTAGTTACTCTTGTATAAGTACTTTTACTCACATGAAGTATCCAAGTAACTCTTCCACCGCTGTTGGCTCGTACGTGTCTGTTTCTCCGTCATTAATGCAGATGTAAAGCATTGAAATGTGATGTCACCTCCTCACCTTTTTACCTGCACTGTATTTATTTCTATCATAATGTGTGTGTGTGTGTGTGTGTGTGTGTGTGTGTGATCAGCCCACCCGTGCTGACCGCGGTTGGCTCGTCATGCCTTTCGGTAAGAACCCCTGGTGGTGGTATCTGGCCAGTGCCGTCCCTGCTCTCCTGGTCACCATCCTGATCTTCATGGACCAGCAGATCAGCGCCGTCATCGTCAACCGCAAGGAGAACAAACTGAAGGTCAGAACACACACGGACACACACGAAAACACACTCGGAAACACACGGAAAGACACGCAAACACACGGAAACACACACGAAAAACACACGGACACACACGGAAACACACGGAAACACATGAAAACACACGGAAACACATGAAAACACACACGGAAACACACGGAAACACACACAGAAACACACGGAAACACACACGGAAACACATGAAAACACACGGAAACACACGGAAACACACACGGAAACACACGGAAACACATGAAAACACACGGAAACACACGGAAACACACACGGAAACACACGAAAACACACGGAAACACACGGAAACACACACGGAAACACACGGAAACACACGGAAACACACGGAAACACACACGGAAACACATGAAAACACACGGAAACACATGAAAACACACACGGAAACACACGGAAACACACACAGCAATGTTCAGGCAACACTTTGCATTCCTGTGTCTTACACATGGATTTGTCACTCTCAGAAATCCC
>JAQMCX010000027.1:14656937-14677099 GCA_029814765.1 Acanthurus leucopareius | reverse complement strand
ACAGTTGACCTGAACTCTTCAATCGGAATGATTTCAATCAGAATGAAAAAAAGTCTGCATGTAAACCTGGCTAGTGAGTGGAACAGACTGAGCTCATGGCATCAAACACAGTGAGTGGAAGCTGTTTTCTCTGTGAATCTTCTGCTCGGATGAAATGATTTCGTGACTCCTGAAGCTGATGAGCTTCCGTCTGAACTCTGACGTGAAGTTGTGAACTTCAGACTGATAAATGAAACATTTGTGTCTCTTTGGTTCAAAGACCAGAACAAAGTGTGTGTTAGAGGTGTGAGCTGTCTGATCTCAGGTCAGATGTGTCTGCAGGCTGCAGGACTCGTGTGAGCAGGAAGCTGATCGGCGTGCAGCCGTGGAGGAAGTTCAGGTGGACGTACCAGCAGGTCGCTGTGAGGGATGGACAGCAGTAGTTTGATGAAGGTCTGTAAGGCGTTGTCCAGAGCGTCGTCGCCGTACAGACGGAAGACCCCGAAGTTGACGTAGTTCCCGCTGAGCACCGCCTTCAGCATGGCGAAGCACACGCTGACCCCCTTCAGCTTCACGCCGTACACCTGATCCTTCGGGACCTCCCCCAGCGTCAGGATGCGGTTCCCTTCAGAGCGAAACACGTCAGAGTTCAGCAAACAGACGGCGCTTTCACATGTTTCACACGTTTCATCTGAAAAAAGCAGCTGACAGAGTCACCGTACCGTAGGTGGTGATCATCTTGCTGGTTTCTCTGAACAGCAGGATGCCGTTTGGCGACGACACGTCAAACTGTAGCCTCTGAGATCTACGGACACACGGAGACGAGTTCATGTTCAGCGTGAAGAATCACTCATTCACCTGTGGAAGCAAACAGATCACCTGGAACCAGCAGGCTTACCTGTTGTGAACGAGCTCGGCCATGAGTTTGAGGACGGGCGTGGTGCATGCTGGGTCGTGGTACCAGAGCTCGATGGCTCGCTGCAGGATGGGCATGTAGGCCGGATATCTGCAGGCGTGGGTGAAGGACAGTTTTCAGACAGATCAGATCACAAACAAACAGGGTTCAGATCAGTTTGACAGGTGAGCTCGGCTGTGAGCAGCTCTGAGGTCAAAGGATACATCCAGTCAAACAGCATCATGAAGCTCGTCTTGGCGTTGAAGGCGAACGCGATGCCGCGCAGGTCTCTGACCAAACCCACCAGAGTCCTCTGCAGGAGACGACCGGAGGAGAAAACTGTCAGTTAACATGTCTGAGTGTGTGTGTGTGTGTGTGTGTGTGTGTGAGTGTGAGTGTGTGTGTGTCACCTTGGCTTCCTGCTCGTTGAAGGTGTTGGTGCTCAGCATCTGAGCCACAGCTTCAAACGCAGCCGTCAGAGGAAGCATGAACTGTTCAAACTGGTCCTCGTCTTCACCTGCAGACAAACACACAGCGCCCCACGCAGGACGCTCGGTGAACACACAGCTTTTAAGGACCGTCACAGCACCGAACACACAAACCAGCCAACAAACAGCCAACAAACAGCAACCAACAGCCTGCATGTGAGAGGTTTGTGTCGAACTCATTTATCTTCGGCTGAGCAGGAATCATCTGGAGGACAACAGACCTGCTTCACTCGCCGTGTGTCTGACTGTCAGGAGACTTTCAAGAGAACTTTTGAAATGTTAGAAAAAAAAGACCAGGCTCGTTTCCAAATAAACTCGGCTCTGCATAGCACAGTGTGGTCAGCAGGGGGCAGTGTAGGCAACGTTACACATGACAGTGATAAAGAGAGGAGAAGAAGAAAAGTTCAGCTGCTTGTGAGCCTCTAAACACCTTAAAGAAGAAATGAAACGGGTCAAAGGAGAGAAACTCAGAAACATCTTGCTCTTCTCTCTGGAAACAGCTGATTGGTCATGTGATTTTAAAGTTTGCCACCTCAGAGCCTCTGAAGTGCACCAACTCCTCACCGACTCAGGAGGGCGCCAGAGGGTTTCAGTGAAACTGACCTTTTTTAATGAGAGTTTGAAACGCAGATTAAAAGGAAATGATGAACAGCGACAGTGAACTCAACACGAACACACACACACACACACTGAAAGTCAGGAGCAGATTCTCTGGAGATCGGCTCAAATCTAAAATCTTAACTCATCCAGTGAAAACGGATCAAAGATCTGACAGGATGCAGCAGGTGACAGAAACACTGGATGAAAAAATGCTGTGTGTGTGTGTGTGTGTGTAATTACCTAGATCAACCATTAGCAGGCGCCCCAGTGCCGTGTAGAAGGTGGTCCGACATCTCATGTCGCTCAGGTTGGACTGGTTGTTCACTCCCAGGAAGGAGAAGTGTTCACTCTGCGGGACAGACAGGAGGTCAGAACCAGCACACATCGTTTAAAACTTTATTTACTGTGTGTCGCTGTGTGTGAGTGTGTGCGTGTGTGTGTGAGAGTGTGTGTGAATATGTGTGTGAATGTGTGTGTGTGTGAGTGTGTGTGTGTGTGTGTGTGTGAAGCGTCTGCCGTGAACTCACTGTGTGGTTGTTCAACATGAACTGGACAGCACTGAGCTTCACCAGCTTCCTCACACTGCTGTATGTGAACAGACATGAAGTCAAGGAGAAAAACACACATGTGGACTGTTTACATTACATTACACACACACACAGACACACACAGACACACACAGACACACACAGACACACACACACACACACAGACGCACACACAGGTGAAGGATATCCTAAGGACAGGTCGTTCAGTAGTTGGAGTGTCTTGGAGGTGATTGGTTCACACTGGCCCCAGTACTTCAAGTTTGTGATGCTGAAAGAGAGAAAATGTGAGAAAAAATGACTCATGGTGAAAGAAAAGCTTCAGTGAGTCTGTGTGAGTCCGTGTGAGTCCATGTGAGTCCGTGTGAGTCCATGTGAGTCCGAGTGAGTCTGACTGAGTCCGTGTGAGTCCGTGTGAGTCCATGTGAGTCCGTGTGAGTCCATGTGAGTCCGTGTGAGTCTGTGTGAGTCCGTGTGAGTCCATGTGAGTCCGTGTGAGTCCATGTGAGTCCATGTGAGTCCGAGTGAGTGTGTGTGAGTGTGTGAGTCAGTGTGAGTCTGAGTGAGTCCAAGTGAGTCCGTGTGATTCAGTGTGAGTCCGTGTGAGTCCATGTGAGTCCTAGTGAGTCCGAGTGAGTGTGTGTGAGTGTGTGAGTCAGTGTGAGTCTGAGTGAGTCCAATTGAGTCCGTGTGATTCAGTGTGAGTCCGAGTGAGTCCGTGTGAGTCCGTGTGAGTCAGTGTGAGTCCGAGTGAGTCCGTGTGAGTCTGTGTGAGTCCGAGTGAGTCCGAGTGAGTCTGTGGGAGTCTGTGTGAGTCCGAGTGAGTCCGAGTGAGTCCGTGTGAGTCCGAGTGAGTCCGAGTGAGTCTGAGTGAGTCTGAGTGAGTCCATGTGAGTCCGAGTGAGTGTGTGTGAGTCTGAGTGAGTCAGTGTGAGTCCGAGTGAGTGTGTGTGAGTCTGAGTGAGTCAGTGTGAGTCAGTGTGAGTCTGAGTGAGTCTGTGTGAGTCAGTGTGAGTCTGAGTGAGTCAGAGTGAGTCCGAGTGAGTCCGACTGAGTCTGACTGAGTCCGTGTGAGTCCGAGTGAGTCCGAGTGAGTCCGAGTGAGTCCGAGTGAGTCTGAGTGAGTCAGTGTGAGTCTGTGTGAGTCTGAGTGAGTCTGAGTGAGTCTGAGTGAGTCTGTGTGATTCAGTGTGAGTCCGAGTGAGTCCGTGTGAGTCCGTGTGAGTCCGTGTGAGTCCGAGTGAGTCCGTGTGAGTCCGAGTGAGTCCGAGTGAGTCAGTGTGATTCAGTGTGAGTCAGTGTGAGCCCGAGTGAGTCCGTGTGAGTCAGTGTGAGTCTGAGTGAGTCTGTGTGAGTCTGAGTGAGTCCGAGTGAGTCCGAGTGAGTCCGTGTGAGTCAGTGTGAGTCTGAGTGAGTCTGTGTGAGTCCGAGTGAGTCAGTGTGAGTCTGAGTGAGTCTGAGTGAGTCTGAGTGAGTCCGTGTGAGTCCGAGTGAGTCAGTGTGAGTCTGAGTGAGTCTGAGTGAGTCCGAGTGAGTCCGAGTGAGTCAGTGTGAGTCTGAGTGAGTCTGAATGAGTCTGTGTGAGTCTGTGTGAGTCTGAGTGAGTCTGTGTGAGTCAGTGTGAGTCTGGTTGAGTCTGAGTCTGACTGTGAGTCTGAGTGAGTGTTTGTGAGTCTGTGTGAGTCTGAGTGAGTCTGACTGCTTCATTCACAGTAAACTGAATCATTTAAACACATTTCAATAACAGACTGAACACAAACTACACATCTGTAGTTTCAAAACTTTATTTTTACTCACATTTTCCCGATAAAGACACTGAGTACCATCGTCTCGTCGTTTAACCCCAGAACTTCTGATAGTCGTCGATAAAGCTGCAATCAAAACACACACACACACACACACCTATGAATGAGGTCATAATACACACATTTGACAGAACTCATGTTGCTCCAGCTAATGAAACTTGTGTCTCTGCGTCTCCTGTCCATCAGGTCACAACCTTTAGGGTGTAAACTTGTTCAGATTGAACAAACACACACTGACACACACTTTTATCTGTGAGCTGTGTGTGTTTCTGATGCTCGTGTGTCAGAATCAGGTCACAGCTTCTGGTTGGGAACTGATGGACAGGATCCACGAGCTGGAAACCTTCAGTCACACAGAACTACGGGGCTCTGCAGGTCAGTGTGGAGCTCATGAAGCCTGACGGTTCGTCCCTCATCAGACTGAGTGTATTTACACTCTGAATATACATCCGTGTGTGTGTGTGTGTGTGTGTGTGTGTGTGTAACGGAGGTCTGTGCAGACTGACCTGAAACCTGCAGCCTCACATGAACCTTTGAGATCTTGGAGGTTTTTGTTTCTGGGTTCTGCTTCGTGTTCTACAAACCTGAGCGTTCTGGGTTTCTATCGTGGGACAGGAAGTGTTCAGTGAGGCTGCAGACGTCAGCATGTTTGTTTTCTGATCAGCTGTTTGGAGGATCCTGGTTTTCTGCTGTGAACGTGAACATCAGAGCCTGACTGCAGAAACTTGGTCCTCCTGGTTTGAACTACGTCATTTAACCTGCTCACAGTGAGACAGGAAGTGAAAGGATGGATGCTTCTCCTCTGAGAACAACCTGCTGTTTCAGGTTTGGTATCATCTCCTGAGGATCTGGAGTTCGAGGAACTCGTCCTCCAAGGAGAGTGAAGATGAGTGGAGACAGAAGCAGAACGACAGCTCGGATCCACACTAACTTACAGATCAGGAGTGTAAGAAAAGACACTGAGGCCACTTCTTCTGCCTCTACAACTACAGGAACACAGAGGAGCAGGTTCATGTCAGGGATATCTGCTGCTACGTCTGAGAAGAACCTCTGAGGGGAGCAAACACCGACCACCAGGTCACATGACTCTACGCTTTCTACTATCAACCACTTATCTGGGACGTTCACATTTTGCAGTTTCTGCCCCGAACAAAGAGAACACACACACACACACACACACACACACACACTCGGTCAGTCAGCATGAAGCGGCACAATGCAAACACACACTCAGACTAACAGGCTCTGAAGAACCTGCTGCCGTCAGCACGAGCGCACGCCACCGGACAAAGACCAGCTTGCTCCCACCCACTGTGAGCGGCGGAGGGTTCAGAGGGGGGGCAGCAGGGTGGGAGGCCAGGTCAGGGCTCATTTAACACAACACACACATGTTACAGAGCCAGCAGGCGGGGGGGGGCGGGCCGTCTCATCAGAGGACTGTGATTGAATTCATGTCAGAGCTGAAGATGAGCTCAACATGTTTAAATCCAAACAAACAGCCAATCAGACTGCAGGTTCAGACACACGTCAGGCTGAACATCCACCATGTGACAGACAGCGCTTCCTGCCCCCCCTAGCCCCGCCCCTGGCCCCGCCCTCCCACAGACACCTGCAGCAGCGTCATCAGGTCTGTTCTCACCTTTGATGATTTCTGCACCTGGTCGCCGATGTAGATCTTCCTGAACTGCTCGAAGAAGCTGAGCATGGCGAGCTCCAGGCGCTCGTTCCCGGCCTGAGCCAGCCGGGAGTCGGTCAGGTTCATCAGCTGGAGCACCCTGAGGGTCCACACACACACAGAGACACACACACACACACACACACACATTGAATCAGAGAAATCTTGTGAGAAATGTGAAGGTATGAAGCTTCATCTCATCACAGGATGTTTTGTGCAGTTTTTTTGAAGGAGACAAAAACTTTTCTGAGTTTTTCTCGTCAGTTTGATGATATTTTTAGAGTTTCATCTCACCGACAGACTAACTCTCCGTCCATGGCGTCCTGTTCATCTGTGCTCGCAAACGACACCCGTCCACCAATCACAGCCCCGATTATATAAACCAACCATGTTAATCGACCTGCAGAGGAAAGTCAGAGACTTTTACATCAAACACTAAAGACTCAGATTGCAGACAGCGATCAGGAAGAGACATTTAGAAAACACAACACAGCTGGAGCTTGAGGTGGGGCTGCAGCTCGTACCTTCCTGCACCGTGATGTCTGCAGTGCTGGAGTTGGTGGACTGCAGCAGCTCCTGGTAGGTCTGAGCCGCCTGGTCGAACAGCTGGACCAGCAGAGCACAAGTCTTCTCGTACTCACACCTCCCGATGGTGGATAACTGGTCCAACTGCTGCTGGACCAGGCCGGCGTCGTCCAAAGGGTCTTCTAAACCATCTCTGCTGAGACAAAACGTCCATCAGTCACCTACAACTCAGAGTTCTGGAGCTCTCGTGAGTCTGTCTGACACATTTCTGTCTGCGTTAAAAAGCAAAGCTCAGTTTAGAGGAGTTTGAACCCGCGTTGTTTGCATCCATGTTTACTGGCTGCCAGTCTGTTAATGTGCTGCTACGTTTCTAACCATCAACCATCAGCCCACCTGGAAGATCAGAGCTCCATGAAAAAGCAAAGACTTCAGCTGCTGGTGATTTACAGGCAGCTCCTCAGAGTGAGTTCATATAACATCCATAACTCATCTGCAGCTGAAAACCTGTATTTTAGGAAACGTGTGTTTGCTTTCCTGCTCAGAGTTTGAAAAGAAGCAAAGAGAAACCTGAGGATGACGTGGACCGACTCCAGCCGTGACGTGATGTAGGCCTTGGTCACCTCTGGAGTGTAGGTCTCCAGCAGGTGGGGCTCGGTGGCTTTGACGTAGGGAACCGACGCTGCCAGACGCTGCCACAGACTCAGCAGGTAGTGAACACTGTTAGGGGCAAACTCCCAGTGCTGAACACAGGAGGACAGGGGACAGGTGAGAGAACAGGTGAGGAACAGGAGAGGAAACAGGAGAGGAACAGGAGAGGAAACAGGTGAGGACACAGGAGAGGAAACAGGTGAGGACACAGGAGAGGAAACAGGTGAGGAACAGGATAGGAAACAGGAGAGGAAACAGGAGAGGAAACAGGAGAGGAAACAGGTGAGGAACAGGATAGGAAACAGGAGAGGAAACAGGAGAGGAAACAGGAGAGGAAACAGGAGAGGAAACAGGTGAGGAAACAGGAGAGGAAACAGGAGAGGAAACAGGAGAGGAAACAGGTGAGACATGTATCTGATGTCTGATTCAGCTCAGCAGGAGGAAACAATCAGTAAAACAGGAAGTTTTGGAGACAAACGTCAGTCAGGAGCTGATGTGGGAATAAAACGGTTCGGTCCGACATGTTTCATCAGCGTCTGAACTTTCTGTTCTCTGATGCTCATCGTCTGCTGTAAACACAGAGGCCACAGGTGTGAACGCCACCCACCTGCAGACTGGTGACGGTGAAGTTGGCTATGAGGCGAATAACTTCAGGGTAGTTTTCTACTTTGACCAGCTCCCCCAGCTGGTAGTTACTCTTCAGCCTCGCCAGCAGACGGCAGAACTCGTGGTAGTTGTTTGGATCCGGCAAACACTGAAACACAGACGGGTCACATGGTCAGACGGTCAGCAGGTACAGGCTCCGGACAGGTGAGCTGCATGTGAGCCACAGACCTGAGGGTTCGCTAGTATCCTCTTTACTCCGTCCACCAAATGTGACAGGAACTTTGCTCGCTCTGCGTTGTTGAAGAGAGACCTCCTGACCGAGGCGATCTGGACTAGACATGACAACACCTGAACACAAGCACAACAACAGGTCACACAGGAAGCTTCACCGCACTGCAGAGGAGAAACCAGGATGTGGAGAGCAAACTCACCAATGGGGAGAGGGACGGAGGGATGGAATGATATAAATTGAAAAACAGCTGCAGGGTGGAGGAATCAAGAAACGCTGGAAGACAGAAACAAAGAAGAAGTTTCACATGAACGTCGACAAAAAGTCTGAAAACTTCTGTTTGTCAGAGCAACAATCCAAAACTCAAAACCACTCAGTTCACTGGGACAGACAGAGAACTGCTGATATCTTTGATTGATTGATCTGTTTTAGATGCTGCCTGGCCGACGTTGGGCGGAGCACCGTGAACTCTGCAGCTACCTGATCTCCACGACGTGGGGATCTGCACGGTGCACAGGTCGTCCGACGACTCGTCTGTGGAAGTTCCTATAAAGTCGTAATTGAGGCAATTGTAGCTGAGTTTGAGCAGCTGCATCAGCAGGCCGTGCTGAGACTCATCGTTCAGGTTCAGGTTCTTCCCCGAAGCCTGAAAACAAACCAACAACCCGTCAGGTGGAGACAGAGACAGATGTTCTCCGCACGACGCGACACGACAAGATTCTCCTGTAATCTGGAAACAGATTAAAAACCTCCTGCGATGAGTTCAAACTTAAAGTTCTTTATCGTTTGTGATCTAAGAGCTGTTCTTCATTCTTTGTGTTTTTATTCATTGTATTTTTAATAAAATGAAAATTCATTAAAAAAGTGCTGACAGAGGATATTTTTCTTTTTAACACTGATCATATTTCAAACAGCTTTCTTTAGTTTTGATCAGGACTTTTTAATCAATTTACATTCTTAAAGCATTAACGAACGTATTTTAAATATGTACCTCATATTGTTAAGTTGTTTTAAAATGTTTAAAATAATACTTGTTTAACATTATTTTCATATTTAACATGAAATCTGTGCAAGAACTTCTAAGAACACCTGAACAGGTAATAACTCTGCATCCCTACAAGTAACTACAGACAGCATTTAATTTCCCCTGCGATGTATTTACAGACGCTTTTATTTTGAAGCAGCCTGCATCGATCTGAGAGAAGCTGCAGCATGTTGGTGAAGGAAACGTTTGGTCTGACCAACATATGCAGATTAAACCTGTTTGACCACCTGATTTACAGGAAGTGAATCTGTCCTCTCAGTTCGAGCCGTACCGGTAAAACAGGTGTACCTGTTTGAGGAGGTTGCAGGAAAGAGTGAAAATGTCGAAGAGGGAGGAGTCTCTGAAGGAGGACGCTATCTTCCTGTGTTTGGTCAGAGGATGCGTCGTGTCGGCCTGTCGAAGGGAAACAAACCACGTTAAACGTTTCCGACACGATGGAAAGAGAAAAAAAGAAGGCTGAAGAGACGACAACGCACCTGATTGATCTCATTGGTCAGCTGAGACAGGATGGTGACGCCGATGATGCAGTGCTCAACACTATCCTGTGAAAACACACCGAACAGAGACACACACACCGTTACACACACAAGCTGTGCTGCTGCAGGGTGTGAGGCCATGAAAACACACACACACACAGACACACACACACAGACACACACAGACACACACACACAGACACACACACACAGACACACACACACACCTGCAGAAAGCGTGTGACGTCAGCGATGACGTTTCTGAAGACGTAGTCGTCCTTCTGGCAGTCGAACCAGCCCAGTTTGGTGATCCTGGCGTACAGCTGGATCAACGCCTGCGTCACGAACGCTGCTAACTTCGGCCGCGTGGCCAAATAATTCAGCACATAGTTCCCTGATGAAAACACACACACACACACAGACACACAGACAACAGCAGCTTCAGGTGAGACCAACAACACACCTGAGACACTTTCACCAACTTATTTCCTGTTTCACATGTTTGCAGATTAATGGAAGAAAAAAAAGACTGAAGTTGGACTGTGTGTGTTTGAGAAACACGTCAGCTGAATGTTCTGTCAGGTTGTGTTGGTGTGTGTCGGTGTGTGTCGGTGTGTGTCGGTGTGTGTGTGTAGCTGTGTGTAGCTGTGTGTAGCTGTGTGTAGCTGTTTCAGTGTGAACCCTCTGAGAGACGCTGAACAAGACGCGTGATGATTGTTAAAGAAAAGTGTCTCGTTCGGTTCGTTCGTGGTTTCTGAAGTTGGTGCCAAAAGTGGAGCAAAAGTTTTTCACTTTTTTTATTCACCGTTTTTAAAAAAAAGCCACATTTCCTTCATTTAAACAGGACAGAGAAGTTAAAACCATCGTATTAAAACTCTAAAATGTGCGGTCGTGTCAGCAGCTGCTCGTCTTCACTCCACCTGCTCCGTCACATTCAGACACGCAGGAACAGACGACTCCCACAAAGTTCATCAGTGTAAAGTCAGAACAGATCAATCACAAATCAATCAATAAACTGCAACTGTGGACATATGTTGTCAATAATTCCAGATCATGTGCTGTTTGTTGAATGTGATCCGAGTATCAGTTCTTCCTGTTTGGCTTCATGAACATTTACCTGCAGATCAGTAATCAGTGTGATCAGTGTGATCAGTAATCAGTGTGATCAGTGATCAGTGTGATCAGTGTGATCAGTAATCACACTGATCAGTGATCGGTGTGATCAGTGTGATCGGTGTGATCGGTGATCTCTTTGGAAAAGACCCTCAGCCGTGTTTTGCAGCTTGTGTTCATGCAGACTGAGTTTTATTTGTTCACTTAGAAAGAAACAGCAGAATCAGAGACGTGTGTGTTTAATTTGACCACGTCTGCTGATTTATTCGTCCAAATCAAAATGAAAGTTATAAAGCAGAAGAGAAGTGCGTCGCTGTGCTGCTGCCTGAGCGGAGCGTCGCTGCACCAGCAGTGTGACTGGAACAGCGTCGCCATGTGGGCGCCGTTAAAGGAAGCAACGAGGAGTTTCAGTGAAAATGTTTTCGGCTGCAGAGACGTGGAAATACTCACGGATGTCAATCCGTTGTTCGAGCGGTAGAGGGTTACTGGTCCGAGACACCAGTTTAGACAAACAGGTGGCTGCAAGCAGCTGAGAATATGACGACTGTCAGAAGAGAGAGAGAGAACTGCATCAGCACAAATGAAAACTCTTCACGTTCTGCAGTTATTCATGATGGAACATGCAGGTTTTATTGTGAAGATGTTTCTTGTGGACTTCTACTCAAGTACAGTAATGTATTGAACGTGGAGTATTTGTGTTTTGCAGCTGGACTCCAACATGTCAGAGCTCCTCCAGCTGTGGCGGCTGATACTCACGCTGCCTCGCTCCAGCAGCAGCTGGCATTTGCTGAGACAGTCGGGGCTGTTGGTGAACTCCACCAGAGCTTTCTCTGCCTGGTGTCGGACGGCGGTGTCGGTCGTCTCATACAGCTGCTTACACAGGATCTCCAGCTGGGCAAGGCCCTAGATAAACACAGAGAGGTGGAAGACACCAGGCTTATCAGCAACCAACAGTCCCACACACGCTCAAACAAAAACTTTATTAACAAGACACACCAGTCAAAAACAGGCAGCAAAAAAACGCCTCAACGTCCTGCAAACAGACAGAAAAACTAATGCAGAGAATCTACTGACGAGGCGTTTAATGACCATGAACCGCAGAGCGACTTCGAGCCGAGAACAACTCGTCCAACAGTCGATGAAGAGAGTATTGATTGAATAATGATGATTAGGTTTCATCCTGGATGAAGCTTCTCCAGTGTGAGAATTTGCTGCTTTTCTTTGCTTCAACAGGCTGATAAACTGAGTTTCCTGTGTTTTGACATCTGAGGACTTTAGGAAACTCTGACCAACGTTTTAGGGCTGAAACAGACTTCAGGAAACAGTGAATATTGTAAAGTTTCAGAATTAAACAAATTAATAAAAAAGAAGAGCTCTCTTGTTACATATGTCAAATGATTAAAAATACAAATATCTTTTATTTACTATCATTTCATATGAAAGAAAAGTGTTCGGTCTCTTTGTTCGAGCAGCTGGAGGCGGAAAGTGTTTCTGGAGTTTTGGCTCAAAAAATGTCTCGAATGACTTTCATCAAAACTGTTGCAAATGAATTTTATGTTGACCAACTAAACGCTTGTTCATGCTGAGCGCTCATCACTTCGCTTCAGGTGTTTTATGGAAAACCAGCTGGAAACAATGACGGGAATCAAACACTTCTGTTAGTTTCCTGTCTGACGGTGAGGAAGGTTACAGCCTCCTCATCACTTCACACGTGATGTTTTCAGCTTTTCAACGGAGGAGACGAATGATGCTGAAGTCACATGACATCATGAAAAAATGAAAACACACATTCAAAACTTCAAAACCTCAGAAGAAGCTTCGTGTTCGTCGTGTTTCCGGTCGGTTTTGTGCACAAAAACAGGCGGAAAGAAACAAACAAGTTCACTCTTTTCACTCGCCTCCGGATGAAAACAGTGTTAATGTCACAGTTACAGCAGCAGATTGTGAGACATTTACTGCCGAACACTCAATGATATCAAGTTCATTCATGTGGCTGAGCAGGAAAAGTGCTGAGTCATGCTCAGTCACAGTGAGATGCCAGGCGCTGATAGATTCAAAATGGTGGTGGGGCCGCCGGGTTAAAGAACAAGATTAGAGGTGGTGGGGGCGGTGGAGGTCCGACACACGTGGCCGAGCATTCGGTGTCCACATCAGTGTGTGCAGAGTTCGAGGTGGAGTGTGTGTGCTGGGCGGTGAGCAGGTGAGCAGGTGAGCGGCAGTGAACGCTGCAGCAGGTGCGACAGCCTGTTACATCATGTGTTCACTGTGACTCTGCTGGCCTCTGATAAGGAAACAGCACCAAACCCTGCCGGCACCGTGAGAGGACAAACTCAAAACTCTCAGATCAACTGAGACAGGCAGACAGGTGGAGGTGCGGAGGTCCAGCTGTGAAACCATGTGGTCTGATCCGAACATTCACTGTGCTGGTTCTGGTTCTGATGCTGCTGTCAGAGGGGCCTCCTCCCGTGTGTCGGTGGAGTATAGATGTCTGAGTTAACGAGGTGCACCTGAACGCACCATGAAGTGTCCCAGAGCAGAGGACAGAGGCAGCGTGCATGTAAATGAAACCAAAACGCAGCAAAGACTCAGCAGTTTTTTATTCCACGACTATTTTAGCACAAAGCCGCCGGTGTGGCCGCTCGCCCTCTGAGATTTGACACTACTGGCGGATTTTAACTTGTGCACATGTGAAAATTTACAGATTTTTGTGGGATTCATTATAAGTATGATTTCTAAAACAAAGCTGAGCACAAACAGCCAGGATTATATTTAAATTTGACAAAATGATTCAAACAAATCCGTGTGGTTTGTGGCCGTTTGCATCGATGCCGGGAAACACGGAGCGTCGGATCCACAAACTGTTTACGTCCTCGGTCCCTGCTCCCGGGACAATGCCTGCCAGCCGACAGATGTGTTTTTGGGTTCTAATTTTAAATCAAACCGCTTCTATTTTTACATGGTATGTGTCCCGCCTGACAGCAGACAGATGTGATTCTGCTTCCCAGTTTTTAATCACAGCTTCCACTCGGCTCCCACACGAGCAGTTTCGTGTGGACTCAGCTGTCGTCTCTCAGGTGATCACATCGTCTGACTCAGGAAAAAATCTGCTCTACATGAAGTGATTATTCAGTTCATCCATCGGTTCATTTTCAATAATGCAAATAATCATTATCATTAATCATCGATGTGCATCGTCTGTGCATATGAATATTTTACTGCTGGGGTTCAGTGAACTAAACGCCGCAGAGACTCGCTGACTCGCTGCAGCTCAGCAGAAGATGTTAAAGTTAGAAACACAGTAGATTTGCAAACATGGAACAGAGGATTAATAATAGACACAGAGATGTTGGTGGTTAGAGGATTTGCTTAATTGTTCTACTAACAAGCCAATTTTGGTTCAACAAGGTGTAAAACTTCTGTCGCTGCTCGTTCGGATAAATTTCCTGCAGACGGACTTCTGTCAGTGATTTACTGCAGAGTGAACGAACGCACTCGTTTGGCTTCGAGTCCCGGCGGTTTGAAAAAAGCTGCTGCAGTTTGGAGGATTTGCTGCTTTTCTTTGTCTCATGTGACACCAGAGTGAATAACTCGTATGGACGACAAGATATTTCAGGACAACTTTTCTGACTTTAGTAACTGTGACGAGAACTTTACACTATTTTTTTTACATCAGATTTACAACAACACAAGTCACTGAGAAGCTAATATTCAGATCAATCAATAATGAAATGAGTTTTCCTGCTTCTGCCAGAAGTTTTATGAATCTTTTGAACCAAAAGGGTTGATCTCGCTCAGTGTGTGTCGACATTTCCTGTTTTTACCTCAGTGTTACCTCATAGTACGTCTGAGCCCCAGAAAATGTCTTAATTAAAAGTTCTTTTGTCGAAATCTCAGCAGGCAACAAAAAACAGACACGTGTCGGTTTTTCATCACACGGTCTGAAGTTTGAAACAGACAAAATGCACACGTGTGATGGTCTGGGGTCTATGTGACAACATAAACACAGCGGGATTAAAATGTAAAGAAAACTGAGAGGAACACTGACTTGCATGTAAATTATTCAAAAAGTTGTTCTATTAAAGATTTTTATTAAATGCAGCCTTTATGCTTCACTTTTATTTAAACTGTCATGATTTCAAAAAGCTTCTAGTCCTTCTTTCTTATAACATCTCTGATTTACAACAGCATTGATCATAATAATATTAATATCATATAAAACAAAATAACTGCTTCTGATTAAAATCCCATCATGACAAACTGGCAGATTGATGCGTTTCCAGTGAACTCCAGCGTTGGAGCGGCTGTGACCTCTGCGCTCGAAAAGCCTCGACATTTATCAACCACACTTGAGACGGTTAAATATTGACAGCGAACAATAACAGCAACAGCTTCACTCTTCGCATAAACACTTCCGAGTGTACGATCAAGATATCAGCTTTCTAACGTGGCTTCCATTACAGGCCTGAAACCAGCGATCAATAAATCAATCACCTGGTTCTTCAGTCTGCCAAGTGTCAGAAAACACAGACTGTGTAAAGAGTTCAGGCTGAGCTCCGTCAGCGTCCTGTTTTGTCCCACCAACAGTCAACAACTCACAAACATATTTTACTGGATATTATAAAACTGCAAATGACACCAAAGTTCTGACGTCAGTTTCTCTGCTGTGAGTCTCAGGTTCAGCTCGCTGTGGCGGAGCTGCGATCAATAAAGGAAACCAGGTGACTCGTGACGTCCGAAGCTTCAAACGTCTGTTTCTGCTCCAGAAGGAGCTTCATGCAGTTCGACTATTTAAAACCTCTGATCAGCAGAAAAGAGGCAAATTCATATGAGAACATCCCACCAGCTTTTTATTGATTATTATAATGCAAAATATCTGAAGTTCATGCAGCACTTGTTGACAATATTATTACAGAACTAATGGCATGCAGCCGTCCTGGACTTTAACTGCTCACGTGCTGCAGAGCCTCAGTTTATTTATTATACGACTCGCTGCTTCGTGTTCAGCTGGTTGTTAAATATCTTATCTGAACACTTCTGGGTTGGTGGCTGTTGGATGGATTCAGCAGGACATCTGAAGATGATGCCTTCAGTTATCAGGAAGTAACTTTCTGACATTTTATGGAAAAAACACTGAAAACATAGAAAATAAACCACAGATCATTTAAGATTTAATGTTTTTTAGATGTTTCTAAAAAAGTGTTCTTTTCATTCTTTATCATGCAATGCAATGAAGCACTTTCAATAAAATAAAGAAGTAAAAGACAAAAGGGGGGGGGGGTCTGAGAGTAATCGGCCTTTATCTTTTACAAACAGATCACGATCCCCTCTCGGGCTCAGGTGACAAAGCAGTAAAATCCAGCTGTTTGGATGAAATCCAGAGGATCTCTGCTCGTGTCAGCGCTGCTAGCATGGAGGCTGGAGCTGCTCCTGGTCACCTGGACTGCTGTCAGGTGTCCTGAACATCTGGCTGAGAGCTACACCGCCTGAGTTTCAGTATTATGGCTCTGACATTAAATGACTGGTGTCCATGAGTCCTGCTAGCTGCATCACGCTACATGCTACTACTGAAACAATAACACGGCACATGAAGGCAGCTTAAATTAAAACAGCATGGGTTTGTTTGAGATGTTATGGAGGGTCAGTGGGGTAAAAGAGGGGATTTTAACCAGATACATGAACCTGTGTAGGTGGACCCCAGCCAGCGACCCTCTGCTCCGTGTCCTGCAGTATTACCAAACATGTGTCCATCCACACCACGACCAGCTAGCTTACAGCAGGCTAACGTTAGCTAAACAAATCAGCACTGCTTAGTTACGCACATAAACAACGCGGGGGGAAAATCCCCCCCGTCCTCCATTCAATGTTCCCCGCATCCATCACGGAGCCGGCGGCCGCGGGCGGTGACCGGCTCGACAGAAACAGTTAAACACACCGAACCGTATTTTCAAACGGGCTCGGGCGGGAGAAGTTGACGTCTGGGCTGCAGCTAAGGTTAGCATGCTAACCTGCTGCAGGGTCAGCTAGCATTAGCACGGCAGGAGCTCACTTTAAAACATGAACCTCTGAGCGCAGAGCCCCGAAAAACGGGACCACCGGCCGGTTCACGACCCCGGAGACCCGCGGCGACCCTCAGTGGCGCCAAACGGACAGGAACCTGTCCGCGTTAGCCGCACGGCTATCTGTCCACGGCCAGCCCGTCCGGGTTTTATTGTTTACTTCACTGAAATACGCCGATAAAACACACCGATTTCCCGGTGATGCCGAGCCTCGGACCGACACGAGCAGCGGGGACCGTGCGGGCTTCAGCCC
This sequence comes from Acanthurus leucopareius, assembly GCA_029814765.1. Lineage (NCBI taxonomy): Eukaryota > Metazoa > Chordata > Actinopteri > Acanthuriformes > Acanthuridae > Acanthurus > Acanthurus leucopareius. The sequence continues at coordinate 14,660,161 of JAQMCX010000027.1, read as the reverse complement.
GGGGGCTCACATGCTTTTGTTTTCCTTTTCGAGCCCTAAATCACCTTCGCCGCTAACAGAAGCTAAGCAGCCCGAGCAATGACAGCAGGCCACAAGTCAACACAGGCAGCCACATCCTTTCTTTTACCGCCGACAGCCCCGCCGCGGCCGCCTCCCGCACGCAGCGGCCGCACGCCGCCTCCGTGCCGGCGGCGCAGCACGCGAATCCGCCTTCAACCTCATTTTTACGCCCGTGGATTAATTGTCGATTACAAAAACATGAAACCTCTGCTTACCTGCACATGATCCGCCATTTTTCTCCATTTCATGCACCTCTCACTCCCCCGCTTATGGGTATGGAAAGTGACAACAGCGCCCCCCGTGGCCGCCCCCCGCTGCTGGCGGAGCTCATTCATTTCAGGCTGCTGACAAACGACACGAGGTTTCATTCAACACGACTAAAAACCCGAAAAGATCCAACTTCACGGAGTCTCTGCGACCTCAGGCTGCACCTGACGCAACAGGTATTATCAATTCATAATCGATCAGACTCCAACACTTGGGAGTCTGAAACGGGAGAGAGTTCAACAGTTTCTGCTCAGAGAAAACACAAAGTTATTAAATTATTAAATTATTGAATAATCAAAATACTTGGTGATTACCTGTGTGTAAAAACCATTGATCAACTGATCGACCGGTGTTTTGAGCTCTGGCCCACATTAGACAAAATCATTTACCTTCTTATTTACATTTTGCTGATTAATTTAGGTCTCACAAAGGAGAAGGACAGAAACATTTCACTGGTCACCTTAAAAAAACAGAAGAATACTACAAACAACATGATACAAATATACAACAAACACAACTAAACAATAAAGGAAACCAAATACTAATCACACCAAACAGAAGATTAACTAAATGAATATTGACCCAAAACAAAAGGACGTTTGCACAAAAGATTAACAAGTGAAGTTAAAATGAAGTTAAACAAAAAAGCTCAACAACATTTCAAACATCTCTGCTCTTTTCTTCTTTAGTTCCCTCATTTAAAAACAAACAGACTATATTATAACCTTACAATGACAGATGATAGTAACATGGCCATTAAACTGTTGAACCATGAAATGTTCTTTCATTTAAGGCTCTTTAAGACTGATATTATTACTATTATTTATTTATTTATTATTTATATTTAGTTTGAAATAAAAAAGTCAACTCTTATATATTAAGATTTTGTTCGAATCTTTATGCAAGAAATGCTGAATATACTGTTAACAATGTGATTTGGCAGGTAAATGATTATTTACACACAGTTTTTAATTTTACATTTACAGGAAAAATAAATATTAGTGAGAAACAATTAAACAATAAACAATGAAATGATGCAGCTGTTTAAATTAATTTTAGTTGCCCGTTTTCTGACGGTAAAATTATTAAATACAGACCTGTAAAAATGTGATATAATTTACTTTTCCTCACTATTTTGTTCGTTGTTTGATTTGAGTAAATTTTTTATTTCCTTTATTGTTTTTTTTTCCTTCTGAAGTGACTTGATGTCAAGTCTGAAGACCTTCATCTCAGAAATCAACTGTTTTCTGGTGAATCGTGAATTCATTCTTATGGCACCATGTTGTCAGACATGTTTCCTCCACCAGGGGGCGACACGTTATTTTCCCGGCAGCAGTGGCAGCGCGTGTTTCCTTGTTCCGGAAGCAGAGAAAAAGTGAAAGCGAACGAGCAGGAAATTCCCATTCAAACAGCGTCGTTGAATAAAAGCAGAGAGCTGATGTGAAAATGCAGTTTCTTCCTCTCAGACGCGTGTTTGTGTTCCTGCTGACGGGCCGACGAACGCGTCTGATCAATAACTCAGTATTGATCAAGGAAATGTGAGATGTTCGCGGTATCGGGAGAATATGGGAGCGGGCTGTGACCAGTGGTGCGTTTCAGTGCGCCTCTGAAAATCTAACGCTTTCACACATATTTATTTCTTTTTTAAAATAAAAACTGATGCACGTGACTAAGTTTGAGTGAATATTTTATTTTCGTTTTTTTAAGGAAAAATGATCCGATGAGCCGGAAGGAGCCGCAGAGAGCTTCAGTTCGATTTAACTGATCAGTCCAGCAGATGAGGAGACTCCTCACTTTACAGCAGGCTGTGTTCAATAACTGTAACAGTGATGTGTTCAGAGTCCTAAACTGACATGTTTTTTTCAGTTCTTATGAGTGTAAATCACAAAGCTGCCACAAGTCGGCGCTACATTTTCAATACGATGATCTAAGAACATCCGCCATCATTAGACACCTGAACGGGTTATTGTGGTGTTATAGTTCCTGCTGCGACCGCTGGAGGGCAGCAAACGCTGGGTATTCTGAGCTACGGAAACACGTGACGACACAATGCACCATCCACACTTCCTGTGACGACTTTCAAAATAAAGCGTCTCTCATGTGTTTCATCAGACAAAACCAGCGGTTAATTAAGATTTTCTGATCTTTTATTTGAGCAAATATGGAAAAAAACTTTTTGAAGTTTGATGAAAGACATTTACTGTGACTATGAAGCATAAACAAAAACCGGCCAAACAACATGAAGTTATATTTGTATATTTTTTAATGTTTTTATTTGTATGTGAGTTACTGAAGAGTAGTTTCATTAGTGTTGTGTGGAGATGCTTCAGCGCGGCTCATCTGATCTGTCACCGGGTAGAAAGCTGTCTTTATAGCGCTCTGCCCTTTCCTCACCAGCTGTTGCACTGCAGTAAAGTGGTCCACTTACCGTTGACCTTTTGTTGATGCACTGCAGCTTTACATTGCTCAGATGTGTTTAGCATTTCATCATCAAAAGGACTCTGCTCTCAGCTCGTGTTCGAGCTGGTGCTGAAAATAAATACGCTCTCTGATGTGTGTGAGCTCACTAAACTCCTGGTTTTAGCAAAGTGCAACGCAGCCTGTGCAGCTGAAAACACTGCTGTACTTTTACTGCAAGAAGCTGAAAACACTGCTGTACTTTTACTGCACGAAGCTGAAAACACTGCAGTACTTTTACTGCACGAAGCTGAAAACACTGCTGTACTTTTACTGCACGAAGCTGAAAACACTGCTGTACTTTTACTGCGTGAAGCTGAAAACACTGCTGTACTTTTACTGCGTGAAGCTGAAAACACTGCAGTACTTTTACTGCGTGAAGCTGAAAACACTGCAGTACTTTTACTGCGTGAAGCTGAAAACACTGCAGTACTTTTACT
>JAQMCX010000027.1:14637047-14650362 GCA_029814765.1 Acanthurus leucopareius | reverse complement strand
ACACACACACACACACACACACACACACACACACACACACACACACACACACAGACACACACAGACACACACACACAGAGACACACACACACACACACACAGAGACAGGGTTAGGGTAGTTTGTTATTAAATTTTATTATTCTCCAGTTGAACCTTCGACCTGCAGCCTCTGATGCTGCGTTCAAAGGCACTCTGGGTAATGTAGTCCACAGGAAATTTTGTTTACCGTCTCTGCTGGTGGTGACGTTGACTCGCTCAGAGGCCGGCTCTAATTGGCTGAGAGCAGAGACGCCGTTCAGTGACTGGATGATGAAGGTGTACTTGGTGTGTGGGCGGAGCCCCCAGACCACGACGCGGCGCTGCGTCAGGCCGCGCTGCGCCGGCCGGTACAGAACGCTGTCATCACACGGCGAACAGGAGCCGACCAATCCCTGAGGAGGAGACAGGAGGGGGTGGAGTCAGCAGGGAGGAGACAGAACCAGTTTCTGTTACTGGTCCGGCTTGTGGAACTGGACCACGTGATCAGGTTCTGACTGGATAAACTGGTCTAACTGGTCGTTCGGGCTGGGACTGAGCTGGTCTCATGCTCCTCTCTAACTGGTCTAACTGGTCTAACTGGTCCTGGTGGTTCTGGTCTAACTGGTCCTGGTGGTTCTGGTCTAACTGGTCCTGGTGGTTCTGACCCAGCACGGTGTTTTGGTACCTTGGTGGTGCTGCTGGTCCCGCAGGCGGAGCACAGGACTCTGTAGGTCAGGTCTGCCCGTCCTCCGCGGTCCAGCGGCTCGCTCCACTCCAGAGTCACCGAGGTGTCGTTGATCTGACTCACGATGGAGCGGGGAGCAGAGGGGGGGCCTGGGGGTCAGAGGTCAGGGGTCAGTGAGGTCATGAGGTCCTGAGTTTAGACCCACAGGCAGATCAAACACACACACACACACACACACACACACACACACGTTTATTTCCTCCTGAAAACTGCACAAACACACCGGAGAGGAAGCTGCGACTCAAAAGCAAAACTAATTAATTTTAATAAAATTATCACAAATTTTTCTGTTTCAAGCTTGTTTTTGTTACCAGGTAACCGACACACACACACACACACATACACACACACACACACACACACATACACACACACAGACAGAGTCATTGAACCCATTAGTTTGGCCTGATCACTGTTGCCTGGGGTGATGTGGTTAAAGGGGCGGAGTCATGGCAGTTAAAGAATTAATAGAGCTGTTTGTGTGTGTGTGTGTGTGTGTATAAAAAAAGCATGAGGGATGAGTGAAAATCATCAAATACAAAAGCAGAAACTCAGAGACTCAGGTGCATTGTGGGAGTGGGAGTCTTACGGGTGCAGGCGGACTGCGGCGGGTCGGAGTCGGCTCGGTGGTAACTCGGGTGACACGGGCAGTAGGCGGAGCCTGGGATCTGCGTGTTGCTGCTGGTTGGACATGGGTCACAGCCTCCGGGTCCAGACTCGGCCTTGAAGTGCCCTGATGGACACGCTGGGGAGAGCAGGGTTAGCATTAGCATTAGCATTAGCATTAGCATCTCGACCTCCAATCAGAAATCGTCTCTGAAACATTAAAAAGTAAAACAGATTTTTCCTCTCATTAAACAACCTCATGCAGATAAACCCGCCCCTGGAAAAGTCCCAGAATGCATCTCTTCCTCCTGAACAGCTGTGTGAGGACCTTTTTCAAACACGAAACTTTTATTTATCTGGAAAGTTTTCAAGGATTTAACCTTCAGCAGGAACCAATCAGCTGACAGCTGAGAGCCGCAGACAGACAGGAAGTGACACAGAGAGACAGACAGGCAGGCAGGCAGGAAGTGACACAGAGCAGACAGACAGAGAGACAGACAGACAGACAGGCAGACAGACAGACAGACAGACAGACAGACAGACAGACAGACAGGCAGACACGCAGGCAGGCAGACAGACAGACAGACAGACAGACAGACAGACAGACAGACAGACTCAGCAGCAGGTTTCTGTGGCTGCAGCGAGTGGAGACAGGAAGAGGAACATCACAGGGAGACAAAGACCACAGGAAGTGACCTCGACTCCAACAGGATGTGGAAAGTGCTGCCATGATGTCATCACTGCCAACTCCCGCCAAGCAGGAGACACACACTGACACACACTGACACACACTGACACACACACACACACACACACACACACACTCATACACACATACACACACACACACACACACACACTCATACACACATACACACACACACACACACCTGTTAAATAAACAGCTTTTTATTCAAACCTGCAGTTGTATTTCAACATGTTTGATTCCAACAGTTCTGAAGTTTTTTAATCCTGTTCAACCACAGTTTGCAGTCTGTAACTGTGTGCATGTGTGTGTGTGTGTGTGTGTGTGTGTGTGTGTGTGTGTGTGTGTGTGTGTCCTTCAGCTCCAGTGAGTGACTAAAGGAGCACAGCCTCATTACGGTCAACAAGTAAGCTATGCAGAGAGAGTGTTGATCCTCTCAGTAATTCACAGTTTTAATCAGCCCAATCAATCTTCACCCCTGTGACACACACACACACACACACTCACACACACTCACACACACACACACACACACACACACACGCTCCTCTCCGCCGCGTGCTGGAACATTTGTTTGCGGGTCCTTGACTCCCCCCTCCAGATGAGCTGCTCTACAAGCAGGCTAATAAAGCAGCTAATTGTCTGGTTGTCGGCGCAGGATTGATTTGTCTGTTTCAACACTGATAACACGAACAAATCTGCACACGGTGCTGCTCTACTGTAACTGCTGACATCCGACAGCCAAGTGTGTGTGTGCGTGTGTGTGTGTGTGTGCGTGTGCGTGTGTGTGTGTGTGTTTGAGGAGGAAACAGGCAGCGCAGAGAAGAACAGACTTCTACAACAAACTTATGAAGACAACAAGGACAAATGAAGGTTTCTGGTTCTTTGTGTTTGAAGAGCGGCTGACCGACCGACTGACGGGCGGCGAGTCGAGTAAACAACGCAGACGCAGAGACGGCGGTTTTCATCAGGGTTCGTCTCTGTTTGTGTTCCTGCTGAGCTTCGATTTATCTATTTAATCTTCATTTGATCATGAAGTCTGTTGAGATGCAGTTCTGTTTTCCAAGAGAACAGGAAACATTGGAGGCGTCAGCAGACAGAAACCACACAGACACAACCAGACAACCACAGGACCCACAGATAACATCATAACACCAGGTAGCTAAAGTCCATTCTGTCCATAAAAACAGCAGCTCATGAGGACGTCTGATGTCAGAAAGGGACTCGATCAGTTCTGCAGTCTCACAGGTTCAGTGTGATGACGTGTGACGGCAGATTTTATCAGCTGGAAGAAAACAAACATCTTTTATTTTATTAAAACGTGTGTGAGGACGATTCTGTTCCCTTTGAACAACAACATGCAACTTCTCTACATTTAAACATCCAGAACGTCTCTTTGTTCTTCTGTTTTCCTTAAAAGTCCAAACTCAGTGTGTGTGTGTGTGTGTGTGTGTTTAATAAATGAACACACACTCTCGCTCGGCTCGGCTGCACTCGTCCTGAGCGCTTCCTGTCTGAACACACGGGTGCAGATGTGATTGGTGAGGAGCTGGATGTGCTTCGTGTGTGACGGAGCTGATGTGTTTGTTTCTCGCCGTGTCACATCGTTCATATCAGCCTCCATTAAACCCTTCCATCTTCTGCCGTGCGGCGTGCAGCTTCATCACCGTCTGAACGAAGCTTCCTGCTAATGAGGAAAGTGTTTGCCAGCATTTGTTTTTATTATTCTCCTCCTCTCCGTCTCTCTCTCCGTCACATATTTCCTCCTTTCTCCTTTGCTTCTTTTTTTACTGCTTATCTGAGCCTGACAGGTGGAGCTCCCAATTGTTACGCTGCTCTATCGAATATAATCAATCACACACACACACACACACACACACACACACGCTCTCTGAGCACACACACACACTGTCATTTGTGGTAGGACGCGTCAGAAGGTGGAAACACGTCGTTCTTAAAGACGACTTGTATGAAAACAGGAACCTGGAGGAGACAAACAGAGAGAATTTCTTTAAAGTTCTTCTTTCTGGGCTTCAGAAACATGAGAGAGCTGCTGTTCAGACTCACAAAGCTCCTGCTCGCCTGCTCGCTGTGCGCTCATGCACCGCCGCACAGAAACAACCACACTTCCTTTCAAAAGTCCACCTAATTAAAATCAGGAGCAACTTGAGGAAACCACAGTTCACATCCAAACAAAAGGCTGGAAACGCTCCGTTTCCCAAAGCGTCCCTGAAAGCAGCTCAGCTGACACCGTGTTCAAACGTCACACTGCGTCTCCTCCTGCTTCTACATGAAGGTCTGCATGTTTCCTTCAGACAGAGCAGCAAACACCTGTGAGACTGTTCATCCGACAGGAAGTCGAGCTGATGAGTCACGTTCACGCTGTTTGCTGTGAACTCGGTTGTTTTGTGATTCAAACATGTGACTCGTTCTGACGGAGGACGACGCCTCGCTGGCCGAAGGTTCAGTTTGTTCTTTTGCTCCTGAAATATGAGGTGAAGTCAAAACCTTGTGAGAGCGTCGCTGTTGGACACGAACAGCAGATTCAAACAGATCAGGAGTTTAATGTGTCACGCAGAAGAAGAAGGCAGGAGGCTTCATCTCTGACTCATTACATGAGAGCTGCATTAAGGGAAGAGAAGCATCTTATTCTGCTGGTGAATCACAGTCCAGAGCAGAAGACAAAGACCTGAGAGACGAGGGAGGAGCAGCAGAACATCAGAACATCAGAACATCAGAACCGACCGACGGCTGCAGGAATCTCTCCTGAGAGCCACAGTTTGACTTTTTAATAACTTTATTAAGAGAAATGAAGACAGAAGGACAGGATTAGAGAGTGAAAACTGGCCAGTGGTGTCTGTGTGTGTGTGTGTGTGTGTGTGCATGAGTGTGTGTGTGCATGTGTGTGTGTGTGTGAGTGTGTGTGTGTGTGCTAACTGTAGGACCTGACACACACACACTAAACCAGAGTTACACCGCCCATAGAGACGAGAGGAGGAGGAGGAGCAGGAGGAGCAGGAGGAGCAGGAGGAGGGGGAGAGTTCAGGAGGCTCAGCGTCACTGATACTCAGTCCATCTTACTGTGGATGAGACGTTGCTGCCAAAGAGATCAATAACATTTTAATTTTTTCCATCAGATTAAGATGAAAAATGACAAACAGTCAAATAAAAAAAAAGCAGGAATCCAGAATCAGAAGTTTCAAACTGTGGCGCCACCTGCTGGTTTGTGGACAAGATGTTGGAGTTGCCATGGAGACGCACCGCTAGCATCAGAAATGATTGACAGTTGCCATGGTAGCATCTTGCCGATCAGAAGGTAGCCACGCCCCCAAATCTTTTACCGTCCGTTTTCTTTGAAACGTTCAAACTGAACATCAGAAGAGAAACTGACTGAAACTCGTATTGAAACTGTTTAATGAGGTTAAACATTAAATCTTCTTCTCATAACTTTACATTCAGTCAAACCTCTTTTTAAAACCAGCAGAGTCGCCCCCTGCTGTCTGTCAAACAGAGTGCAGGTCAAAGGTCAACACCAGCTTCACTCTGTGTGACTAAAAGCTTTAATACTTCTTCAATTCGATGGGTGATGAAACTTCAGAGCTCATGTAAAGATATTTATGTCCGAGCAGAAACGGTTTTAAATGGGAGGAAGATGCAGGACAGTCTGAGCGAGTGCAGCTGTTAAATCTTTAATCTGAGTCTTCAGGCGAGTGCATCTTAAGATTCATGAGAAACTGTTTTGTCCTCATAAATTAAACTTCAACATCTCATCCCAACGTTTTGTTCTCCTTCAGTTCTTCGAATTGTTTTCCTGCAGCTCAGGGTTTCATTCCAGCTCCAGAATCCGTCCTTTTCTCCCCGTTTTCAGCAGAAAGTGTTAATAAGTTCTCGGTCTTTGTTATTTTGCTGGCTCATCTTGTGCTCCTCCCTCCTCTGCTCTGTTTATCTGCGCTCTGCTGGCTCTGAACTCCCTGTGGAGCGCCGCCGCTCGCAGTAATCACACAGGTAAAGTAAATGTTTACTGAGCAGCGTCTTCTGCAGACCTCTGAGGGATTCACGCCGGATTGACAGGCTGCAGATCTGTTTTCCTGTTTCTCCAACAACTTTAAAGTGACATCTTTAAAATCTTTTCACACTAACTGGTACGGCACTTTCTCACATCTATGAAAGCAGTTGCTAGGAAACAGATTCATCCTCTTTTAAATGTTATACAAAATATATTCACATGAACCCAGATGGAGAACAGTGATGCTGGCTGCTGTGGAGTCATCTGCTCGGAAAGTGTGTAAGTTACATCCTTCAAGGAGCCTCATGACAATTAAACATGAGACGTTTGATTTCAGGCTCAAAACCAAAGAGAAAGACGTGTAAAAACAGTGATTTTCACAAAGTCGGCCGTCCGTTCGTGACCCTCCTCCCCTGCTTTCATGCGTCCAAACTGGTCACTTATCTTCAGAAATGACAGTCGAGGACACAAACTGTCTCGGAGGGTTTTAACGGAGCTGCTGCACCGAGACGAGAAGAGAAAAACTGCAACTGCTTTCAAGAATCTCCTTTGAAATGTCAAGTTAAAGCAGACAACCCGGTTTTCTTCCTCCAGCACACGACAAACACAACAACTGTTGAATGAAATTAACATAAATTTAAAAGCTGGATCCTGTTAATGGAAAACTATCACGTCTTTCATTCACAAATGCATAAATCGTGACATAACATGAAGGTTTCTGAAGGTTTCTGTGCACAGGAAATAATCTTCACTCGACAGAGACTCAAACAGGACGAAGAACAGAAACCAGAACCTACGAAAGGATCCGAGAACTTGTTTATTGTTTTTACCGTCAGATCATCAGCAGAGAGACGAGTTCAGAGCTTTTTTTCTTGGTTTCTTGGTGTTCATGTGGTGCAGCTGGACGGCTTCTACATGCAGAGGAACTTCATTATAACTACAGATTATCATGACATTTAACTGATGAGCATGCAAAGATGTTTGTGTGGAGTTTCTTTTGTATAAATTACAGCAGCTTCACAATCAGGAGTCTGAGAGAAACATTTGAGTTTCTCATCATAATGCATCTGTTTTCTTATTTTCTGCTGGTAGCATCAGTGCATGTGTGACTCTGTGACCTCGGCGCTTCACGACGAGACGAGAGAAGTGACACTGAAGAAAAGCTGCAGAAAAACTCAACCTTGATGAAAGTGAACGCTGCTGCAGAGAGAAGCTTCAGTACCCACCTCATTCAAATCCTACAAATGTTTTTATTAGTTCACATGTTCTTTATTTAGACGACTTTGTTGGCAGATTCACGGCTAACAGGCTGAAGCTGGTCGGATCTGTGTGCTTCAGTCCAACGTCGGTAACATTCCTGTAAAAGTCTGATCCCTCCAGGATTCACTGGATCCTCCGCTGAAGCAGAAACGATTAGAGGAAGTTCTGCATCAGTTCAGCGCCGGTGAACTTTGACCTGCTCATTCACACCGTTGACCAATAGCAAACCACGCTGACAGAGCTGACCTCCGAGCGGACGGATGGCGGGGGGGTTAAACGTGGAGGAGGCCGTCGTCGCTCAGATGTTTGTCTGATCTTCGCTGTCAGGAGACTGAAGAGCATCATGCTAACACAGGCTTTAATAAACTGTATGAGGCTATCAGCTGGTTAGCCTCTGAGCTAAGCTAACACAGACTGACTGTGAGCGATCATGCTAGCTGAGAGAGTTTTATCACTCGTAAGATGAAATGTTTGTTGAACTTCATGTGTACTGGATTTGTTTTTTGTGCAGCTGTCAGAACAAAAAATAAAGAAATTAGACGAAATATAAAAACGACGGGGAATCAGCTTGTGTGTGATGGGTCACTGTACAAAGTGTGTGTGGTGGAAAATAAACACTGCAAATATTCTCACCGTGCAAACACTCGCAGTGTAAAGTAGAAACTCTAAAAATACTTCAGTCTGTTTTAAACGCAGTATTTTTCTCCGTCCTCGTCTGAAATCAGCTGATAGAAGCAAACATTCATCAGTCTGAGCGGAGCTTTCGTCCTTTTACATCAAGGTGAAAATGTTCAAACCTTTTCTTTTATTCAAGCATCAGTTTCAGTGGATTTGGCCTCAGTGGCAGATGGATGTTCTGTCTGAGTCCTTTCTAATTTTGTTTTGTTTTGCCCTTCAGTCTGGATTAATTTTAATCCTGTGTAGTTATTTAACATCTTCCATGTCTGCGTGAATCTTTTCAGCTGTGTATATTGTTATCTATAAGCACAGACATCAGCACCAGGGGCCGAATACATTAAAACTAGATTATGATTGATGTGGTTTTACTGAATTGTGGCTGTAAACTGGAATCAAACTGCACATGTGAGAGATGTAGGATTACTAAGCGAAGCCTTCAGAAAGTCAACAAAACCCAGAACAAACAAGCTTCATCTGCCGAGGTGGATTATGTTCTGTGCTTTTTGTTGGAATATCAGAGTAAATGGCTTTAAATACATAAATCTGCTTTATGATGAGAAACCGCTCGGTAAACATACGTAAAGTTCAGAGGAAGGCTGTGGTGAAAAAACTGCTCTGTTGTCACGGTGACAAACTGTTTCCTCTTCCTGTCACTTTAACAGAAACAAAACAAACAAACAAAACAGATTGTTTCCAAACAAAGACGCAGGAGGAGCATGTGTGTTTTTGTTTTGTTTTCAGTAGTTGATAAACATGCTGCAGGTCCATCGGCAGGGTCAGCACCTCCGGAGCTGCCGCAGGCCTCCACACTGCCCCCTGATGTTCGGTGTGAGCAGCGCGCTCCTGCAGCCTCTCAGCTCGCAGACACGCAGGCCGACCTTCCTCATCGCATCTTTGTGTCAGTGACATTTAGAAAGAAAGAAACTGCAAGAAGCTGCTGACTCAAATCCTATTAAAATTCACCAGGTTGTCAACTTCTTTGTTTTCCGCTTTGATTTCTGCTGAGTCTCCTCTCACAGAGGTGGAGTGTGTGTGTGAGTTAGTGTGTGCGTGTCTGTGTGAGTGTGTGAGTGTGTGAGTGTGTTCTTCATTGTTTGGTGTGTGTCGCCTCAAGTTATGCTTTCATGAAGTGAGGAACGCCTACCTCCAAATCCCCCTGCCTCTTCTTTTAACAGGCTGCTGAGAGGAGAGATGCTTTGAACGCATAAGGACACACACACACATTTACACACACACACACACACACACACACACACATACATACACACACACACACACATTTACACACACACAGAGTACAAATTGCCTCTCTGAGGACAATAAAGTTTTTTAAACTTAACAAAACACATGTTCCATTAGCGTGCAGCAGAGCGGCGACACGTCTGAAGCCTGTGTGTGAAGTCATGCATCAGTGTGTGAGTGTGTACATACACACATGCATCAGTGTGTGTGAGTGTGTACATACACACATGCATCCGTGTGTGTGAGTGTGTACATACACACATGCATCTGTCTGCATCAGAGAGCTTTAAGGTCAAACTGGGATCATCTTCTGCTTGAGGAAAGACTTGATGTGAAGGAAAAAAAAGGCTAGTCTTGCGTAGGTAACTGTGTGTGTGTGTGTTTGTGTGTGTGTGTGTATGTGTGTGTGTGTGTGTGTGTGTGTGTGTTTGTGTGTGTGTTTGTGTGTGTGTGTGTTTGTTCCTAATTTGAGTCAGTGGGGAGGTGGAAAGATGAAAGGAGAGTGCTGCTTCCAATTTCCTCCTCATGCAGAGATCTCGACATGACAAAACACAAAGTGCGTGCTCGCCGAGGCGCTCGCTCAGATGAATGGATCGGAGACTTTGGAGGGTTTTTTTTGATTTTTTGTTTCGTTGTCGTTTTATTTCAGCGTGTTTGGATGCTGAAGGCTGAAAACTGGCTGTGTTTGTACAGGATGCTGATCAAAGCTGCTTTGAATCAAAGGAGCTCTCACAATTTGCCAATGTGACTTAAGCCACCGAGCTCACTGTGGGAATTAATACCAACAGTATGTTTCATATATGTGAGTACATTCATGAGAACACACTTTCCCTGCAGACACGCACACGATATCTGTGTATGATGACGGCTGAAGTTGTACAGAAAAAATAAAAAGGTGGCAAACAGGTCACGATGTGTGTGTGTGTGTGTGAGCAAAAGTTCAGAGACTAAAGCAAAAACCTGCTTTAAGTTCAGTTGGCGAGTGTGTTTTCACGCTGCAGTCGGACCTGTCCGAGTGTTTTCTGTCAGACGCCTCAGAGTCGATCACCTGTGTTATTGGTTATTGATCAACACATCAGCCTGAACTCATGTAGACAAACTACACTGCCTGGAAAATAAAAATGAACTAAGCTAACAGGTAAGAGCCTCCTATTGGATAATTACTGCATGGGCGATCATCCTTCAGCTGGCAACAGGTTGTTTAACCCAAACTGATGCAACGAGTAGCTTCTCATTTCTTAAACATCCCGTCGTCGTGGAAAAGATGTCGGTCTGTTTGAGGAGGATCAAATCATTGGCACATCAAGCAGAGAAAACATCGCAGGAGATTGCAGAAACTGAAACTGGGTTAAGAACTGCCATCCCATTATTAAAAACTGGAAGGACCGTGGGGAACCATCATCTTCGAGGAAGAAATGTGGTCAGAAAAAAATCCTGACTGATCGTGATCTGCGATCACTGGAACGTTTGGTGAAACCAAATCTCAGAAAAACAACAGCAGAACTCAGAGCTGTTCAATAGTGAAAGTAAACCACTAATCAATGAGGCTAATCGGAAAAAAAAGCTTATATTTGCTGTGGAGCATAAAGATTGGACTCTGCAGCGATGGAAGAAGGTCATGTGGTCTGAGGAGTCCAGAGTGAACTTTCGTTCTGGTTTCTGCATCCCCACTCAAGTTCTCCCGGTTGCAGCCGACTGAACAGCAGCTCATCTGACTTCTGTGGCCAGTTTGTGAGCCTGAATCCCAAAACAACGAGCAATAATTTAAATACACATATGTGACAACTCAAGAATAAAAAGTGGTTCCTTCAACCTCAGCTGCCAGCTGCCGGCAGCAGTGTGTGTGTGTGTGTCCTTAATCCTGAAAAATTCCAGCTTTGATAAATTTGAAATTTTTAACTTCTGATCTTAAAATAATGGAAGTAAAATAAATAATTGCAATCAGACCTTTTTTTTTTAAACCTGCAGAGTAAACAGCTTCCATAATATGAGACGGAGCATAAAAACAGTGTTTTCTGGATGGAAGGCCTCTCAGCCTCCACTTTGAGCTGTCGAAACGCTGCACTGTGTTGTCAGGTGTTGTGAGTAATATTCTCAAGTGTTATCGACTTCTATCTTTGCGTCCGGAGGGAAGGAAATGGCTGACATTATGCCAAAGACAAAGACGCGGCGTTGAAATGTCCCAGGTTTAAACGAGGGTCGCCTCACACGACGCACACTCTGCCAGCAGCTATCTTCCTGCCATTTCCTAAAAGGAATGTAATTTCTGCAGAAATCAAAACAAAAGCCAAAACAAATCTCTTGTGAGACAATTTTCAGCTATTTACTTGTCAGGCTGAGCTTTTAAAGATGCCAAACTGATCAGCCTTAACCGCAGACAGCAGCTGACATTCACAGATGCAAACAAATTGCAGACAGACACTTCAGCTGGAGAGACACAAAGTGTTCACGTACAACTGGAGAGCGGAGCCGGCGCTCCAGCCAGGCAAACAGCAGCTTCTTCTGGGACAAATGTGCTCACGTCACGTCCATCAGACGGGAATCACAGGCGGGCGAGCGGACGGAAGCTCTCCTGACTGCCCGCTGGCTGCATTTACAACAACTCTGAGTCTCCTGCTTGTAGAGAAGAAGAACAGAAGCGTCTGAACTGCAGCTGAAACGACCACGAAGCCTCGTCACTGATGAGGCGACGCACATCAAACGAGTCTGAACACCAACGAAACGCATCAGAGTCACAGCAGACTGGAGACGGAGAACACGGCGAGTCAGGACGGAGATCTGACGGGTCAGAGTCAGAGCTGCTCGATGGAGGTGAGTCAGGTGAGCAGGTAAGAACAGGTGACTGACAGACAGGTGACTGAGAGACAGGCGACTGACAGACAGGTGACTGACAGACAGGTGGAATGACAGACAGGTGACTGACAGACAGGTGACTGACAGACAGGTGACTGACAGACAGGTGACTGACAGACAGGTGACTGACAGACAGGCGACTGACAGACAGGTGGAATGACTGAGAGACACAGAGCTGCAAGCACAACAAACTGTGTGAACTTTGTAAGAGCTTAAAGGACGAAGCTCATGTGAGGTGAGCCAGGTGAGCTCCATTTCTACCTGCACAGGTGTGGATAAGACAGGCAGGATGCAGAGGGCGGAGACAGGTAACACAGAGACAGGCAGGCAGGCAGACAGGCAGGCAGGCAGACAGGCAGGCAGGCAGGCAGACAGTCTGTTATTTTCTCAGACAAACAGACCAAAACAAGTTCAGTTACAAGATTCAGATTTTAAATGCAGTTTTAGAAAAGTTCATCTGTTTTTTCGATGAAACAAAAGCTTCTTTCTGTCGCTGATGAACAAACTGTCAGACGTGATGTTTCCAGGTTTTTCCAGACAACATGACCGGCTCATGAACAGCGATGACGTAAACTTACATGTGAGAATCAACAGGTGAATCATCAGAATTCACTCAGTCATCCGACGTCACCTGAGTGAAAGATGCAACACGTTTCCTGCACATTCGACATGTTCAAGGTCTCACTTTCTTCACCTGAACGGAGCTGCTGTCGTCACTCAGCTTCTCCTCCGTCAGAGTGACAGAGACCTTCTCCACCTCCTCCTCCTCCTCCTCCTCCTCCTCCTCCTCTCACTTCTTCTGTGGGTCTCAGAGGGAAACACTGAGTTTCCTCTGTTTCTTCTGCCTCCGTCAGATGTTCGGGTGGAGGTGTCCTGAGGCAAAAGGTGTTTGTGGTTCAGTTTAAAATGTGATTTTTTGTTGGAAGTCTAAACTCAACCAGAGTGAAAAAGGCTCTGATCCTCTTCATGGAGATCAGACGGCCGAGCGAGAGGTCGAGCGAGAGAGGGGCGGAGCCTGAAGGAGCAGCAACAGGCCTGAAGTCCTCTGACGAGCTCACTGGAGTCATTACACTAATAGGTGATCTGCTCCGGTTAATGTGAATCAGTTCATGTCAGCGAGGCTCCCCACTGCACACACACACACACACACACACACACACACACACACACACACACACACACACACACACACACACACACA
>JAQMCX010000027.1:14583461-14604009 GCA_029814765.1 Acanthurus leucopareius | reverse complement strand
GTGTGTGTGTGTGTGTGTGTGTGTGTGTGTGTGTGTGTGTGTGTGTGTGTGTGTGTGTGTGTGTGTGTGTGTCAGGTTGGTCTCATATCTGCAGCAACACACACTCCTGCAGAGTGAGACATCAGTGTGACTGTGGGACTGAAGCAATTAGCTGATTAATTAGTTGATTGATTAGTTTATTAATTAAAGATTAATTAGCTGATTAGGTAAAAACATGTTTCCAGACATTTATTGACAAAGTGGTTAATCAATGAATCCTGGTGGTAAAAATGTCTTTATCAAGAACGAACACAAACGTGTCTGTGTGGGGGCTGATTGATAAGCTCATGTGTGATTGATAAGCTCATGTGTGATTGATAAGCTCATGTTCTGGGTCGTGCAGATCTCCGTACCTGCAGCTCGGATCTTTGAGTGATTCTGCAGAAAGTGTGAAGTTCATTACTTTGTCTGGTGTTTCTGTTCTGAGTAACTGAACGGTCTGAGGAGACGGACCGTCTGGTTCTCTGTGCAGTCGACTCTTTCTGCCACGTTAGTTCAGCATCCCCCTTCTTCTCCTCGCTGTGAGGAGGTGCAGCCTCTCAAATGAAGATGTTTTCTTACCTGTATGAACACAAACTCACTTTATTTTTTTATTGCTGCTTATTCGTTTGTTATCTGTGTCTACACGTCACAGTTTTCTTTTCAGGAAATAATTCATTTGACAGAAACATTTGACAGAAACCTGAGAAAATGAAATGAAACCATCAAACAGCAGAAGCGAGCCACCGTTTGTCTCTGTGGTATTAAGAGCAGAGACGATGAAGCTGTCTGTTTGGACGGCTGCATCTTCAACAGGAGGATAATTTAGAGATCGGTCTGATCTGAAAGATGTGTCTGTGTGGACAAAACCAGCAGGAGGCTGAATTAATGAAGACTGAGAAAATATTTCAAACACTTTTTCTGAGCACTTTAGTGGGCAGAATTTCAAGGGCACAGGTAAATGGGCTTATGTTGGATTCAGCCTTGAGTCATGAGTCTGAACGAACTGTGTGCAGACGTGTGCTTTCTGTCAGCAGCACGTCGGCTGCAACGAGGCTCCAACATGATCGTTATTTCTCACAGGAAGCTTCACCTGCTGCACTTAATTACATTACAAATGATTTTATATACAACAGATGAAAAATGTGCTCCTGAGGTTTTAATTCCAACTCTATTTTTTCTGTCATGTTACAGTGAACAAAGAGTTTTTGCTGTGCAGATTTTCTTCTGTCTCTCATTCATGCATGAAAATTTGACAAGACAGAAGAGGATTTGTTGGCTTTTCAGCTTAAAACTTATAATAGAATCCAGAGAAGAAGAACAGGTGAGAGTGAAATAATTCACAAGTTTCTCTACGTCCAAGGTTAGTTTGGATTTAGGAAAGGGATTAAAAACTCAAAAGGGTGCAGAGTTTTTGTCTGAGCACAGAGGCACTTTCATCCATAACAATACAGATTATTAATGAAGGACTTTTTGTTTTACACAAACAAGCAAGACGAGTCAGAAGAGTCTCAGAACAGTCAGTTAGAAACAAAAGAAAGAAAACCAGCTTTCAGGCCTCAAAGACAGAAAAAAGATCTAAAAGAAAAAGAAGCTGAGCTCAAGATCTTCAGGCAGGTCGATTCAGAGCTGAGAGCAAAGTTGAGTTTAAATTGAAATATAATCTGAAGTCTTAAAACTAATCAATAAAATCTTTTAACAAATTGCAGAGAAAAGATCCATGTTCTCGTTTCCTGGTGTTTCCTGTGTTTCGTAGCTTGGAGCTGCTGAGTGAAGAGCAGGATCAGTCTGAAGGTCAAAGAGTGAAACGAATCCAGAAACAGATGAAGCTCTGTGTGTTTTTGATCCACAGCTGAGGACGAACACGTGACGAGGAGGATGGTTGAGATCTTCTGGTTGGATGGAGAAAGTCTGAGTTCTCATCATTGATGTGATTTTGCAGTCACATGTTGTGTGATGTCACATCTGACTGCAGCCAATCAGCAGGTTAGCTGAGGGAGTCCTGATTGACAGCAGCATCCAGGTCTGACACAGAGGAGTTCCCATGAATCTGTAATTACCCGGCAGATCCTCAGAGAGCAGTTTAGATGGAGTTGAAGGGGTGGGTGGAGATGACTAATGAGCTGAGGGACAGGAAATTAGCAGTGGGTGGAGAGAGCTGAGTGTGGAGACGGAGAGCTGGAGTCGCTCTCGCAACCTTTTCTTCTCTCTTTGTGTCTATTATTCTTTCCTGGAAGCAGAAGGAGACACAGCAGAGAAAAAAACTGCAGAGAGACCGAAGTCAGACTCATTAAGTTTCCATCCACCTGTTTTCCAGGCTCTCAGCACACACACACACACACACACACACACACACACACACACACACACACAAGGTGCAAAAGGTTCGTCAATACAGATGTTCATAAAGTGAAGACTAAAAGCAAACAGGCAGAAGTCGAAACTTTGTGTGTGTGTGTGTGTCATGAAAGCATCACATGTTGAAGCTACGCAGCAGCATCTAAATGTCCTGATGTATGCTAACGTTAGCATCTCTGTTGGATCAAATTAAGATTGTCATTTCATTTTTCGTCTGTGTGCAGAACAGAAGGAGAAAATTTAGTTCTGAGATGAAAAGAAGCACAAACAGTCGTGTTCTTGTTGGATTCGAGGAAGCTTCACTTCAGAAGCTCCGGTGATGTGACACAGGACAGCGTCATGTTTGCAAAACACAGCGGTTCAACCTGAGAAACAGACAGTTTGATAAAATGAACAAGTTCAAACAGGCTGAAATGTAAAAACAGTCACATGTTCTGTGAAGTGATGAACAAACTCAGCCCTGCAGAGCGATGCCGTCTCTGTGAGTTCATGACGTCTTAAACCACCTGGTGAGCATGATGACTGCTCATCTGGCTACCTGTTAGCATTAGCCGCAGTCGGTTAGCATGTGTGTCAGCTGAAACATCTCACACTTAAAGTCAGATTCACAGTGACAGAAAGATGCAAACAGCTTCAGAGATAAAAACAGTGACGTTGTGTCAGTCAGGGTGTGACGCTCGGCTCTGCTCTGCTGCCCCACTTTACAAAAATGAGTCCTGTCTCATCCAGCTTCGTGCCCTGGTGCTGGGAAACCTGTCATCCATAGTAATTCCTGTCTGTTTTCAGTCTTCATCACAGTGATTTCACACATCAGCTGCAGGTGAGCACAGGAGCAACAACCCGGACGACAGCAGCAACACAACACACACGACAAAAACACACTGATGGTCGTTCATCATCTCAGCGTGTGACACCTGCACATGCACATCAAAGATGCAGGAAGCAGCCAATCAAATGCAACATTAGATTTGCTCGCAGCAAACAGTTATTACATATTTATAGCACATTGTTACCGTTCCAAACCTTTGTGAGAACATTTTGAGTGTTTATGGATGCAACCAACAAAACTGTACCAACAAGGTTTCACACAGCCAGTCCTGCAAACAGCAGTCAGCAAGAACAACAAGTCTAATTTAAATATTCTCATGTGTGAACGATGACTCATGAGTCAGGCTCCTCTGCACAGATTCTTTATTCCACTGCCTTTAATACACTGATTAATACTTATTAATGTTGTATTAATATGCCTGCTGAAGTGTGTTATCACTCTTTAATCAGTGTTTGTACACAGTTACGGATGCTTCAGCTGTCAGCATGAATTAACTCGACCTCCTCTCTGCTTCCAACCACATAATAAACCATCATCTAATTGTTATTGTGGCGTGTGTGAAAGGCAGATGGGTGGCTGGTTGAACCGAAGTCTCTGTAATTCTTTTGACAGCAGATTAATCTGCTCAGTCAGTCCTCCTCTCACAGAAAGAGACTGCAGGCCGCTGCTGCTGTGATGGAGGGATGCAGGAGCCAGCAGACGAGCAGCAGCGAAGGAAAGAGTGATATTCAGGGAAACAGATGAAAGTATGGTGACAGCAGATGAGGGAGGAAGAAGCAATTTGAGGTCGAGGAACAGAAAAAGGAAGAAATGGAGTTCAGCGTGCAGAGATCAGAAAGATGAGATCAGATAGACGTGGGGGGGGCAGGATCAAACCACCATTTATCTGTTTCTGACTTCCTGTCTGTATTAAAGCCCAGAGATGCCGTGGACTCGGTTTAAAGCAGCGTCTTCCTGTGTGAAAAACCATCTGAAGCTGATTCGCTGTCACTTCAGAGACTCAAACTCCAGAAACTTTAGACTTTTGATTGTGAAGTTTTACGGTGCGTTCGGTGGCAGGAACAGTGAAACGGTCAATGAATCGCTGTCTGACTCTTTCATCGAGGCCCGTCGACGTGCCGCCAGACACATCTGAGGAGATTTAAGGAGATTTGATTTTTGATTGGTTACAATGATCCATCACTCTGCCACTGATGTGTGATGTTTGCCTGCTGTACGGTGTGATGTTTGTTGTTTGCTGGTTCATTAAACCTCGCTCGAGAATGGCAATCATTACCCTATAAAGTGTCAGACAGAGTGTGTTTGTGTGTGTGTGTGTGTGTGTGTGTGTGTGTGTGTGTGCGTATGTGTGTGTGTGTGTGTGTGTGTGTGTGGTGTGTGTGTGTCTCTGTGTGTGTGTGTGTGTGTGCTTTAACCACCAATTGAGACACAAGCTGGAAAAATAGAAATAAAGACCAGCTGTTTCTCAAAGGAGAAGAAAACTGTTGAACTCAGAGTCACAAACAGACTGAATGAGTTTTATAAACCAGTGAGACGGTTCCTGTCACACACACACACACACACACACACACACACACACACAGACACAGCTGCAGGGCGACGTGCATGCAGGTGCAGCAAAAACTTACTTTAGCACTCGATCATCACCATTAACACCTCAGTCACACATGTTGTTACGTACGTTAATGAAGGAGGTCACATGGTGAGAAACTTGTCGTCTTCCATCATCCTCTGAGCAGATTCATCGTGTCGTCGTCGGTCACAGTCACGTTGTCTCTCCCTCGGATGGTTCCTCGCCACAGACGTCTGATCCTGGGGGACGAATCCCTGCTTCAGCCCTGTAAATGTCAGAGCAACCATCAGCATGCTCCTGGCTGCTCTCCTGACCTGACGTGACTCCTGCAGACTTTTCCTCTGTGGAAACTGCAGGACACTGCAAATATGCACTTATGACTGGTTATTTCCTGCATTTCTGCTGCGTGCACGTTACTGTGCAGTGCTGCATTCAAGCACAAGTTGAAAAATCTCTGAAATTTTCAGCAACTTTCAATAAAAAACATTTCACAAAGATGAATAATTTCACTTCAGCCCATTTACTCATTTAGACTTCTTTAAACCATATTAAGTTATTGATATTTGTTTCTGTTTCAGCAGTAAAACACGTTTAAACCCTCTGACTGCAGGTCAGTCATCCATCAGTGAGAAACTACACTTTGATTGGAATAAGTGGCTGTATGTTCAGTAAACTGGTCGGTTTGGCATCTTTGTGACTCGCTGTTCTCCTCTGAAACAACAAGAACACCAACTTTTCTGTTTTAACACGGCTGTTGTCGCTCAGCTCTGTGGGAGGAAAAGAGGCGTCTAACACAGTTAAGACAAATGGCTTCTTTCCTGAGTCACCATTTTTCAGAGATGTTCACTTCAAACACGTTTCTCTGCATGAATAGTTCCTTTATGGGAACAAATACGACACAAATAGAAGCAGACAAGGCAGACTGAAAAATGGTACCGCAGAAAAGTAGATTACCAACCTTATCACAAAATGAATGCACTCAAGACAGACTGATGACATGGAAAAATGAAAAAGCACCAACAGGTAACACTCGGATAAAATCCTCACACATGACTTCAGAAGTGAAAGCTCTTAAAGAGTGAATCAGCACTTCTTCCCTCCGCTGCCCTTCTTATCGAGACGCTGCAGATCAGACGGCGGATCGGGGTGAAATCGAGGCTGGCCTCTCCGTTAACTCTTCGAGAGCACAGCGAGTCCGAGATAATTCATCTCCTCTCAAATCGATTTGATACTCTCATGAAAAGCTTTGCTTAAAAAACACTTTTCATTGATTTTTAATCCCCTTGAGATTCTGAACAGCTGGGACAAAAAGAGCGAAATGGAAAATGTTTTCCACATCAAAGCATGACAGACGATCACACTGCACATGTTTGTTCTCCCAAAAATGAGGCCTTTGTGGGGCAGAGAGGCAACAGAAACCGTCTCATTACTGGCTGATCTGAATGAGCAGTGTGGCTGTGACTGGAGGAGGACGGAGGCTTGGCGGTGATCTGCACAGGGACGGTGTGAGCTTTCCCTGGAGGGCATCACACACAGGAGGCTGCAGGCGGCAGCATTAGTCACGGGCAGCTCTGTGCACGGCCGGCTGATTTCCTCACCTCTGCTCGGAGCTCCTGGTGGGACCAAAGCACTCGCCCGGCTCTGTTCCCTGCTGTTCCTGCTCCTGCAGCGGACACTACAAAGTGCATCGCTCGCCTCGCCGAGAGGCCACGTGTGCTGGCCTCCGAGCTCGTCAGCCCGGCACAGCAGGAATCTGCGTCTGCATTAAAGCAGGGCTACCTGCATGAAGGTGTGAGTGTTTGCATCACGCAGCACGGCAGGTGGAGAAGGTGGTTTACCTGTTGGAGGTAAACAGGACGTGGTTTACCTGTTGGAGGTGAGCTGTCTGCAGCTCTTCATCTGCATTTTACTGTTTAAACACTGTTTTGTGAGGCAGAAAAAGCAGGAATTGTTGTGTTTCATCAGCAGCAGCAACGTAACACAACTGTAACACAAAGAGAAGCGATGAAAGAGTGAAAACAGGCAGATTTCTGAGGACAAACAGGACGCAGGACAGAAACTGAACTCAGACCTCAGAGATCCAGCTGAAGCTTTGAGACTGAGAGCTGAACACAGGGGCTGATGGGAGTTTCTGCATCACAATGAGCCGTCGTGGGCTGTGACGGTCGGTGCTGGATGACCTGAGAGTGAATCTGAGCTGGCTGAGGCTTCCGATTGGTTGGAATAATAATAGTGATGAGCTCTTGCCGCCGTCGCTGTCAGTGTTCAGCTTCATTGACTCCTCTGATGTTTGCATGTTCAGTTTCTCCTGGTTAACTCCTGCTGTGTGACAGGCTTCTGTTCACAGGCCAACTTTAGCCAAACACAGCTAACAGTGTGTGTGTGTGTGTGACACAAGTAATGCAAGTGAAACACACAGGAGGCGAACCGGGCAGGTTCCCACAATGCTTTGCTGCACTGACGCAGTTTAACAAAGTCATGCAACGATATGTCAGAAATGTTTGTGGTGCTTTTGAATTTCCAGAGACGCATCAGTGCACACAGTTACACTCTGAGTGTCAGTAATGAGTAGAGTAGTGCTGAACAGAGTACTGATACACACCACAGGCAGCAGGAGGACGAGCGCGCTGATGTGCTCCCATCTGTGTTCAGCCCTTTGGGGTTTTCAGCGATGATGGTGCCATAAAATATCACAAATGGTTCACATGACAGGAGGAAATGAGATCCACCTTTTTAATCCTCAGAAAACTTTATGGTGATGAATACGAGCTCGTCCGCTGCAGACCGCAGCTCCTCTCTCGTGTTCACATATTTGTTTAATGGACCTCGACTGCTGAATGCGTCCTCTGGGAAATCTCTGACTCGTCTGTAACGACTTCGAAAATGTCGTCTTAACGTCAAAATGCTCATTTCTGTTTGCACACTGACAGTTTTTGGACCTTGTGACTGTGATCATTCAAGTTTACACTGAAATGCAATTAGAGAGTCATTAGGAGAACAATGTGGGAGAGTCAGAGCTCAAGCAAACAACAAACTCTGATTATGTTAATGAGATCCACTCATTATTCAGAGCAAACATGAACTGTGCGTCATGTGAGGAGTTCAGTGATCACAGTGGGATCAGCAGACTCTGGTTTAGTCTCTGAAACATCCTCATGTTCACAGAAACAACCTGGTGGCTCCTCGCTGTGACTCGCTGCGACTCGCTTCATGCAGAGTTTCTTATTAAAGTCTTTTTTTAACATTAATTGATTCTCAAATGAATCTTTTGTAGTTGAACTAATCGTTTCAGCTCAACTTGGATTTAAATCATTAAAATGTTCTTTAATCACATTGAAGGGAAGCAAAATCTGTCTGCTAAAACTTTCCTGCTTCTGCACTCGTTGTATTTGAGGGTATTTTTACACTTTTAAATAATCAGGTCATGTGGGGATTAACGGCAAAAGGCCGATGAATCTGCGGTTTGTGTTGAAACACTGAGTATTGACCCAGAGTGTTGAATAAAACATGAGTGAAATTCACTGTTAAATCATCATTTCAGATAAAGAGTTGAAGTTTTCGTATTTTCTGAATTTCATTCCGAGCAGACGATAAGAATAAACTGCATTCGGGTTCTTGCACCTCAGCCTCCAGAAGATAATAATATTCAGAATCACAATGCTCCTCTGTGTTGGAATAGATTAAAACCTGACTGTCGGTGCTGGAGGTTTTACTCCAGGGGCTCTTCTGCAGCTTCTTGGTTGAAAGGTTGTCGAAGAGCTCAGCTAATTTAAGAAAAAATAAAATTGAGGATAAAATAAAAATCATTCACATGTTTGTGTTTCGGAGGGAAACAATCGTCCAGATAAACCTTAAACTTCGTGCTGCCGAGTGAAAATACATGAAAACTGATTGGCAGTTTTCTTCTTTTCACTTTGAACAAACTGATTCTGTAACGGCGTCGTGTTCGCTGCGCTCTGACACTGTTAGTTCAGGTAAGGAGATCGTAGTTTAGTTCAGACGGATCACTCTGTGGGATCCTTCGTGGATCTTTACCACCGTGACTCGACCTCAGTCAGCTGACAGGAGGGTGGATCTGCTGCTCCTGCAGGATCCTCACAGGTGAAAGAAGTTCAGCTGCTCCTCAGGTAAACCTGCAGGCGGTTCACCTGTACATGTTCACACCTGGATCGGCCTCATCGCTCACGTTTAGCCACGAACGGTCAGCGTGAAGCCTCGTGGATGTTGATGCAGAGACACGAGGAGTTTGTCCTCCGCTGGAGTTTCGTTCTGATCAGGACTCGTAACAAGGATCCGGAGTGTGACGGCTGTTCCAACGCTGTCACCGGTTTGTTTCCAGACTTCCCTCGTTTCCACAGTCCATCTGTGCAGGTGGGGAAGACGAGTCACATGAGGTGACTGGAGGAGTGTGTGTGTGTGTGTGTGTGTGTGTGTGTGTGTGTGTGTGTGTGTGTGTGTGACAGCTCGCTGCAGAGATTTCACACACACACTGTATGAAAGTGAACACATGCTGTATGGTAAATGAACAGTTTAAGGCTGTTTCATGTTTCATCTTTAACAAGAGATGCAGATCATTTGACCGGTTGGTTTCCTCGCAGAAGCTCCTTGGAGGAGGAAGTGATGTTTGTTTGCACGGAGGAGCGTGGGAGGAGGCGTGTGCTGCGTTCAGGCCTCGTTTTGAGCGCACGAGATCTGAGCTGCAGGTCCATCAGCTCTGCTCGCTGACTGCGTGTCCACCTGCCGTCTGTCAGCGGACACATGCAGCGTGCGCCGTCGCAGACGTCTCCAGAGGGTTCACACGCTGAGGCGGCAGCTTCCAGTCGCGTCTGTGACGTGGCGTGTCTGTTATCGACACCGGAGGCAGATGGTCGCTCACAGACTGACATGAAAACAAGCACAGAGGCTCCAACGCACTCGCTGGAGCATGTTTTCAGCTGAGCAGAATGCCACGCCATCAGAAGGACTGAGAGCGGAATTTATCACCCAAACACAGGAAGTCACAGTTCAACTGAACCAGGAAGCAGAAAAACAGCACGACGATGAGAAAACAGATGAATGAGTTCCCAATACTTAATGAACCAGGAGGTCCAGGATGAACTGAACACACCATCTTCTCTTTCAGAACATCAGCATCATGATGTCGCCGCTGTAACACAGCATCTTTTGTTTTCACAGTGACGTGTCAGAAAATCCTGATGGATGTTTTCTGTTTCTTCTGTTTCCAAAAGGACAAAAACTGCAGTTCTGTCTCTGCAAACAAACTTGTCTTGTCTCTAAAACTTGACTTTTCTTGGACTGTTGGATCCTGTTCTTGTTGTTCCCTCAGTCACCTGAAGGTGGTGCAGGATCCCCTCCCACACACACACACACACACACACTCACACACACACACACACACACACACACACATCCGAGCGACCTGCAGCTTAAAACTGATCTGCTGACAGGGCAGAATCTATAAGCTGTGGTTCAGTCACACAATGACCAGTCGGTGCTGAAGTAATCGCTCAGACTAGATTTCCAAATCCTTTAGCTAATAGCTCGGAGCTCTTAGTATTGACCAGAGCTGTTTAGCATGCATGCTAATGTTTCAGGCTTAAGTATCCTGTCCAGTAACTGGCCCGTGCAGGCACCTAATCATACAAGTGCTTAGAGTTCACTATGCTAAATTACACATGGAACACTGACATTGGTATTTAGCATGCAGTCAAATAAACGGCTAATTTACGAGCCTGACTAATGACTGATGTGTTTAGCATGCAGGCTAATGAGCGATGTATTTAGCATGCGCGCTAATGAGCGAGCTGGAGGCTGATTAGTATTGCTCCACAGAGAGACGCCTGTGTTTGCTGTTTACTCATCTCATGGAGGCTGACAGACGCAGGAACAGCGGAGTCTGCAGAGCGTCAGCAGAGCGTGCACGATGTGGACAGCATGTGTTCGTCTCTGTGTGAGGACGAATCAGAGCGTTTGTAAGGAAAACAAAATTCATAATCAGATCTCGTACTGTCACGGCCCATTAACTTCTTTCACACTGGAAGTTTAGGCAGATTTTCTCCTCTGTGGACAAACGGCTGTGAGCTTGTGGAAAAAGCAAATTCTCACTTTGTTTTTCTCTCACGAGGAAAAAAAGAAGCTTTAGTTCTCAGCAAAGTTTCAGACCAACTTGCCCCCAAACACCCACCTGCCATCCCTCAGGTTAGTTTCCAAAGTTCCTGTTTCCTTTGCTGATGCGTCTGTAGGCTGAAGGAGGAAAAACATCTGTAAACGAGCAGTTTGAGAAGAGAGTCGTCGTCACAGGAACATGAATAAACATGTTGAGCCTCAGCGAGAGAAAAAACCAACGAGTTTCTGCAAAATGTGTCCGAAGCAACAGACACAAACATCTTCACACTCCAGTTCAGAGGGTGATGGAGAGCCTGGTCACATGACGCAGCCATGAGCTGTGAACTGTGAGCATCTCCCACTGGATTACTTTGGTAGTGGATTACTTAGATACTGGATTACTTTGATTCTGAGAAAGAGAAGACGTCCTCTTTGCTCTGATCTCTGAGCTGATGGACGTCAGAGTTGACGATGACGTCAGGAAGTTTAAGTCACACTGATGGAGATCGATGCGTTTCATGTCTGTTGTGTTTGAGAAGGAAAAGTGGGATTTTTGTCTCGAAGTGCTGCGTCTTCAGCTCTCCGGTGCCCCCTGTGGCGATGAGGTAAATGAAGGAGGAGCAGACTGAAGATTTCATCGCCTCCTCCTGTGACGTCACTCCGTCCATCCGTCAGCAGCTTCAGTCGGGTAAAAACTCTGCAGCCTCGGAGAGATTTGTGTTTAAAGTCTAAAGAAAAGGTTTGAGCTCCTGCTGACAGACGGCGTCCTGGACGGCGCTCCCATGATGCATCACGGGGAGATTAATGGTCATTTCTCTGTCTGAATAAATTAAGCTTTTTGTTACTTCACACCTGCCTGATGTCGGATTTTCCCGCCTCGAAGAAGATCATGTGATGTTTGATTCTCAGCAGCTGAAACATCAGAAATCCGTCAGACTGACGAACTGAAGCCTGATGAAACACAGAGAGGTGACAGAGAGGCCACGGCCGAGTGTCAGCAGCTCCGTCTGTAACGGCTGTCACATGTAATCAGCTGTGTGTGTGTGTGTGTGTGTGTGTGTGTGGTCATCATAGTGCCTGCCTGCAGTATGTGTTCACTTCACACACTGTTGTTTCCCCTGCAGATAACCTCAGTGCTCATCTGACCGAAGGCACATGTGCTTCCTTTGTGTGTGTGTGTGTGTGTGTGTTTGTGTGTGTGTGAGTGTGTGTGAGTGTGTGTGTGTGTGTGTGTGTGTGTGCTCACCCCATCACTTGTAAACATGTGAGATGTTTTTTGTTCATTTTATTCAGATCAAACTTTTATTTATAATAAAAATCATCATCCTTTAAAAATTTATTTCATTTGTTTCTAAAAATCGTTTCCTGCACAAAAGAAAGACAACAAACGGTTTCTATTTATTCTCTCATTGTGATCTGTGTGTCTCAAACTGCATGAAGTCAGGAATCTTTTTTTAAATTAGAACATTTAAGTATAAAAAAGTGTCATTCACATTTCCAACGTTCGGTTTGAGGCCCTGACTGAATTCATCAGTTAGTGTTCAGTTTCCTGTCGGTTTTAAATCAGATTTAAATAAACTCGGAGTTCTTTTTAAAATAAAGTGACGCTGATGGTTTTATGAACCTAATGAAGAGATTTTCTGTAGATCAGAAGCACCTTCATGTAACGAGACCTCTTGGGTTCACAACACCGCACAGTGTGGCATATATTTTATGTAAAGTGGAGCTACTGTTCACACACACACACACACACACACACACACACACACACACACACACACACACACACACACACATATACTGTATAATTACAGTGATTAGGGCTGAAATTATTCAGCTTCTTCTTTGGCAATGCTCAGCTGAGTGCTCATTAAGGAAGAAGAAAACAAATCTTTTCTTTCTTCCTTCCCTCACACACACATGCACACACACACACGCATGCACGCACAAACACACACGTGCACACGCACACACACACACACAGTGCAGCCTGCACCGACGGCCTCAGTGACCTCATGTTACAGGTGTGAGGTCAGACATTAGTTCCTCCTCTGCACGTTTTTCTGCATGTAGGTGGAATCTGTAAGTTGAATCGAGATGATGGGATGTGAC
Organism: Acanthurus leucopareius; assembly: GCA_029814765.1. NCBI lineage: Eukaryota > Metazoa > Chordata > Actinopteri > Acanthuriformes > Acanthuridae > Acanthurus > Acanthurus leucopareius. The sequence continues at coordinate 14,591,014 of JAQMCX010000027.1, read as the reverse complement.
AGAAGCAGAGCAGTGAAGCCGTTTGGACGTCGAGCTGAAACTCGTGTTGAAGCTCTGTGAGCTCGACAGGAGCTGCAGGTTCAGCAGATGGGAAAGTGACCTGTGACGCCGACTTTAATGAGATACAAATATGATTTCAGTCGCTTCAAGGAAAAAAGGTAAAGCAGGAGAGATGAGAAATAAAAAGGTGGCAAACTGTTGTAGCAGCACTCGGTCACATGACAGAGATGTGTGTGTGTGTGTGTGTGTGTGTGTGTGTGCGTGGCAGAGTGTTTCACTGGGTGACACACTCTCGTCTGTCAGTAATAATTAAAAGGCGGTGAAAGCTGAGAGCAGTGAAGGGACGAGTGCAGCCGAACACTGTGTGGCTCCTTATGTCTCACACACACACACACACACACACACACACACACACACACACACACACACACACACTCGGTACATGCAGGCAGGCAAACTGCAGCAGCTTGCTTTCATCAGTGTGTCACTTCACAGGATGTGTGTCAGGAGCTGCGATGGTTTTCATCTTAAAACAGCTTTTCTCCAAATCGTGTAACGCAATCAACAAAATTCATAAACACACACTCCAGCGATTCATCACACACACTCAGAGTGATTGAAAACATCTGCTGTCAAAACACTTCCACAGAGTCCGGGTTCCTCCTGCCTGCTGGCTTCAGGAGGATGATGGCTGATGAAGGTCTCCTGCGGCGTCTGTGCAGCGTCGCAGCAGGAGCGCAGGCAGGAGGTCAGCACGGACTCGTGTTTGCATCCTGCAGCCCACATGTTGGCTGCAAAACCAAAGCACTCTGAAGAGATTTACAAGAGGTTGTGTGTTTGGTAAAATCCTCAGAAAATCAATACGTCCCGCCTCGCTGTCGACTCTTTCACCATTTAACTGAGACAAGAATCTGTGCTGATCTTCAGCCCGCAGCTGTGAGTCCAAACAGAGCCGTCGGATGAGAACCAGCTCAAACTCATTTTCTCACAAACTTTGTGTTCGCTGTGAACAGCCGACCCTTTTTCCTTCATGATGACAGAAGACTGAAGGTCAGAGGTCACCAGGTCATGATGATAGAAGGCTTGAGGTCAGAGGTCACCAGGTCATGATGATAGAAGACTGAAGGTCAGAGGTCACCAGGTCATGGTGACAAAAGGCTGGAGGTCAGAGGTCACCAGGTCACATGTGTCGTCACTTCGTGTTCCGGCTGAGACACGTTTGTCTCCTTTCCAGCTGAACAAAAGCTGTAAGAAGCTGAAAAGAGTTTTTCTGTTTTTCTGAGCTCAGGAACACATTTTTGGAGTTACATGTTTCTCAGAGGACGACAGGCTCCATCAGATGCTTCTCTGTGGATGAAAGTAACTAAAGTAACTAAAGTAACTAACAGGATGTAAAGGAGTGGAGACGAGCTGTTCGTTCTGCAGTAAAACACGACCCGATTCCTGCAGAACAGCTGAACATCCTTCACCTGGTCACTGTGCGTGTGTGTGTGTGGGTGTGTGTGTGTGTGTGGTTGTGTGTGTGTATGTGTGTGCGAGTGTGTGTGAGTGTGTGTGCATGTGTGTGTGTGTGTGTGAGTGTGGGTGTGTGTGTCACAGCTTCATACTTAAACATCTGCCCTGTTTATCATCACTGCCCCCCCCAACCTGCAGGTTTGTTACCAGTTCACTAACACACAAACTCCCCCACTGCCTCTGTGTTCACACACACACACACACACACACACACACACACACACACACACAGTCACACTGCAGTGGCTCATAATTGAAGAACATGTCTGTGATAATTGACCTTGAGGTGAGACAGGTGTGTGTCATCGTTACCTGTGCGGCTGAGCGGATCTTTAAATGAGTCCAAACTGCAGGCTGATGTCGGCGCTTCATGACGGAGCCTCGTTCTCAAACACACACACACACTTTCTTTCTTCTGCACCTGTTTAAACAAATCCAAGGTCAGTGAATTTAATCGTTGTGTTCTTGTTTTCTGGCCTGCAGCGTCTCGATCTCTGCAGACTGAAGCTTTTAACTTTATTATTGCAATGCAACGCAAATATACAACGCATGTTTCCTTTATATCTTCATTATTGTATTTTGTATTTTTTCACAGTTTTACATTTCTTCATGTGGAGTCAATAAATTGTGGGTAAAATCACAAAGCCTTGTCTCTGTGTGAAGAACTGTTTACCAACCTGCCAAACTGAACCAGGCGCTCAGGGAGGGCAGAATAAAAACAAAGATGACTATTTTCTAAGATAAAAAAATCTTTAACATGTTACAAATCTGAAAAGCTGTTTAGTAAACATATGCGTTAAGGCATTTAAACAAAGTTAAGTGTTGGAGTTTGTATTATTCAAAATTACAATATTTTCACTTTTACTGCAAATGAATATCGGCCCCAAAAATCAGTAGTCGGCCCTGAAAAAACCATATCGGTCTATCTCTGGTTCAGAGTAATGGAGTAACACGCAGATCCATCAGTTACAGCAGGAAGTCACAGAGGAATGAACATCTGCAGTCATGAGAGGATGAAGGTGTGTGTGTGGGTGAGTCCTGGAGCAGAGATGCAGGTTACAGATCATTCAGAAGAACATGAGGATTCCCTGAAGAACATCCGGATGATTTCAGTGAAATCAGGAGGATTTTTGTTTATCAGAACAGATGATTTGTGATGTTTCAGCCGGTCAGAAAATCTTTGGTGCTTCGACTCTGCAGAGACTTTGTCATCGAGCAGCAGCACGAATCCAGACTCTGATGCTGCTGGCTGATGGTCCTGATGAGACCGAGAGGCTGATGAAGACTGACGGTGATGTGAGGAGGAGGAGGAGGAGGAGGAGGAGGAGGAGGACAAACAGCAGCATGAGTGGAGTGAAAGAGAGAGCGATTTAAAAAAACAACAGCAGTGAGGTGATTGGCTGATGACGAAGGTGTGTCGCTGTGCTGTTGGACAGATGTGACCAGCTGATGAGAACAGCTGGCGTCTCCGCTGACAGCAGGAAGTTATGAGTGAGCATGCAGAGCTGACTGAACCTTCAGCGGAGCTTCATGAGTCGCTGAGAAACGTGTGAAGGAACGGAGAGATGAAGCCTCAGAGTCTCCGCAGGTTTCTGCATGAACACACACACACACACACACACACACACAGGTTTGTTTCCTTCACAGAATGTGTGTTTGAGTCTTTTTCTTCTGACCCCTGAGATGTTGCTCAGGTTTCAGAGGTGAGAACGAGACGCTGTGACCTCATTCGATGCTTCAGATGGGATCATCAAACCAGATCTTTTACAGTTTCAAGGACTCAGAAATAAAAACTCACTCTGCATTTCTGACAGTCGGACTGAATCATTATTGATCTAATTGTGTCAGCTGAGATGATCTGAAACTGGTTCCTCTGACCTCAGGTCAGTCTGGTGACTCAGAAACGTTCCCTCAGGATCCACTGACGCTGTGTTTCTGTGTTTGAGGAAACCAAAGTCAGACTTGCAGCTCGTGCATCCTCCACCCTGCAGCACCTTCACCTCCTGCATGTGATCACAAAGGTCACATGATGTTCCTGTGTTTGCTGTGAAGGTAAAATGGTGACCTGCAGAACCCTTCAGCCGGTCTGATGGAGCTGCGTCTCCTCATGTTAACAATGCAGAACGCTGCTCCTCCATAAGTAGCTGCTGCCAGTAATTGCAGACACAGAGCAGCACTTTTGCCAGTGCCTCCGCCTTTTTCTCTTAGTATTCCTTTCATCTATCCTCGGCAGCAATCTATGGACATTATCCCGACTGCCAAAAATAGAGCCGAGCAGTCTGCACTCGTATCCAGCGTTTATTTAGAGGTTGCTACTTTAAAACCTTGAGCAGAAATCCTTCCTCCGGAGTCGACATGAACGTCTCTGCTGCAGCACAGAGGACACACCACCTGCTCTCATGTGAATCTGTGTTTGTGCCTCTGTTTGTCTGCAGCAGCCATGAAGCATTATTTCACTCGCTGAGAGTAAATTAGCTGAAGCTCTGCAGGAAGTGATGATCTCAGCGCTGTAACTGTCGGCAGGAGCCGTGCCAGTCGAGCAGTGGGGGGGCGCGTCACTGCTAAATGCCAGACAAATGCTCATGGGTGGCAAATGATTGCAGAAAAATATTCGGGCAGTGTTGAAACAGGACTGTGACAAATGAGCAGTTGAGTTTGCTGGACTGAGAGTGTGTGTGTGTGTGTGTGTGTGTGGTTTGGAGATCCTGGCTCAGCACACACTGTTCTCATGGAAATGTCAGCTGCCTCTAAATGCAGTGTGAAGAAGCTCCTCTCTGCATGTGTTTACCTGAAGGATGGACAACAATGTGTCTGCTGGGAGCGATATCCCACAATCCTCAGTCCACTTCCTGTTTAAGGTAAAAGGGAAACAAGCTCTTTGATGAGCTGCTGTCCAGGCGACGCTTCGCTCGTGTTTCCAGAGTCGTGTTCAGCCTGCAGCTCGCAGAAGGAAACTGGATTCTGTCAGAATCAACAGAAACACTTTAACTCCTCGGGTTCTATCATACGCTTTCCGCCGTGGGGAAAGTTTCCAGGTCAACCGTTGCCACCTTGTTCAGGAGCAGCAGAGGAATCCTGCTCTGCCCCGCCCAATGCGCCACTGGCGCACAGCCGGTCGTCCAATCAGCTGTGTAGAATCATCTCATCAATTCATGGGTGTTTCTCTGGCCAAAAATGCATGAACCAATCGGAGAATCTGCTCTTATTCCCTTTAAAGAGTGGTTGCTCCGTGCGCCAGTGGCGCAAGCATATTGCTATCATATCCTATGCTATCATACACCCGACGCTAACGTAAACAGACAGCTGAACTATAAGGATTTATTTATTTATTTATTCATTCATTCATTCAGCTGGACAGGGACAAAGCTCAATGAATGTATTGTGTCGGACAGCTCTCAGCTTATTCCCCCTTAAGTCAAATCGTTTAGAAAGCATTTTAGAAAACATTTCCATATTTTGTCATATCTATTTCTACAATTTATTTTCACCTGCACAGGCAAATGCGCACATATGCAGGCACGCGCGCAGGCACACATGCACACATGCACACACCTAAAAATTAAATTCATTTTGTGAATGGAATACATGTGGTAATCAATGGTTGAAGGACTGTTTTTCTTTCAGCCACTTGTTGATATTAAATTCAAACAAAGAAAGGCAATTCAGCAGTGAGGAGACAGAACTCAGGGTTCATGTTCATGTTATAAATAATTATTATTTAATCTTTGTTTTTCTGATCAAATAAATACGCTGACACGAACACGGAAGTTGCTCCAGCTGTCAGCGACCGGTCTTTTAAAGACGATCTGACATTTGTGATCCCGTCCTGTCCATTGAGATTAATTTGGTATTATAATTACAATCATTCCTAATTTATTATTAATGTGGGGGGGGGCTCACCTAAATGAAAGGGGTGTGTGTGCCAAACGTGAGATACACATGCTCCAATACGCACGCAGTTTACTTCAAAATGTATAATTTGTAATTGAAAATATTTTCAAAGTACACTTTACTAACTTCACTAAATATGTCCAAAGCACACTTAAATATTTTACAGTGCTGAGAGGCAAAAACAGAAAAGAACGGTGTGTGTGATTGTGGAGAAGTGTGTGAGCACATTGGCCAACTGTGCTGTATCTTACGGTACAGGCTGTTTTAGGGTTTGTGCCTTGCACTTAGATCAGGTTTTGGTTGGTCTAAGCGCAAGGCGCATTTGACTCTAGTGCGTCAAGTGTACAATAGTAAACGTGCTAGGACATGCCTCCATTCTGCCCTCATTCTCAGACCTCCCGCCCCTCGGCAACCGGACCCAGCGCAAGTGCATTTGCTATCGTACACTTGTGGCAAACACTCGTGCCAGGTGTAAAATAGCAATGACACCTGCGCCACTGGCGCACTGCGTTTGCGCTGGGTGTACGATAGGGCCCAATATGTTATTAGAAATAGCAGTGCTTTGTTAGCAAGATGCTAACACAATCACAATGACAATTCTAAGATTCTTAATTTTTTAAGACAATATTTTCTGCATTCAACATTTTGTGTAAGCATACAAACATTTGCTGATTGGCTCTTTTGTGCTGTAATAAACACTGCAAAAATGTAAATGTATGGACTGAAACCACACACTAAGGCTTGTTTTAAGAGCTCTGTCTTGTTGTGTGTTTTCTGGGCCTATAAAAGAAGTTGCATAGTGTACCTACAAAGTAAAGCTGAGGCTGATGGAAATGTGGCTACCTTGCAGGTGTTTGGTCATACACAAAACCACAGGACAAATACAAATGTCTGAACCATACTTCTTTGAAAACATCCAGCAGTTGTTGAGGTATTTTAGTCTAGACCAAACAATCAACGGACCAAATGTCACCCATGCAACCAGATGCTACTAGAATGCCTGAAGTTGTTTCAAACAGTTGACAGAGAAAAAAATAAGCAGCAACATCAAAGTGTATCCTGAGTGACCATTAATTTGTTTCTAGACAGAAATGCTGCTTTATGATGGTACATTGGCCTACAACTGCTGTTTCAAATTCACTATTCAACCTAAAAAAAAGGTACTGCAGTACCTATTAATTGGAAAACGCTTGTGATCACTCTGCACTGTGTAGACTTTTGTGTGGGTGTCAACAAGCTAATAGGCACCTTGACTTTTAATGTTAATAATTCCTTTAATTTTAAATCAATCTGCCTGTATTCACTTTCATACCGTTATTTTGTTGCACCACAAAAGTGTAATTTGTTTAACTTTCACAGTCAAAGTTCCTGATAACTTCTTGTATCTTTGGACAGTACTTACACAATGCAAGGAGGCACTCCATCTCCCTGAGGGCTGCAGGGCTCTTTCTCCTCAAGCTCTGGACAATCTGCTCCTCCACCAATTGGAAACTGGCTAACTTTTCTGTTGCGAGTGCGCTGCCCCTTCGGCCCGTTGGGGTCGTAGCACTCCTTGGAGCAAGTGGACCATTCAGACCATTCAGTCACATCGCAGTCTTTGGTCATAACGCAGGCTTGGAAAGTCACTGGTAATGTCTCCTGAGAGCACAGGCTGGAGATAAGAAAACAAGAGTCTATGAGGCAAAATGAAAGCAACATTCAAGAATGTAAAAAGTATGACAAAAGTATCAAGAAAAAACATTACAGGTCAACATGAATACATTTTTAAAATGATAATATACTTGTCATACACATTAAATATCAAAGGAAATTGTTGTTTTGTTGTTTTGTGTTAAAGGACAAAAGCGAGAGAGAAAGAAAACTCTTTTGACTCATGTTCATCATTAGTGTAAATAAATGTGTAATGTGTCAATCTGTCCAAGGAAGCTTCATAATCTGTAAAAGAGTGATTTTAAACCTTTGTCTCCCGGATTAATACACCAAGTACAAACAAGTAAAGAATAGAAAACACTTAAAAATAGATTGTATTTTTTTTTTGACATGCACAAACACTATTGAAAAAGACTTAAAATATATATATATTAGGGCCGGGACTTTAACGCGTTAATTTCGATCAATTAATTATAAAGATTTTAACGCGATAAAGA
>JAQMCX010000027.1:14557657-14577299 GCA_029814765.1 Acanthurus leucopareius | reverse complement strand
TGTGTGTGTGTGTGTGTGTGTGTGTGTGTGTGTGTGTGTGTGTGTGTGTGTGTGTGTGTGTGGTGTGTGTGTGTGTGGTGTGTGTGGTGTGTGTGTGTGTGCGTGCGTGCGTGCGTGTGCGTGCGTGTGCGTGCGTGTGTGTGTGCAGAGATGAGCGGAATCAGTCCATCATAGTTAGCGGAGAATCCGGAGCCGGAAAGACGGTTTCTGCAAAGTACGCCATGCGTTTCTTTGCCACAGTGGGCGGCTCCGCCAGCGACACCAACGTGGAGGAGAAGGTGCTCGCCTCCAACCCCATCATGGAGGTGAGATGATGACATCATGCCAGATCTCATCTCATTACAAACTCTGCAGATGTTCAGTTTCATCTTTACAGCTCTGCTCTGAGAGTCTGATGTTCTTATGTTTGTATGTTTGTGACTCTGCAGACTGAGGCTAGTTAGCTTAGCTTAGCATGAAGACTGTAAACAGGGGAAACAGCAGCAGCCTGGCTCTGATTAAAATAAACCACCAGCAGCTCTGAAGCTCATGGGTCAACAGGAGTCATCGAGTTTGTTTTACAGTCTGTTGTTTCTGAACATAGAGAAAAAATTTGGTGGTTTGTTTCTGTTTTCATACTTTGATGGAGACAAACACCTTCAGCATGTGGAGCAGCTAATGCGTCCCTCATGAACACGAATAACTGTGTGTGTGTTGTGTTCACAGGCTATCGGAAATGCAAAAACCACTCGAAACGACAACAGCAGTCGCTTTGGAAAGTACATTCAGATCGGCTTCAGCCGACATTTCCACATCATCGGTGCCAACATGCGGACGTACCTGCTGGAGAAGTCACGAGTCGTTTTTCAGGTACGTTTGCTTTGCTGTACAGAGCAGCTCAGTACACAACGCAGTACACAGTGCAGTACACGGTGCAGCACACGGTACAGTACACGGTGCAGCACACGGTACAGTACACAACGCAGCACACGGTGCAGTACACAACGCAGCACACGGTGCAGCACACGGTGCAGCACACGGTGCAGCACACGGTGCAGTACACGGTGCAGTACACGGTACAGTACATGTTGCAGTACACGTTGCAGCACACGGTGCAGCACACGGTGCAGCACACGGTGCAGCACACGGTGCAGCACACGGTGCAGTACACGGTGCAGTACAGATCAGTGCTGGTCCGGCCTCACTGAGCCTCTCTGTGTGAAGTTCTCTGACCGTTGCCGTGTTCTCTGCAGGCTGAGGACGAGAGGAACTATCACATCTTCTACCAGCTGTGTGCTTCTGCCAGTTTACCGGAGTTCAAGGAGCTTGGCCTCAGTGAGTCCACCTGTTCTTCTCACAGTTCCTGCTGTACCTTCAGCTGTTCTCAGATCAGCTCCGGCTCACCAGAAACCACATGAAAGCTGCTCTGTGATGGTCTGGCTCCAGCTCCAACAGTTCGACTGCAGCTGCTTCAATGAAGTCATATTCAGACAGAAAAAACAAAATAATTGATCTGTTAATCTTTTCACTTTGATCAAATTCATTTCATTTGCTGCTTCCACTTGATAACAAATAATGTGCTGACAAATCATCAGCTGACCTGCTGCTCTTTTTGATTGGTTCTCATTCTGTGTCTCAGCCAGTGCAGAAGACTTCACCTTCACGTCTTTGGGTGAGAACATCTTCATCGAGGGAGTGAACGATGGTGAAGACTTTAAAAAGACCAGAGAGGCCTTCACGCTGCTGGGTGAGGAAACAGCTTGAAGGAACAAACATCCATATTTAATCACTTTTGAGACCAAAACAAACCGATGAACAGCTCCTGTGCATCCTGTGACCTCAGAGACGAACGTCACGTCAGAAAAACGAGCAGAGCGACCGGCTGGACTCTGGTTCACCAGACGCAGGGTTTTAGTGGATTTAGCAGCTTTTCAAAGGTTAACTGTTAATCATTCCAGAGATGTGTGTGAGTGTGTGAACTCATTTTTAATTGCATCACATTCCAGTGTGAACACTCCCCCGTGGACTGGATGAGGAGCTCATTTGCATTTCAAACAACAGGCAGCAGATCACTGCAGAATCTGACTGAGGCTGCAGAAATGAGCCTCTCGATCTGAGCAGACTATAATAGAGACGATGATCTGTGAGATAACGAGCAGCTGAGGAAGAACGATGAAGACGACGAGTCACAGAAACCAAAACCACCAAAAGTTATCAGTTCAAAGGCTTCAGAGAGTCGTTAGGAGAAATAAAACCAAAGACTTGAGTCACCTGCACAACAATCACACACTCACACAGAAGGTTCAGAACCAAGTTTATATCTGTTCATCACAGGTGCACAGGTAACAGGTGAACAGGTAACAGGTCTACAGGTGAACAGGTAACAGGTGAACAGGTGAACAGGTGAACAGGTAACAGGTAACGGATGAACAGGTGTACATGTGTACAGGTGTACAGGTAACAGGTGAACAGGTGAACAGGTGCACAGGGGGCAGCAGAGCTCCTTTCATAAGAGATTTAAACTCTCGTCTTATTTTATCAAAACTCTATTGAAGCAGAGTAACTGTAGTAAATTAGTTGGTAAACAGGATTAATTGTTTACTCATTGATAAACCTGCTTGTGTGTGTGTTTGTGTGTGTGTGTGTGTGTGTGTGTGTGTGTGTGTGTGTGTGTCTCAGGTATAAAGGACAGCAGTCAGATCAGCATCTTTAAGATCATCGCCTCCATTCTTCACCTGGGAAACATCGAGATCTGCTCGGAGCGAGACGGAGACTCCTGTCACATCTCGGTATGTTGGCGAGCGTCCACGCTGATCAGCTGATCAGGGCGAGCGTCCGCCCTCCTACAGCTGACTGTGTGTGTGTGTGTGTGTGTGTGTGTGGTGCAGAAGGACGACGTCCACCTGAAGCACTTCTGCAGGCTGCTGGGCGTGGAGCTGCAGCAGATGGAGCACTGGCTCTGTCACAGGAAGTTGGTCACTTCGTCTGAGACGTACGTGAAGAACATGTCGAGCAAACAGGCGAACAACGCTCGCGACGCGCTCGCCAAGCACATCTACGCACGCATGTTTGATTGGATCGTGGAGCACATCAACATGGCCCTGCAGACCTCCTCCAAACAGCACTCCTTCATCGGAGTCCTGGACATCTACGGGTGAGAAGGAGACGTCACGAATCGTTTTCTTTCGTTGACTCATGATGAGAATAAAACATCAGATCCTGCTTTTACTCCTCAGCTCAGAAAAACCATCTCATCTGTAAAACCTGGTCTGGATTCTGTTCAAGGTTTCAAAGTCCAGCTCAGTCAGAATCGTCTGTGTCTTTGTCTGCAGGTTCGAGACGTTTGAGGTGAACAGTTTCGAGCAGTTCTGCATCAACTACGCCAACGAGAAGCTTCAGCAGCAGTTTAACTCTGTGAGCCTCCGTATGTTTGTCACAAATCTGTCTGTGTTGGTTTTGTGTGAACAAACGGAGACGTGTGTGTCTGTTGTGTTGTGTTTCAGCATGTGTTCAAGCTGGAGCAGGAGGAGTACATGAAGGAGCAGATCCCCTGGACTCTGATCGACTTCTACGACAACCAGCCCTGCATCGACCTGATCGAGGCTCGGCTCGGCATCCTGGACCTGCTGGACGAGGAGTGCAAAGTGAGACTGATGACTGTCTGCCTGCCTGTCTGTCTGTCTGTCTCTCTGTCTCTCTGTCTCTCTGCCTGTCTACCTGCCTGTCTGTCTCTCTTTCCCAGCAGTCTTTGCAGTTGTTGTGTTGGATGTGTTTCTCAGTGTTCAGGCGTCTGAATGAAACTTCCTCCTCTGGTGGTTCTGAATCCACTTCCTGTTCCTGTTGCAGGTTCCAAAGGGGACGGATCAGAACTGGGCCCAGAAGCTCTACAAGCAGCACTCGAGCAGCGCTCACTTCGAGAAGCCTCGTATGTCCAACGTCTCTTTCATCATCAGCCACTTTGCTGATAAGGTGAGGACGACTGCTGCTCTTACCGCCTGGACCTGCAGACTGTTTCTGCAGCAGGTGTTTCCACGACCTTTCACCTTGTGGGTCCAAAACGTCCTGCTTCTCCTTTCAAAGATCTCCCTTCAACAAAAGCCTGTATCCATGACAACCGCTGTCTCACCTTATTTGTGACTTTAAAACATTTTTCAGAGGAGGAGAGAGTGTGATGTTCGCACTAATAACACACCATACGGGAAAATAAGAGCTAACAGGCTAACATCAGTGTTAGCTTCTCTAGCGGGCTAAAATTAGCGTTAGCTTCTCTAGCGGGCTAACTACTACAAATGTAATGAGGCAACATAATGAGGAAGACCCTGGATGATGTCATTCCTTCGTCATGATGTCACTGTCTGGGTTTGCTGCTGATGAGTCACCTGTTGTGTCTGCAGGTGGAATATCAGTGTGAAGGCTTTCTGGAAAAGAACAGAGACACTGTTTACGAGGAGCAGATCAACATCCTGAAGGCCAGTCAGGTAAGAACCAGAGACCCAGAGAACCAGAGTTCAAGCAGCTGGTTGGCAGCCATGTTTGTTTTGGTACGAGAACGTGTGACAGTTGACTTGTTGATGTCATCTTAAAGCAGCAGGTAAACATCAGTTTAGAAACGTGTGCATGAGATGCTTGTTGGAAGCTTCAGATAAACTTCAGGTGATGTTTTTCACTCAGAATGTGGATTTTGTCCTCCAGCCTCGGTTGAAAGCACATTGTGAAGACGTGTTCATGTTCACTCTGAGCAGCAGTTTGCTGTTTTCAGACGAAACAACATGAACGTGTTTGTTTAGTTTGTGTTGCTGCAGTCATAAACCTCGTTTATCTTCTGTGGAGTCGAATCCAGTTTCAGCAGTCAGGGCTGTCGCTCTCAGCCTCAGGGCCTGTAACAGACACAATGAGGCTTCTCAATAAAACTGATCTCAGATCTGTCTACTTTTTCTGAAGCCTGGAAACTCCAGGAAACTCCTGGAAACTTTTGGGAGCTTCTGGAAACTCCCAGACAAAGTCCTTCAGTTTTTCTGTTGTCAGAAAAGGTGATAAACTGTCAGATTCTCTCAGTGAAAAGTAAAGAGGTGAAGTTCATGTCTGGTGTGAGTGAAGGTCTTGATGCTGAGCAGGACGTTGATGGTGTGAGTCCTGTGCTGTCTGTGTTGTTGTCGCTGTTGTTGTCGGTTCAGCCTGGAAACGAGCAGCTTGGCGTCTCTGGCTGAGAACATGGCGGCTGATTAAGTGGGACAGAGCTTTTGTTTGTGTTCACTCATCTTTCAGGTCCGTTCTCGTCACTGTGGTGAAGCGAAGCGCTGGACGCTCCAGTGAAGATGATCAGAGGTGAAAATGTGCTGAAGGATTGTTTGTGTGAAAACAGTGAACTCCTGATTCTGTTTCCTCGAGAGAAAAAATCCTTTTTTCTGAAAAAGTTTCTGAAAGTTGTGGATTTGTTTAAGAAAAGTGTTGAATGTGTTTGCAGTAACTTTACAACTTCCTGTTTGTGGCCGTGAGGCTTCAGGCGATGACAAACTTTATGTCAATTCAGTCCTTCAGACCTGCAGCAGCTAACAAGCTAATAACTAACTGATCAACATGTTTGATCCCTAATGAGGAATCATTCACTCCCTGGTTTTCTGTCACACCTTCACACTCCGGTCAGTTTAAACACTTTGTTTAAACAACAAACTTGGTTCAGCTGAAGCAGCTTAAAGCATGGGTCTGATTTTAATCCTGTTTTTTTATTTCACTCTCCTCCTCTCTCAGTTTCAGCTGGTTGCTGATCTGTTTCATGAGAAGGACGACGCCCCCCCCTCAAAGTCCTCCAAAGTCAACGTGCGATCACTGAGGTCGGCTCCCAAAGTGCCCAACAAGGAGCACAGGAAGACCGTGGGCCATCAGGTGAGCTCTCTGCTGCCCTCTGCTGCCCTCTGCAGGCTCAGGTTGTGTAGGGGTGGTGCTCATGTTGTTCTCGTGTTTCTGTCTGCTTCAGTTCCGCAGTTCCCTTCATCTCCTCATGGAGACGCTGAACGCCACGACTCCTCATTACGTTCGCTGCATCAAACCCAACGACGACAAGGAGGCGTTTTCGTGAGTCCACACAGAAAACAGTTCATGTTTGATTTGATTCAAGTCAGAGAGAGGACAGGTGCACACAGGTGCACACAGGTGCACACAGGTGTAGCTGCAGCAGAAAGACAGGTATTGTAGTTTGTCAGCAGGTGGCGCTGCAGCAGAGACACTGAGTATTGCAATGAGAGTGGAAACCCTCCGTCCTCCTCAGAGTCACATGTGAACACACAGACATGAAGCACATGATGATGTGACCGACGCTTCCTGATGATGTCATTCAGTGAGACTGACGCTTCCTGATGATGTCATCATCTCTGATGTTCATCCACAAAAAACATCCAGGAATCCACTGAAAAATCAGAGCAGAGAGGCTGCAGGATCACTGAGAATCATCCCGTTGGAAGTTTTCCTCAGGATCAAAGTAATCCAGTATCAGGGTAATCCAGTATCAAAGTAATCAACACGAGCAGCTCGTTCAGTCTGTGGTTGTGGAGACGGTCTGACTGAATGTGACACACAGAGACTAAAAGTAAAGAGAACAGCAGCAGCTGCAGGAAGTGACATCACAACATGGGAGGAGCTTTCATCATTTCTGTCGTCTTACTGATTCCTGTGTTGGCTTATATGTGGAGGCTTCGTGTGTCTGCAGGCTGCTGCTGCTCGCTCGCTGTTTCCTCCACACAAACAGGGTTTGTGCTGGTAGTAAATTAAATTACCTGATGAGCTTCAGTCACATGTGACTCTGACACTGACAGAGTCCGTCAGTCAGCAGGAAACTCGTCCTCATGCCGCAGACGAAGGCGAGGTAGGAGAAACGTTCAGCGATAAAGCTGAACTTTGTCTGAAATGTGATGAAGATGATTTGTTTCCTGTTGCTGCAGGTTCGACTCCAAGCGAGCGGTGCAGCAGCTCCGAGCCTGCGGAGTCCTGGAGACCATCCGGATCAGCGCCGCCGGGTATCCGTCCAGGTGAGCCGACTGAGACACTGAGGCTGATCTCAGGTCAGATTCTGATCCACAGAGTCTGACTGACACACTGAACTCATTCAGAGAGATCTGAGGTGCAGCTGCTTCCTGCTTCAGCCTCCAAATCATCATCATCATCATCATCATCATCATCATCATCATCATCATCATCATCATCATCATCATCACCATCACCGTCTTTCCTTCTTATTGCCTCTTACATCAGTAGAAGGCGTCTCCTTCTGTGTTTTCCTGTCTTAGAGACACACACAGCGTCTTCTGACCAGAGTGTGTGTGTGTCGTTGTTTTCAGGTGGACGTATCCAGACTTCTTCAGCAGGTATCGAGTTCTGCTCAAGAAGTCAGACATGATGTCGGCAGACAAGAAGCTGGTGTGTAAGAACCTGCTGGAGACGCTGATCAAGGTGAGAAAAAACTTTATTTACACGTCAGCAACACAGACAGCAAGCCTGTCTGTCTGCCTGCCTGCCTGCCTGCCTGCCTGCCTGCCTGCCTGCCTGCCTGCCTGCCTGCCTGTCTGTCTGCCTGTCTGTCTGCCTGCCTGCCTGCCTGTCTGCCTGCCTGCCTGCCTGCCTGTCTGCCTGCCTGCCTGTCTGTCTGTCTGCCTGTCTGTCTTAAATTGCAGGATTGTTTTGTATTTTGTGTGTTTGTAAGTTTTACTCACCAACCAGCAGGAACACCTGCTCATTCTGTTCTGTTCCAGTAATTTGGAGGGAAAAACAGAGATTTCATGAGGGACGAAGATGAAGATGAAGATGGAGATGGAGATGAAGGTGGAGATGAAGGTGGAGATGAAGGTGGAGATGAAGGTGGAGATGAAGATGAAGATGAAGATGAAGATGAAGGTGGAGATGAAGATGGAGATGAAGATGAAGATGAAGATGAAGATGAAGATGGAGATGAAGATGAAGATGGAGATGAAGGTGGAGATGAAGATGAAGATGAAGAGAGAGAACAGTTTTTAGTTTTGGTCTCAGTGGAGAAAATGCAGCGTCTTGTGAAGATGTGTGTGAATCTGCAGTTTGAGGATGTTTGTATTGTACTGAACACACATACACACACACACACACACACACACACACACAGCAGCCTGTGCTGCAGAGAGGAAACACATGGAGGAGATTTTTAGAGGAAGATCAAATTTCAGAGAGAGATCTTTAAGTTGGAGTTCAGTCACATTAAACATGAGAGTTTGAAAACATCTTCAGACTCTGAGATGTTCTCAGTGTTCCTCCAGTGTTCTGATGATCCGTTCGGAACGTTCACAGCGTTTAGTTCTGGTGATAAAACAAGGTTTCTTTTTCCTTGTTTACCTTGAAGAAAATCCAAACTCCAGCAGCAGAATTAATTTGATTAGCTTTGTCACCTCTGGCCATAAACTCAAAAAATAACCACATAATCTCATGTTCCACACACATGTTGTATATTTACGATGACTTTCCCCTGTAGTGAAGCTTATGTTGGAAGAACAACACAGGAGCTGAGAGACAGAAGAGCAGAACACTGGAGATCCTTTCAGTTTGAAAATCTGACTCATCCTGTCGATGCTTTTTTTTGTTAAAGTCGAAGCTTCATGTAAAATAAGTAAAAGTTATTTTTCTTCCTCGTGGATTAAATGTTCAGTTCAACCTGAGACCTTTAATATTTAACATGATGGTTCACACTTCTCGATGAATGTTGTGGAGCCGTGTGGTGTAAACGGGTTTGAATGGAGTTTTCATGTGTTTTTGTGGTTTGATGCTTCTTGACTATCAGATGTTGAAGGCTCTGCTCCCTCGAGGGCTCTGATTGGTGGATGTGACCCTGACTGATCACAGCAGAAATCATAGTTCTGTTCTGTTCGATGTAACATCATGATTTCAGATTTGAATCCGGTTCCTGGTTTTTTCTGTCAGGACACATTTCCTGTCTCTGCCTCTGACTCAGGACGAGTTTTTGCATTTTTCCTGTTGAAACTGTGCAGCTTTGACTCGTGGAAACGTCCTCGGCTGCACTCTGACAGGCAGGTTACACTCGTCCTCTCCGTCAGATCTGTGTAATTGGATGTTTTGGATGGAGTTCGGTGTTCACACTCGACACTGTGATGTGCAGACAGTCTTCCTCTTGTCTGGGATTTCTGAGCCGTCAGTGAAGGCAGCAGACATCATCTCATGTCTGCACAGAGAGCAGCAGAGGACGTTCTTCACACTCTCTGTGCTCTCACCTCTGTTAGAGCTTCGCTGAGGCTTTAAAGTGCACTCAGCATCGCTGGAGGCTCCGATAAACACGAGCTGTGGTGAAAATGTTTGCATGAGGACCAGAAAAGCAGCTTCGAGACCATTTCAAGCACTGACACACTTGGATTTGGCCATCAAAGTGTCAAAATCTGCAGAGGTTTGGCCTCAAAGCAACATCAGATCTGACTTTTCAAATACATTTTGGAAGAAAATGTTATCATTTCCTCAGACGGTAACTGGAGTTTAATTCAGCTCAGGTGTTTCCATGAAAGAGAGGCTGTAATTTGAAATTTCCTCTGTTTGATAAGTTTGGATTTAATGTTTTATTTTAGTGTGAAGCCTCTTTGTTTCCTAATATTGTCACTTTTTACCTGTTAAAGGTTTTTTTAATCGTATGTTCATATGTAAAAAAAAAAAAAAAATGTAAGTATCAGATCAGACTGAATGTCAGCAGACACTCGAACTCAAAGGACCTGAGGTTCATAAAACCTGATCAGATCTTCAATTACAACATCATGTTCCAGTAAGAGTGAATGTTGAAGGAAAAAGTCCGTCAGGAACTCACAGGCAGGTGGACACAATAATGCAGCAGCACACAGGAATCAGCAGTCTCAGGGTCTTTTAATGCAGACCAAATATGTCACCAGGTAAACAAAAGCTCAAGGCAAAAGTACAGAATCTCTAGACAAACTCAGAAACCAAGAAGCAAGAAACAAAGGTCGTACACGAGGAAACTATCTGACAAAGATGGCTGGAACGCTGCTCACGAGGAAGACGAGAAGAACTGGCAACAGAAGGAAGCACGGCTTAAATACACGAGAGGGCAGCGAGACAAGACACAGGTGAGACACATGAGGGTCATCACTAAAGGCAGGAAAAGAACAAAGGGAGGAAGTAAACATCGAGACAATACAAGGGGAGACAAGACTATCAAAATAAAACAGGAAGTGAACGAGACAAACAACAACATGACAAACTCAGTCCCTGACACAGACGTGAGTATTAAAGGAAAATGTTTCCTTGTGACTCTGAAACCTCCGACATCATGAGCTCAGTCAAACACACACACACACACACACACACACACACACACACACACACACACACACACACACACACACACAGTTTGTTTGGTGTCGGAAACCTGCTGTCCTGCTCTCTGAGTGTGATGAGGTTTGATGGGTGATGTTTCCCTCAGAGCGGTGATGTTCACGAACCTGCACAGTGACAGGAAGCACATGAACTCTTTCACAATAAAGTCTGAGGGGACGGAGCTGTCGGTCGACCATGTGAGCAGAGATCCGTCACACACTCTCGTTTCCTCTCAGTCGGTTTATCACAGCCCTCTTAAACTCCACCTCAGATGTTATCGGCTCCTCGCTGCACCGACCTGTTATCAGAAAACACCATCACATGTCCACAGCTCCACTGACTCGGGATCAGCTGGTCAGGCGGAGTCCTGGTGGTGCAGCGTTTGCTCTCAGGTGTTTGGAGAGCGATCCGGTGGTTGTGGAGGTTCTCGTAAACATGAACCCTGAGCTGCTCTGCAGGCTGCAGCTGGAACACACAGCTGCTCGTCCTGCTGCTGCTCGTCCTGCTGCTGCTCGTCCTGCTGCTGCCTCCGAACAGACAGAACGTCAGCAGGAACGTCAGCAGGAACGAGCACAAGAACAAATGTGACGATCAGATAATGAGGTCTGGACAGGTCTGTGTTTTTCTCCTCTGAATGAACTGACACCCAGTAAACAGAATCAGCCTCCAACGTTTTCTTCTCATCTCATCATTGGGTCAAATCAGAGCAGATGGACATCAGACGCTGATTCACCAACAACCGGCTCTGTTTGTTTTCTGGACAGGAACAAAGAAGATGAACATGCATGAACGCTTTACGGAGCAAAGGACCCCGAGGGGCCCGAACACAGAGGAGCCCCCCCCAACAAAACACAGAGACGCTCAGACTGAAAGAGGCAACAGAAAGATGTCTGTCGTCTTTTTAGAAACAACACGGACATGAAGACGTGAAGTCTGAAATAAAACTGAGACGACATGAAGGAGCTTTAGATTCAGTTTGACCACAAACTTCATTTCTCTCACGTCTTGAAATGTTCCGTCGTCCTTCAGCAGATGGATTTTTATGTTCAGAGCTTCACATCAGGATTCAGAAACAGCTCGAACAGCTCAGCAGTTTCTGTTTGTACGTTTGTTTTGGTTTAATCTTCTTCTTCTCTTCCTGTTCAGATTCGTCTCTGTCGAAGATGAGCCCCTGCTCTGAGGCAGGGAAACCCTGTAACCCCTGTCTGGACGCGGCGAAGGCCTGTAACCTCAACGAGACGTGTAAACGTCTGCGATCGGCCTACAACTCCATCTGCAGTAAGGCCACGCCCCCTCAGCCCTCTCTGGCCAATCAGGAGCCGTGCAGCCGGAAAAGATGTCAGAAGGTTTGTGCACATTTATTATCTTTTATTTTTTCATCATTATTGATTTGCTTTAACAGTTTCTATAAGAAGGAAGTTTAACTGTGAGGAAGCAATGATTAAATAAACTAATAAACCGACACTTGATTTGTGCTTCTACAGATTGAACGTGTGCAAAAAACACGTTTCCTGCTGCTTAAAAAGTTTAAATGAATCCCATGAATGTGTGATTGGCTGATTCAGTCCTGCAGAGAGTCAAAGTCTGACTGTGAGCAGAAAAACACACAAACAAGCTGAAACTCAGCAGCTGAGAAACAAATAATCACTTTGCTTTGAGTAAAAACACAAAGAGCAACAAAAGTGTACAAGTGCAGCTCCTCTTCATCTTCAGTGTGTCTGTTTGTTATTTAATTCTCACACTGACGCCTCGTTATGTAACCGGCCCTTAAAAACACACAGTCATATATTATTATGGCAGTAACAACCTTTTTCAATTCAGCAAGTGGAACATTTTTACATTTAAAGAGGCGACAAACCAGAACCTGTTTTCATTCTGATTTCCTGTGTTTTATTTTCCAAAGGCTCAGAGCAGAACACAGAGAAATGAAAAGTAATGAGAGTAACTCGATCATGAAACCAGAAGCATGATGTTCTGCGTGTTTCAGGCTCTGCGTCAGTTCTTCGAGCGCGTCTCGTGGGAGCTCAGCTACCCCCTGCTGTTCTGCTCGTGTCCGGACCAGGCGTGTGCCGAGCGCCGCCGCCGCACCATCGTCCCCTCCTGCTCCCACCAGGAGAGGCACAAACCCACCTGCCTGGAGCTCCGACGCACCTGCCGCTCCGACGCCCTCTGCAGGTGAGACACGTGACCTCCCACAGCCAATCAGGTGTGACGGTGAGCTGGCAGATTTTTCCCACACACACGAAACTCTGCCAGGCTTCTCTGCTCCATGCAGCTCGTTTCACTTAATCAAGCAGGAGGAGGAACTAATCAGTGAAATCAGCTGCTGGAGTGTTTAATTGGAGAGAAATCCAGCACACTCTTGGGTCAAAATTGCATGTTTGATTGATAACTACTGGCTTTAAAGGTTAGAGGAGCCTGAAGTGGGGGAAGCGAGCGACGCTCATCCTCTCGCTCAGCGGCTGCAGCCAAGGTGCCCTTCAGAGAGGCAGTGCTGGAAAAAGCTTGTGCCTGATTGGCTGACGTTTCCCTGATAAACACAAAGTTGAATACAGTGAAGGAGTGAGTGTGTGTGTGCGTGTGTGTGTGTGTGAGCATGTGTGTGTATGTGAGTGTGTGTGTGTGTGCGCCTGTGTGTGTGTGTGTGTTGGGGAGGCAGAGGGAGCTCAGATGAGGGCTGGTGACGTTGCAGAGGAGCAAACAGGCTCGATGTAAAGACACAGAAACCCTGTAATTAAACACCTCGAACTGAAACGTCAGAATCAAACGTCTGAGTGTAAAAAAATCATTTCACTTGATCAGTTCATCTGTTTCTGTTCGTGTTCATGTGAAGTTGTTTGCTCGTTGACGTGATGGAAGGTGTCGAGCGGCTCACGGAGGAAATGAGCTGCAGCACCAAAAGGCCTCATTCACCAGCCTGTAAACATGTTTACTTCTGCTGTAAAGTCGGCCATTTTTAAGTAGAGGCTGTAAGGGGGCTGACTCACTCTGGAAGACAGCCTCAAGTGGTCATTCGAGGAACTGCAGGTTGGGTTTAGCTCCATTTTTTCAGCTCCAGATGTTCCTGCTTGTTTTCTCCTGATGAAACCTGAACTGGCTGCTGATCCTTCTGTTTTATTGGAAGTTTATTGAGTGAAAAACAAGTGATGTGTTAAAACAGAACGTCACCTTTAACAGCATAAAGTCAAACTTCTGCCCCCTGCTGGACAAGGGTTGCTAATGTAAAGTGAGTGGTGACAGAGCAGCTTCGCATTCATGTGTTTCTGTCCTACATGAACTGAAACTTCAGAAAAAAACCCACTTAACAACAAGTTGAAAGAGAAAAGACAATTCAAAAGAGTAATGAGCTTGAATGGTCACATGGTCACATGGTCACATGGTCAGAGCCTCTCATGCATCAGTCTGCCGTTCACATCGGATCGTGTCCATTCGCTTGTTCCTTGTTCTGCTGCACACTTGCAGTGTTTTCATCTGTGCGGTTTCATGGTCAAGACCGAAGTTGCAGAGCAGCTCCGAGAGCGTTTTCCGAGTGTTTTCTGTGATTAGAGAGCTGAATGTGACCAAAGCACCGGCTGATAGAATCTGTGTCTCCTGGAAGGCGAAACGAAGCTTCTGGCCCAGATCGTGTTTGGGTCCTCAGCCCACGTTTGGCCCATATTTCATCGTCTGGCCTCATTCAGGCAGCCAGGAAGGTTTTTCTGTGTGTGTGTGTGTGTGTGTGTGTGTGTGTGTGTGTGTGTGTGTGCCAGAGCTGGTCCAGATGTGGGGGAAGAATCTGACCGTCACACTGTTTGCAGGCCAGATCTGGGTCGAGCCATCAGGCTTTTTGTGGCCCAAATATTTGCCAGAACATTTTGGCTCTTTCTTCTGATGAGAATGATTTCACATCTCATAAAGATGAAGAACATATGATGATTATTTTAAATCAAGTGGAAGGAGGACAAGATTCCTGCTCCCTTTGTCCAATGATTTCTAACATGATGGTTTTAATAACTTGATTATTTTTTAATCTTTTGTTGTCTCAGAGTTTTTGGAAGCAGGTTGTTAATGTGGCGTCCGTCACCTGCGCTGTGTTTTCTGTGCTGTTTTGTTTCGTCAGACTCTGAGTGTCTGTCAACGTGCTGCAGGTGAACCTGCGAGCAGCAGATCTTCTGCTCAGCGAGCTGCTCTTGGCTGCAGACAGAGAGACTGAGGGAGGTGTGACGTGATGAGACGGCTGGACGAGGCCCAGCTTCTGCCCGTCACGTCACACACCTCCAGCATGTTAAACTCCATGTGTTCAGGTCTCACAGGTTCTCCAAAGTAACCAGATTAGTCAGAGGAACTGATTATTTTTTATTATCCCGGCACAAGCAGAAGAGTTGTCTCCTGCTGTAAAAAGAGGCTCATCACCAGTTTCCAGCTCGGAAAATGTTCCCAGAAATACAAAGTGACCAGAAAAGTGTAGAAAATGAAAATGAGCTGATCATTATGCATCAGAGCTGCTTCCTGTGATTTAAAAACAACATATGGTCGGGCTGCAGAGACGGTTTCATTTTAAAAGTCTGACTTTCACCCAGATTTTGTTTTAATTACAGATTTTAATTTTTGGCCTGTTTTTATAATTCAGGAAAAGAACAACACGAGGCCGCAGTCGACAGACCAAAATAACACGTTCATGTTCTTCATGCTGTTGTTGAGCTGCTCGCAGTGACTCAACTCTCATTTCACTGCAGTGACTCAACTGCAACTAATCTGATGAACCGCAGTTTATGCTGAGCAGATAATTAATGAATTAACTCAGACGGATAAAGGTTAAAGTTCCCTGCGTTTCATATGTAAATGTGCATGAATGCAGGATTTTGGGGCTAAAAGAAGCGAGCAGAGTCTGCAGTCATGCTAGCTGACGAAGCTAACATGCTAATGGTATTAACGTTCACCGTCTCTGCTGGAGGTCAGACTGCTTTTTAGTTTGTGAAACCTCAACAGATTCAGATTCAGACTGATAGAAACTGCAGGATTCATCTGCACAGAAATGATTATTCATTTGAAGTTTGGGTGGAAAATCCTGTTAATTTATTTTTGCTGTGGAACCGGCTGGAAGGTCTGAGAGCTTCTGAGTTTTGCTGCTTGTCGACTGAACACAGATGATGATTGTTTCTTCATGGACACTCACAACCTGAGTTTTATCTCACACACTCTGTGTTTCATGACTTTATGTCCTCATTGTTCATGTGTGTCGTCATGGCTGCTGGACGTTCTGGTTCCTCATCGAGTCTGATGGACCTTTGAGGCGAAACTGCAGTCTGTTTGTTTCTCTGCACAGGAAAGGAAAAAGCAGGAGGAGAGAGCTGCCTGTAGATAATCAGCTGAGAAACACACACACACACACACACACACACACACACACACACACACACACAGAGCTGTCAGACGTTGCTGGCTTCATGTTTGTGGTTTGCTGCTCAGCGTGTGTGAGTCTCTCTGAGTGAACATGTGTGACTTGAAGAACAGAGAAGCAGTGAATCTATTGGACCTGAACACAGACGAACAGTCCTGCAGTCCACCGCAAAACCACCGAATTATCCTCACAAGCTCCGTCCCTGATTCTCCCAAACACACCGTCAGTCAGACAACAATACACACTGTGGCAGGTTGGTGCTTCAGCGCAGGATCACGCATGCAGCATGAATCATGTTTGATTGCCTGTGAAAAGGAATCTAAAGTAGGCTTTTCATTTTAGCCTTCATTAGCCTCCGATGGAGAGCAGAGAGCTGCTTAATCACAGGGTCCCGCGGGTCCTTCGGGTCTTGACAGCCTCAGAGGGGGTCTCATCTCCCGCTGTGGATGTGAGCAGGCAGGAGGAAGCGACTGCTCAGCAGCCGCTCGCTTTGACTGACAGAAAGACTAATTAAATATGGTCTTTGCCACAAGTAATGCTTGAGAAGCCTACAGAGAGCTCTGAGAGGGTTTTAGGAACAAGGCTTTTATTTAAGAAAAAAATCTATTTGCATTTAAAATAAGAGTGCAGTCACACCTTTAATTCACAGTTCATCTTCACTGAAATGTTCACTTTGCACGAGCTGATTCGTGAAAGTTCACACTTTAAAGCAACGAGAGAATCAGAGATTAGAATCAAAAGTGAAACAGACTCACAAGAGAAAGGATCTGTTTGCATGAAGGGACGTAAACCAGGAGCACAGCATGGAGGAGCATGGAGGAGCATGGAGGAGTGGATAAAGCTCATAAAGTTCAGTCAGTTTCGTTCAGTTTTGTTTTCGATGTGAGGAAACACTTTGTGAAGATAAAACATAGAAATAAATAAATAAATATTTTGTTTTGAAGATCTGATCATCGTGAAGTTGAAGGTTTATGTCACACGAGGCAGCCAATGGAAACACAGGGAGCTGTCAGGTGGTCTCGCTGACAGTGAAGGTGTGTTTGCATCATTCATGCGTGATCCTGATAAAAGCTCAGAAGTTCATTAAAACAAACAAAAAAAAAACATATTTCATTCATTTATTTCTTCATTCTTCTTCTCTTATTAAACTGGGCGGGTTCTTGCTGCAGGAAATGAAAGTTAGCTGAGCAGCGTTAGCTGAGCCGCGTTAGCTGAGCCGTGTTAGCTGAGCCGCGTTAGCTGAGCCGCGTTAGCCTCGTCTGTTGCACAAGATGAAAACGAACTTCATTTGCTCAGACAAAGTGGTGATGTCACGATGCTGAGTTAGTGTCTGACTCGAAGCTTCGCCTCCAGAGCTGCAGGCGTCACATCAGCACCGTTTGGATCCAGTTTGGTGTAAAAACATCAGAATCACATGAAATCCATGTTCCATGTTCAGTTTGTTCTGGAGCTGCACGTTGTTAACATGAACATTCTGTACATAAAGTGTGTTTTGTTCAATGTAGCAGCTCCGTGCTGAAAACACAGATTTGATTGTGAGATTCAGAATGATTCAGTGTGGATAAATCTGTTAGCAGACTGTTCTGACAGAAATGTGCCAAGAAACACAACAATCTGCCGTGAAAGGAGACGACTGTAAACGATGCAGCACCCAGAGTGAAACACGTTCAGCTGGTTCGTTCGACCTCAAGGATGCAGACATCTGCTGGTGTGAAACGCTGAATGTGAACATAACTGTTTGTTTACATGAGGAGTCCACGGGGAGCTTTAAGAGTGAGCTGCTGCACGGGAGCGAAACAAGCTCCAAGCTAAACGCTAAACATCCATATTAATACAGCTCTTCAGTGGGAGAACCAGGAGAACACACGTGTGCTGGGTCTCTGACAGGGAGGCGCTCAGCTCCCTAACAGCCGGGATAAACACAGTCACACAAACTGCAGCTCAGAGAGTCTGCATGTGTGTCAGCTCGTCAAAGCTCATCAGTGGCCTTTTTATCGTAAACTGCTCACAAGCTTTTACACTGATGTTTTTGTTCTCTGAACGTCTGACTGACAAGGAACATCATTCCCTCTTTCCCCCTGATTCTGCCTTAAAGGCAACGATCTGGCTGCCCTGCTGTTTGCTGGAGGTTTCTGGGCTTGAACTGTATGTGTGAGCCCTCAGAGACACGAAGCCCTGCAGGAAGTCTCATGTGTTCAGGGTTTCAGGTTTTACTTTGTTAAACTTTGAGCCAATCGACCGACTCCAGGTCAAATATACACATCTATGATTCTGACACAGGCAGACAAAAACACACAGCTTTACCTCTGACGGACTTGTTGGAGGTTTCCATCAACACATCTGGCGGCTGTGAGGATTTATGTGTATCGGCTTCCTTATGACCTCCATCAAACTGAGAACACTCCCACTAATGACAGTATGTATGCAAACACACACGGCCGTGCAGCGACGCGTGCTGAGCTGAACGGCTTTCCAAAGCCGGCTGCAGCAGCTGAGTGGTGTTTTAAGGCGAGGAAGCCAATCTCGCGCCTGCATCGCTCCATTACACGGTCAGTGAGGTGAGGTGGTGGCGTGATGGAAATAGCTGCCTCTTTTCTGGAGGTCATACAGGACGCCGGCGACGCAACAGGCCCGCTCGCCTCCTCTCCTTGTATGTGATTGAGATTACACAAAAGCTTCCTCTGATTCATCTCATTTCCTGTGCGCTCATCTCAACGCGTCCGGCTGGTTTTCAGGAGCCACGAGGAGCAAGGGATGAGTCTTTGAGGGGAAATAAGGCGAGCTAACCCTCAGGAGATGAAGCAGAGAGCGACATAACCGGTGTGACTAAAGGCAATCTCTGCTGACGCTGATGGAGAGCGGCAACCAGCAACTCATAAACTGTGCAAATATGTAAATATGCAAATGAGCAGTCCCACTAAGGGACTGTTAATTAAAGAGAACATCAAGACAAAACAAAGGAGCTAATCACCAAACACAGACAGATGCACACACACACACACACACACAGAGGATGTGTGTGTGTGTGTGTATGTGCACTGGAGTTTAGACGTCTCTACAAATACCTTCAGTGGGAGCAACATGGCTGCGTCATCGCTCATATCATTTACAGCAAAGTGACCCAGACGAGTTCACAGCAGCTGCAGCTGATCTTCACTTGCAGGACAAACAGAAACATGTCATGATCTTTTCTAAACCACGATCAGATCCAAACCTCAGCGACCGTCTGCCTTCAGACACAAGACACAGACATGATGCTGATTTAGAGTCACAGCTTTGGAGTCTGTGAGCTTGTTGACGGAGAGTTTTGCTTTTTCTTCATCCACATTTTCTTCGTCCATGTCAAACCTGGAGCCTACATTACCCACAATGCAACTCAACAGGAGTGTGTCAGGGAACATGGTGTACTTTCCGATGTGATACTCACATGTCATTAAATGTGTCCTGCTGAATCCTCGACAGCTCCAAACACGTCACACACTCACGCTTCCATCCACATCAGACATGCTAACGATGCTAACGATGCTAAGTGTTTATTTTGTGGAAACAGAGATACATTAAAAAGATTCAGCTCAAAACGTATGCAGACCATGTGTGTGTGTGTGTGTGTGTGTGTGTGTGTGTTGAGGTAGGTGTCTGTGGGTGTGTGTGAGCTTTGTTTATCCCCGTTAATGCAGACATGATAATTGAATAACACTCGAGGGATCTGTGAGTCTGTAACACCATGACTGACAAGTCAGGGTCACACACGAGAGAGAGACAGAGAGAGAGAGAGAGACAGAGAGAGAGAGAGAGAGACAGAGAGAGAGAGAGAGACAGGGAGAGAGAGAGAGACAGGGAGAGAGAGAGAGACAGGGAGAGAGAGAGAGAGAGAGAGACAGGGAGAGAGAGACAGAGAGAGAGAGGGAGAGTGAGAGTGAGAGAGAGAGAGTGAGA
>JAQMCX010000027.1:14533443-14544828 GCA_029814765.1 Acanthurus leucopareius | reverse complement strand
CACACACACACACTCACACACACACACACACACACACACACACACACACACACACACACACACACACACACACACAATAGATTTTCATTCGTTCCCCAAACATCCGTTAGTCCTGATTTAATCGTTGATCCCGGCACACACACACTTTAAAACCTTTAACTGCTCAACACTTCATACAAATACAAGTGCAGCTGATTTCACTGAATTCGTTGTTTATCATTTTACTGGTTTCAGTGATTTTTCTTGCAGATTCACTTCCTGTTGCAGCGTCTCACGTGCAGACCTGCTGTTCTTCCTCTGAATGATGTGAATCGTGTGAGTGTGTCTGTAATGACGTGCAGCTTTGGACCAAACAAACACAGTGAAGGTTTTTAACAGCTGTACTTTACAGCTGCAGAATATGATTGGATGTTAGCAGTCACACAGCTGTAAATCAACCAATCGCAAAGCACGCCGCAACCAGCTGAGGCAGACCAATCAGCTGAGACCTCGTTGTTTTGTCTGAACCTGCAGAATGTGACAAACACAGAGTGGTGACGTGCGAGATGAGAAAACAAACGTCAGCCGTGAGCTGAAGAGAGACGATGTCCTTTAATGGAGGAAAGGTTTTTTGTTGAAATCAGGACAAACTGCAGGATGTTGCATCATGGGACTGTTTCCTGTTTTACAAGAAAAACTTCACAGGTGACTTTGAGGTGAGGAGTCACTGACACACACATCACCTCATGACTCAAACTTTACACTGAGATGAATGAAAATATAACACTTTTCAGTGATAAGTCGAGCGCCTTGCAGGGTTTTAGTTTCCAGTGCAACATGAACCATTAATGAGCCGCTTTTCCATCCAACCTCGAGTTTGTGGAGCAGAAAACAGGAAGCAACATGAAGGTTTTCTGCCAAACACTCAGAAATGGGTGAAGTGAAACTTTGCCTTCATTCATTCGGACGGACGCACAGCTTCACATATACATTTAATTCACTCCGTAAGGCAGAACCAGATCTCATCTGTATAAATACTTCATGGTCACATGACATGAGTGCATGTAATGAAGTCCCTCAGGTCTGAGGAGCTGAGGATGGAGAGAGCAGGAGAAGCTTGAAGTGAGCATCTCTGACGGCAGCTGGAGATGATAAAACCTCGTCTTCCCTCCATGAAGAACTCTTAAAGAGCCACAAGAGGACTGGAGGTTCTTCATCTTCAGAGTGGGACGTCATCTGGGAGGATGCTTCTGTGTCTAAGTGATGAATGTGGACAGAAATGTGAAAACTGGTTCATGTCGAGCGAGAGCGCTGCAGCCTGTGAGATGTTATCTATGTATGCAAATGCATATAATGCATCCAGTGAAAGTGTTTGTTTTTGCCACCAGCAGGCTCAGACTGTTAATCTTAGTGTCTGAAACTCTGATGGAGAGGATCCCCACAGAGACAGACCTTCCTGTGAAACACTGAGATCCTTTTTGTTCCAGAAAAAGCTGTTACATCACTCCTCACAGTCTGCCAGACTCCGTTTATTGGAGCAGTGATTTTATCATCAGAAAACAAACTTTATTCAGACCCAACAGCAAACAAAATACAACTCAATCAGTCATTAAAAAAGTGTGATTTTTGTGTTTTTCTGTAAAAAACTGCAATAAAAAGGCACAGGGAACACACACACACAAACACACACACACACACACACACACACACACACACACACAGTGGCAGATCTCAAACACTCTGTCACACTTGATTTCCCTCCGTGAGTCCTGATCATCGTGCGGACGAGTTCATCGTCATGTGAACGATCTGCCGTGTTTCACGTTTCAAACATCCATTTTTAAACGAAGTGTCCGGGCTCCAGGATTCCTCTGGTTGATGTGATGCACGTGGAAAGCTGTGAAGCAGTCAGTCTGATGGCTGTAAACATGAATACTGCAGTGACACTGGTGCATAATGCTGCATGATGGATGCACTGGCAGCGCTGCAGGACTGTGTGAATGGAACGAGTGCTCGGGGACTACACGGCTTTCCTGGCCCGCGATGATGACTGGCTAATAAGCCAATTCAGACTCCCGAGAGTGGCGCGCTTGGATCTGTGTGCTGAACTCGGTCCAGCATCAGACAGACCAACCTGACAGAGCCGAGCCGTCCCAGCACAAAAACAAACGCTGCTGACCACGCTGGGGTTTCTGGAAACTGGCTGTCAGCAGCAGAAATGAGCCAACAGAGAGTTTTTGAAATGATTAACACGAAAAATGTTTACCTTTGTGCCTAAAAGCCACTTTACTTCAGGTCTGGGATGCTGCAGCTGCCCCTCACTTCAGTGACATCTGCCTTTTGGATGAGATCATTAAAACAGTTAAAACATCATTTCTGTTACACTGGAGGGAAAAAGACCGACATTAAAAGACAATTAGCAGCTCTGTCCACTTTTCTGAATGTGATCACCACAAACGATCAGACTCATTCTGCTGTCAGAGAACCACATGATTAACATTAATTTGCTTAAATCAAGCACACGAGTCAGCCAATGAATGTCTGTCTTTAGTAACTTGGTCCTGAGGTGACGTGACGAGACGTTTCAGCCTGATGTGAAGCAGTGAGGAGACGTGTGATGGGCGACCGCCTGCAGCTTCAGAAACTGATTTATTGCAAAAGTTTTCCCTTTAAAGCCTGATTTACAGTTCCTCCCTGTTAGAAGGAGCAGGTGACCGTCGGTTTGTCAGCCTGATCATGAGCGCTGGGTTGTGACCTGCTGATTGTCGTGTTTAGATGATTTCATTCCACCTTAAAAGTCTGCCCCACTATAGGCAGGCAGAGAGGAGCAGGAGGAGCCGAACAGGCTGCGAGACGAACAAAGCAGACGACTGAACTCAGGCTGAGCTGAAACACTCAAACACAAGCTGAACTGATGAGCTCAGGTGAGGGAGTGAGATGATGTGACAGGAAGGAAGCTGATTGGCTGAGGACAGCAGTGGGAGCAGGCTGGGCTGACGAGGCTGATGCAGGGCAGGTGAAGAGGGAAAAACATGTGACACACACGTTCATTTCACAGAGTATCAACGCTGTTTGATGCATTAACTGCAGCAGCAACATGATGCAACCTGCTGCACTTCTTTTTGTTTGTGACTCTGCTGCTGCAACCAAAGACAAGATCTGCTCTGTGACCTCCAACTCACCCGCAAGCACCTCAAGATCTGTCAGGAAAATCCCTTTATTGGTCGTCCTCTCAGTTCTTGTCTTGATTTACCCAAAAAAGATCCACAGGCTCATTTCAATGCATCAGCACTGATAAAGGCACAGAGCTGACCCTGATGCACACCTGCACAGGTGGAAAGTGATTAACAAAGGCAAACCTGCCTGCAGGTGTGTGGCCACATGGGTTTATACATGTGATCATCTTTTGATGCACAACATTTCTAGACTTTCAAGCTCATTTCCAAAACAGTTGGGACACTTTGTGAAACATAAATCAAACAGAACAGTTTGTTCAAACCTGTCTGACTCACATTCAGCTGAGTAAATCACTAAAACAGCCTGTTAACCGACTGACTGATTTCATTAAATATCTGCTTATTCTGAAAAAAGTGAAACAACATGTTGGAACAGGAGGAACTCAAGTCTGAGAGTTGTCCTGCTCCAGAAACACCTGTTTGGAACATCCCACAGGTGAGCAGGTGAGCAGGTGAGAGGATCCTGATCTCCACTCTAATGATCTACATCTGGACTCAGGTTGTCGTGTGGATCCTCTCTGCTTCAGAAACGAGGCCTTCAGACCTTGAGCTCAGCAGAAAGCTGTAAGTTTGTGTACTGACGAGTCTGTAACCTCCACGATGCTTCAGCTGTCTTCGCTGTCGCTGCTCTCTGAGGACTCCTCAGGACTCTGCTGACTCTGCTCCGGGCGACAGAGTGCTACGTGCTCTTAATAATTAAATATTTGTACAGAAACACATTGAAAAAAAGTTCCTCTAATAAGGGCGAGTTCCTCTTTCAACACAGCAGGTTTCCGCCTGTGGAAGTCTGAGCTCTCAGCCTGTCAAATGATGTTGCAGAGAGAAAAAGTAAGCGTTTGCACTAAAGGCCCAGTTTTATGTGATCAGCATGTGTTCTGTCTCTCAGTTCTATAATAAAAACTACCAGTCGGCCAATTAGGTTCTGCCTCTGCCTGTCGGTCTCTCCGGACCTCCTTCATTTCCTCCTTCAGACGGAGAACAGCTGGGAGCGGAGCTGTTTTCCTGCAGGGCCCACCAGTTTTAGAGCAACCTACTTAGCAGTGTCAGAGTGTCAGAGTGTCTCAGTATTCAGGTAAAGACACAAGCAATTTATTTGGTCCAGATTACAGTCGGCTCCGGCTCCCTCTCCACCCGCTGTCTGTTTTCCTGCTGCTGCTCATTTGTTTTCCTTCCTCTAACAGACTCTCTGTTGTCTGATGCTGCCGTTTGTATCCTTGTGATGTTACACACAAACTGAATCCCAGCTGTGTGAGAACCAACCTTGACCTCAGTGTTTGCTCTCATTACTCTCATAACGTTCCGGGTTTTGCTGCGTTGTGCGTTTAAACGTCTCCAAATGTGTTTTTAGGCCTCGAAGCAAGAACAACTTGTTTTAGCCACGTTGTTAGCAAAGCTCTGAGGATGTAACGTTCTGATTTTCATCCAGCGCCATCATCGGGTCAGTGTTTTAATTCTATATCTGATACTTTGGAAAGGGCCAAATAAATGACAAATTAACGATAAAGAAGCTAACTGTTAGCATGCTAACAGACAGAACTCAAATGGTGAACATGGTTTTCTGTCATTAATACCTGATACTGACACCATTGATTCCCTCGTTCAGCACCTGGTCAGAAACCTGCCAGGCTGCACTGAAGGAGTGAAGCTTCGTTCGTTCATCTTCTACATCAGCATCTGAATGCACATCATCAGGCTTTGCAGAGTGTTGAAGGAGCTGAGGAGCTGCTGCAGGAGGAAACACCAGGAGCCTCAGCAGCTTCTGCTCTGATCCACGGTCTTTCACCTGCAGGAGGAGAGCTGAGAGTTCTTTATTTTTTAAACTTCTGGGATTAAAAAGTGGATTTATCTTGACTGCAGCTTGTCACAGCAGCAGGCTGTGGAGGAACCAGGCTGCACTAATTAGTCTCTTTGTTGACTGCTTAACTTACTGGAGGGGAAACGCTCTTTACTTCATGAACATACAGAGGAGAGGGGGAGCAGAAACCAGACTGGAAGGAGAGAACTGCAACGACTAGAGTCTGGAGACTTCTGAGCAGAAAACACACACACACACACACACATCCTCTGCCCGCTAGCTTACAGCTGCAGTACAACATCTGGCTCTTTAAGGTGAATAAATGACAACAGACATTCAAAGCTTTGTTTGAAAATCTCAGTAAAAAGCAGCTGGGAAACACTGAGTCTGAGTGTTCAAGTCTCAAGTCTCATCATGTCTCAGGTCTCGTGTCTCGTGTCTCTGACTGTCGTGGCTGATTCTCATTTTAAAAAGGATCTTTAGTGCCAGTGTGATTCTTATGGTTTAAATAGATGTTAAATGAATTAAATGACAAGAACAGATGATTTTGAAACATCTTCAACAAAACAAGACACCAGCTCAGGTCGTGCAGCCGCGTGTGAATTTGCATCTCATCACGTCTTTCCATTGAATTTGTCAGAAATGGCCTGAAGACTTTCCTTTGTGTTCAGTCTGAGGACACAGTCGACACAGTCTTCTTCCTGTGGAAACGGGACTTTCATTAGTAGCTAAACCTTGTGCGAACTGTGTGTAACCTGCAGCGTTGTGAGGCTGCTGAACTGGAAGCAGCAGTGTACGATGTCTCCATTATATAAAGACATTAATGTGTCTGTATTCAGCTTGTTTGGAGGCTGTGAGGCAACACTAACATCTCTTTAGTATTCAGCACAATAAACCTCACTTAGTCCCGACAGTGAGTGAATTTAACTGTACAACTTTCTGCCTCCATGTGTGTGTGTGTGTGCGCAGCTCACACTTGCTGAATTGTGACTGAATTTCCACTTATTTGTTGTGCAGCGTGTTGTTGGAGACGCAGCTCTGTGATAATCGGTGTGAAATGAAACTCCAAACTGCGTTAAACACTGTTGACGTGGCGTCTGCGCCGAGCCGCCCTTTGAGTCGCTCTGGAGAGGACTGCTGCAGATATCAGCGCGATCAGCGCGATCAGAGCTGGATGACGGTGCTGCAGGGCCAGATTACCAGCCGCTGTACCCGCTGTCCTATTAAATAGTGAGTGTGGCTCAAATAAAGCATGTGTCCTATTGAAGGCTGCTGTTGGGAAATAAAGGCGCAGTAACATGACGCGACTGTTCCTGAAATAGCCCAGAAACAGAGCAGTGATGCAGCATGTTGCCCCGAGGACAGAGATGGGAGGGAGCGTGGTTAGCGGGAAGGAGAGGGGAGGATTCACAGAGGAGTTTAAAAGCCCTCCCCAGTGGTGGGTTTGCTGCAGACCCCCCTGTGAATGTTCAGATGTAAGTGGTTGTGTTGTGCCTTTGAGGCTCCACGTCAGAGCGTCTTTTAGCAGGAAAAGCAAACGTCAGAGACATTAAAAGTGGTGGCTGATTTGAAAAGGTTAGCTTTCTACTTAGCATAAAAGATACTGAAGCTTCAGTAACAAGACAAGAGATTCAGGCGAGAAACAGTCGCAGCTGATGAGGAGCAAAGCCGGAGCAGGACGGGGGGGTGGGGGGTTCTGTCAGAGTCCTGATGAAAAAACTGTCTGCAATACAAACGAAGACAACACGTTTGAACCAAAAGAAAGAAAAGAAAATGAGCAACATGAACATAAATGAATGCAAATAGTTTTCAGTAGATAAAAGCTTTGTTTTATGTCTCAGATTCTTATTTTCACGTGTTTGTTTCCTGTTTATATTGATGGAAGGAACCTGTTGACCTGAGCATCACTGCCTGTCTCATTAGGACCGAAAATGAACAGAACAGCACAGAAATGTTCAGTTTATCAGCCGTCAGTATGAATCCGTCACATGTGCCTGTAAACCTGCAGCAAGTGAACATAACCACTGAACAGAGCATCAACACTTCACTCACAACCACACAGGGGCGCTAAATGCAAAGTCACAGGATCATAATCGCAGTTCATCCAGAGGGGAACATGAATGAAAATAAGGAGCTGCAGCCTCCTTCTGATCATTTTTATTAACACAGCTGATGTTTTTACAGTTTATTAATCAATTGAACTTGTTGTTTGAGTGTTTGATCTGCTGTGTGATGGTCCTGCATGAGACCTGGTTCTGTGTGTGTGTTTGTGAGCTCTGGGTCAAACTTCGTCCCTGAACTCTTGACTTAAACACACACACACACACACAGTGTGTGAGGCGAAGCTCGGACCCTCTGTGACAAACTTCATGGTAATCACGGACGCCGCTGGCGGCGAACAGCCTCATCAGCAGGAGTCACATCACATGTCAACACAAAGAAAGCAGCAGCTCCACAAACACAAACATCCTCTGGCAAAGGAGCCTGAACGTTTCATCGTAGCATCGACGTCCTGCTTTGACCTGAAGGTGGCGCCAATACCTGCTGCAGCCCTGATCCTCCACACAGAGGATTTAAACTTTTATGTGCTGCAAAACTGCAAAACATGTTAGGAGAAGAAAAATACAGAACATCACCAGGCTTATAACATTCAAAACCATGAGGAATCCTCCATAGCGCCACCTCTGGTCAAACACTGGTATCTTTTCATTTCTTTGCCTGGGGTTCCAGCAGCAGCACGTTCTGCTGTTCTGCTTTTATTCAAGAGAAACCGCAGGGATCAAACGTGATCTGTCACAGCTGTGCAGAGGTCGACAGCAGCCTGATGCTGCTCCCAGATCAGCTACATCAGAGCAGGCTGACCTCCATTAAGATGCTCACATCCTCTGATTCCTCCGATTTTTGCTCCAACTGCTGATACAACCTTCCTGCAAGCCTGCACCTGCTGTAACAGGATCTGTTGAGATTAGCGTGGCTGTTGCAGTGATGGTGTGGCTCAGAGCTGCTGCCCTGCCTCTGCTCGCTGTGTTTACATCAGGAGGGATTTGATTCCTTCAGCATGTTTGCTGGCGAAGCAGGAAGCAGCTCGGTGCAGAGGCATGAATGCCAAACACGGCTGGATGGAACCATTTGTTGCTACGAAAGCTTCTCTCTTGTTACACAGTGTTCCTCACTAAAATATTCAAATAAACTTCAACACTCTCTGTGTTATTTTCATCATTTACATCAGTTCATGCTAGAAACTGTCCTTCAGTAAGTTGGGAGCCTTTGCACAGTGAACATGGTGGCAAGAGCAGCACTTAAACTGTGATTTCTATCACATTAAACCTGCCTGAGGAGGCTGCAGAGCTGCAGAGCTGCAGGCTGCAGAGCTGCAGAGCTGCAGGCTGCATAGCTGCAGGCTGCATAGCTGCAGAGCTGCAGAGCTGCAGGCTGCATAGCTGCAGGCTGCTGTGTCCTTGTTGTATTTAAGTAAACTGCTTCTTTTGACTTTAAACCAACAGTGTGAGACTTTAACATATGAATGAACATCTGTTCCTGCCCTTCTTAAACACACAGTGCTGATGAATCCAACCACCGGATGAATCTCTGTGTACAAACGCTTGTTAAACCTGGAGCGTCGATGCTCCAGGTCGGCGCTCTGGTGAGACACATTCTGCATCAGCCAGCATGTGGTGACCGGACTGAACTATCTGCAAAGAAAACCAATAATTTAATACTTTATCAACATTTTCAGACTCTTTACTTTGACTCAAGGAAACTGAAATGCAGGACTTTTACTCATGGTGACGTACTTTTACATTTTTATCTTCGTGCTTTTGCTGAAGGAAAGGATCTTGTTTCTTGCTGCAGGAGAAAAAACCCAGCTCCTCCGTGAGAGCAGAGCTGATTGGTTGCTGTACAGTGACCTGGGCATGTGTGTGTGTACACGGAGTGAGATAATGATGGCGAACAGCTGAGACTACTGAACAGTTTGTGCTGACCATCTGCAGAACGGCACCCTGGGAAATTAAGTGAGCAAACACTGTTAATTAGTGGAAGATGTTGATGAATAAAAATAATTTACTGGTGATAACTGTGTGTGTCTGTGTGTGTGTGTGTGTGTGTGTGTTAGTTCAGTGGTGGAAGTCCTCAGATGCTCTCCATGAGTAAAGTGCCTTTTCGGTCGGTGGTGTTTGTGCAGCCTGTGATGTGGCGGTCAGGAGCCTGCGATGTGACGGTCAGGAGCCTGCGATGTGACGGTCAGGAGGATCTGCTGGTCCTCCAGAGAACAGAGACCAGAGTCAGAGTGCAAATGAAATGAAAAATCAAGAAACAACAGAGGAACACATCTGTCCCTCACAAATGTAGATCAGCATCACTGCCTGCTTTTAACCTGATGGGAAGTTTTCCGTCTGCCATCGTAACTTCGAACAGGATGTTCAAGCTCTGTGTGTTTGTGGCTGAGCTCAGTGATGGAAAAGCAGAAATCACAGGAGGAAAAGAAAAGAGGCCGAGCTGAGAGGCGAGAAGTCTGAGAGGAAAGTGCAGATAAATACTGTAAAATTACAGATATCAGGTGGTTGGTGTTTCAGAAGACAGAAGACACTTTTGCATGGAAACAGTCCAGAGAATAAACATCTGTAGACTCTTTCCTGTCGGGTGGAAGCATCAGCAGCTCCTCAGAGCCTCAAGAGCTTCAGGATAAGAAACAAAGTCCAAACCTCTGAGGAAACAGCAGCTGAAACTGAAAAAACACAGATTTCATATGTGTGAGTATTTTAGAAAGTTGAATAAACATGATTAGAGGTGCAGCGTGCAGATTTGAGGGAGATGTGTCTGGAGACGAAAGCAGAAGTGGAGTAAAATATTCAGAAGTCTGTTCAGGGTTCATGTGAAGGTTTCTACGGCAGCCCAGAACGGACAAACCCAACCCAAGAGGCTCCAGCAGAGGACCTTTAGTGTGATTTGTAAGTTTGTACTAACCTGTAACTTCACTGCTGGACGTCACTAAACTCCGGACCTTCAACAGAAACGATGGAATGAAATGTTTGAAGCATTTTGCTTCCAAACTCCAAACATCCTCATGATGCTGCACTGATGTTGTTCAAAGGGCAAAAAATACATTAGAACATGAAAACACACCAACTCCTGCAGGACGCCACCAAATCCAACCCTGTGAAGTTACTGTGTGTAAAATGCACTGGTTCCTGTCGGTCTGCAGGGAAAACATCTCCATGTTTCACTCATTAAACTCCTCACTCTGTTTCTTCACGGCCTGAATATTCTGATATACATTATATTACACATTCTTAAACATATTCAGACCTAAAAACA
This sequence comes from Acanthurus leucopareius, assembly GCA_029814765.1. Lineage (NCBI taxonomy): Eukaryota > Metazoa > Chordata > Actinopteri > Acanthuriformes > Acanthuridae > Acanthurus > Acanthurus leucopareius. The sequence continues at coordinate 14,534,502 of JAQMCX010000027.1, read as the reverse complement.
GCTCATGGTGAATCTCTGGAGCTGAGCATTAAAATGCAAATGGTGCAGAAGAAAATTAGACCCCTGTGGACGAGCTTTGAGGGACGCTTGTGACCTGAACGTGCGGACGAGCAGATCTGCCTCCACAACTCCGTCATGGAGACGCACACATGGTTTCCTTTGATCCTCCGCCTCCCATTAAAAAGATGTGTGTGTTTGTGCTGCACCTGATCAGGTGATCAGGAGCTCATTTGTCACCTCAGATGTTTCCACAGTTTGCTCTCTTAATCGTCACAATTAGACACACTTTCACTGCAGCAGCAGAAGCTTTTTGAGAAAAGAAGAAGAAGAATGTCGTCTGAATTTAGTGTTTTATCAGTTTGAAATAGTCGTTAATGAACCAAGGACGAGGTTGCAAAGCGTCGGCAGCCGTCGTGTTGCAGCTGAAGTTCGATCAGAGTTTTATTGTTTCTTTGATGTTTCTGAGTCTCACATTCTGTTTCAGTTCACAGGAGGACGGATGTTTTTGTTCCAGGCTGATGAAGAGGACAGTGACCGGAGGCAGGAGACACTCTGAGCCGCCGACAAGAGTTTAAGTTTTTAATGTCCGACTGAAATGAGACAGAAGAGACCGACAGGTTTTCTTGTAAAGAAAAACACACGTGGCTTCACTGCAGCTCCGGTTTGAATACGAAGTCATGTGACGTCTCCGCTGCTGTGAGTTCGGTGTCGACCTGGTTTCCTGTCAGCCGTCGTGCAGGTGAATCTGAGCCAAAGAGCCACAAGAGGAAATACAGCAGTTTGTAGAATCGTTCTGCTTCCTCGAGCTTTCTGAAGTGAATGAGAGTTTCTTTCTGGTGACATCATGTATGCAGCTGCTGTTTAATGCTGGATTTGTGGAGTGTGAGGGAGTTTCTGAAGCCCGAACACCGCGCACGCCTTTTCATGTGTGGATGTTTTTATGTGTGTGTGAGTGTGTGTGTGCGTGTGTGTGTGTGTGTGTGTGTGTGTGTGTGTGTGCTCCACAGCGCCACCTCAGGTCAAACTCTTTTAAAGATGAGATCTTTAAGCGTCTTAATC
>JAQMCX010000027.1:14522212-14533343 GCA_029814765.1 Acanthurus leucopareius | reverse complement strand
CCAAACAAAACACCCTCCACCGCCACCGACATCAGCTGCAGTCTGACCGCCTCTACTGTACACAGACTGTGTGTGTGTGTGTGTGTGTGTGTGTGTGTGTGTGTGTGTGTGTGTGGCTGAGTTTATATATTCTTGAATGTTTCGCAGTATTGTGATAATAATCTGGGTTTCAACATTAATATCTGGTTGTAAGTTTCGTGGTAAAGATCCAGTTCTGACGTGAAACCAGTGACACCAGTGACACCAGTGACACCAGTGACACCAGTGTAACCAGTGAAACCAGTGACACCAGTGTAACCAGTGACACCAGTGACACCAGTGACACCAGTGAAACTAGTGAAACTAGTGACACCAGTGACACCAATGACACCAGTGTAACGAGTGACACCAGTGACACCAGTGACACCAGTGTAACCAGTGAAACCAGTGACACCAGTGAAACCAGTGTCACCAGAACTCTGAGTTTCTGTTTCACAGCAGAAGAACCAGATTTAACAGGTTTGTCAGAAAACAGAGGAGGGTTTGATGGATTCTGTCAGAGTCTCAGTCGTGTCACGTTGTTAAATGAACTGTAATCAGACAGTTTGGAAACTAAAGAGAGAATATGAAGCGAGCAGAGTTTCTCCTCGGTGTCGAGGGAAGGAAACGGCTCCTGTCTCTCAGCTCTCACAGCGTTAAGTGCACTGTGATGTTGGAGCCTTTCAGAAACAGGATTTCTCAATAAGAGATGAACAAACCAACGTTTTTTCTGCCCTCATGTCACACTGAAGGGGCGTCTCAGCTGTTCAAATGCCCCATTTGGTTCAGTGAAGTGGCGCTCTGAAGTGACCAAAACACCCCGAAGGTCACATCAGGCAGAAAGCAGGTTGGTCGGTGCCACGGCAACCACAGAAACCACAGCGAGGGATGCTGGAGCTGGTTTCACTGGTTTCTGAGTTCTTTAAGTTACACACACCTGCAGAGCACAATGTTGGAAAAAATCATCTGATTGTCAGATCAGGGACAAGAAACAGTCTTCATGATGCTTTCCCTCAATCACAAGAGGCCCCGCCCTGAAACACGTCAGGTTTTCTGGTCTGTTTTGGACCCAAATTACAAACCAGCATCCTGCTGTGTTAAAGAAGAAGCAGGTGACTGAGACGATAAACTCATCTGGTCGCTGAGGTCACAAATAAAATGAGGAGGTTGATTTTCTCCTCAGATTAGATACAGTTAGACTCCTGCTGTTAGCTGCTGCAGTCGCCTCCTGCTGGCCGTCAGACAGAATGCAGCTTTAAGACCGGTAAGCTCAGATGGTTTGTAACCATGGCGATGGACCGTTCGTCAGGCTTCCATCCTCTTAAAACACACACTGATGTTTTCAGGTGGAAAAATCTTTTATTTAACAGGAAGCAGAACAGCATGAATATTTTACAGATGCTGAACGCGGCTGCAGTTCTGTTACTCATCAAGGTAAATTAACAACATGGCGCACATCCTTAACCTTTGAATCATCGCCGTCGCTGATGATTCAGTTCTTCTATCAAGATTTCTTCTTAAACATTTGCAGAGTTGCTCTTCCACGTCGGCTGATCAGACAGCCTGACATCAGCCGCTCCCACCAACTCTCCTCCACCTCCCACCGCCTCACGCAGACGACTCCACCACGTTCGAGTGGTGGGAAAATAAATGGAGTCCTTTTTGTTTCTTATTTCAGCGGGGACAACGTCTTGTCAGGTGGACTTACTTGTTCCAAACTGTGGAAGAGGAACAGAAGATGACTATTATTAGAAGCAGCACTGCATTTCCTGGTGGTTTATTTCCCCTCCTTTATCACCTCATGACAGGAAGGAAACAGTTATTTGGTGCTTTTGACAGCTGACATTTCATGTGCTTCTTACCGATACTGTTTCTGATTAACACTTGTGGTCACATCAATCAGCGTCTCTGTACTTTACTTTCCCTCCTCACTCATCACTCATTTTCCTCCTTTTCTTTGATTCTGCGCTCTGCGTTCTCCTCTGTTTTCCTGACTTTAGACTGCCAACCTGTAATCATCACTGTCAGGTACAGAATGTCATTCTCCCCCACACTGTGCACTGCACACACACACACACACTCTCACACACACACACACACACACACACACACACACACACACACACGAGCACGCAGTGTGAGGCGGCGGTGAGACACACAGGTGTCAGCTGGGAGAAATGGCAGCCATCACTTTGATACGACTCAGCGAGACTCGCTCCCTGTCGGCTTCCTGCTCTCCTCTCTCTCTCCGTCTCTCCCTAAACTTATTTGTTGTTTCTGTTCTTTGTCACTTTTTTTAACAGAGAAGAAGAAGAGTGATACGTGGAGGCAGCAGAACTCCTTCACCTCCAAAAGAAAAACACTGACAGATTTTCCTGCTCAGCTCTGATTTCAGTCGACGGAGTAATAATGATGATTCTCACAGTCTGATTGGTCGAGTGCCTGTTTGTTATCAGTGAAACAGTTTTATCAAAGATAACAGAAAAACTGTGTTTAGTCAGCATTGATTAGCATTTATACACATTGTAGTTTACATCAACATGTTAGTTAGCCTCATTTAAAAGTCACGAGGTCACAGAGATGCGACAGTTGCAGCAGGTCAGAGGTCAAACAGCCACGGCGTCCAATCATCATACGTTAAAAAAACAGATTGATTTATTTATATGAAATGGATCATTCACAGTTTTTAATAGAATTCTGCAGAGGCAGGTGTGTAAACAGCTGTTTACACCTTCTCTCTTACTCTGTCCCTTCCACGTCCTGTGTGGTGTTAATTTAAATATATTTGCATTTTGGCGCCCCCTCCTGTCCTTCACACTGTGTGTTTTGGTCCAATATTTCCATTTAACACACAAACAATCTCTCCGAACCTTCAGTGCAATATTTAACTGAAAAGCAGCTCGAGTGTTTGCAGAAATGACAGAAGGTTCGTTCTCCTCCGTGTGACTCAACATGACGGACGTATCAAACCATGTACTTCTTAAAATTACAGAAAATTATATAAACACACACTCTGAGTGACAACAAAACAATTCCATCGGCAAAGTATCAAAAAATGTGGTTTGATTTGATAGAAAAGTAACTTTGAGCCTGAGAAACGTTTCCTGTGTTTTCTGTGAAATTGTGTTTTTGACAAAACATTTCAAGTATCAATTTTGGAAGAACACACGAACAGAAACATGCAGAGATGACCTGTGTGAGAGTTGTACATGTAAAGATCTCACATATCTTCAGTACTGGATGATGCATTAATGTGTGTGTGTGGTGTTTCACTGCTGTGGTTGTTTGGATGAAGTTAATCTGAAGCATCAAACTCGTTTCATGAACTCAAGTTTTTTATTTAAAATGTTAATTTGTAGAGAAACTAAAGCAAATGACTGAAAACTGAGAAAAAACAGAAAACTGATAAAACTGATATGAAGTGGGAGCATCAAGGAGCAAAAACATGGAAATATTCAAGAACAGGACAAGTACGTGAAATGTATAACTGAGTAAATATACTTAGTTACTTTTCCACATCAGTGTAAATGTGCAGAGTGAAGCCAAAGATCTCTGTCGCTGTTTCACCTTTTTACTCTCAGATTCGTCTCGTCTGTCGATAAAACTGAGCTTCATTGATCTTTGATCAGTTTTTCTCTGGCAGCTGTTTTTTTTATCTGCTGCTTCTAATTTGTTTTTCGTTGTTTACTGATCAATCAATCGATTGATCTCTCCATCCTGCCATTGTTTGTCTCGGTGAGCCAGTTTAATGTGTGCAGCCGACACTCGAGGTTTTAGTGGAATCGACTGCAGGAAACAGATTCATCAGAGAGGAAGTCTGAGATTTCTGCGACTGTTTGACGGGAAACGTTGGTGGCGGTGAGACTCGACAGTTCTCTCGTACAGTAGAAATCAACTTACAGTCGGCTGATAAATGAGGCTGATGGTCTCTGTTTTCTGTTCCTGCGTGTTTCTAACAGGTTTACACCGATGACATCACGCAGAAAAGCAGGCTGGGAAGACAACAGACAGCCAGGGAGGAAGATTGAGGAGGTGTGATGAGCTGCTGTCAGCAGGAGATTGTGTTTGGCTTAGATCACCCTGTGAGTGTGTGTGTGTGCGTGTGTGTGTGTGTGTGTGTGTATGATTTGTTCATTTCCTGTCTCTTCTATGAGCTCGTGCCAAAATAAGCTCATTACCATCACAGGAGCCAAGGCTGGAATTCAGAAATTCATTAGCTCAACGATTTGCATAGTCTCGCTTTCCTCTGCAACTCTGCGTGTGTGTTAGTGTGTGTGTTCCTGCGCTGTGTGTGTGTGTTAGTGTGTGTGTTCCTGCTCTGTGTGTGTGTGTGTGTGTGTGTTCCTGCGCTGTGTGTGCTTGGCACCACTCGCTGCAGGCACTCAAACCCACTCCTACCTGCTCCTCTGTCATGGTTTCTCTTCCCCTTGTGTGGCTGAATTAAAATGTTCCCCCTCGCTCTGCTGAAGGTTTGAGCTCCAGCTCGATTCATGTTCAAAGAACTCCAGTCTGAGAAGCAGAGACTGACAATTACTGCAACAAAGGCATGACCGACAGGGAGAGAAGCTTTAATTGAGTTAAAATTGAGTTTCTGAATAGATCATTGTGTTAATTTTAGAATAAATACAGTTCTTTCCTTGCAGGGAGCACTTCAGCTCAGGAGAGGACAGATATGAAATCTTTCTCATGGCCTTTTTATTTTTTGCTCTTTCAGTCTCTTTGGGAAGCGTATTCATTTCTGTCCTGTGCGTATCTGTGATAACGCCGTGATCTGGGCTTCGCCTGAGGTGCATTATCAAAGATTCAGCAGAGAGAAGGAGGCTGCTCTCCGTGTTTCACAGAGCTCGCTCTGTTTTCATGACTTTATCAGGAAACGGCCGAGTCGTGCAAAGTGCTGCTGAAGATGACGAGCGAGCTGGAATCAGTCGCCGGCGACTCAAAGTCTCCCTGGTGATGAAAACAGGAGTGGATGTCGTCCACACAGGTGATGTTGGCAGCAGATCTGCATGTTCTCCGTCCTGCTGCAGAGCTCCTCAGCAGGCGGCGGTGAGTCACATGATCTCTGATCTCCTCTGACTAACAGCTCATGCTGAGGGATCGTTATGAAGTTAATTGAAAACTCAGGTGTTCACCTGTCTGCTGAGTGTCTCACCTGGCTCTCAGACCTGCAGAGCTGTAACCCGTCTCTGATGCCTCACGGTGGATAAAACATGAGAAGACCTTTGTTGGTTCACTGCCTGCAGCTGCTGCCCTTTTTCCTTCTGTCTGCCCCTCAAACTGCCCCTCAAACTGCCCCTCAAACTGCCCCTGTGACCTGTGTGTCTGCTGTCAGCGAGCCACCGGCAACATCTCAACTCACCTGTCAAATGATTTCAAATCCAACACAGGTGTGTTGGTTAATTAGCAAAATGCACAGAGCAGCTCCCTTCCACACACACACACACACACACACACACACCTACACACACACCTACACACACGCACACACACACACACACACACACACACACACACACACACGTCTGAGCAGCAACATTAAAAACCTGCCAGATGATGAAGATTTCACAGGTAACAGTTTTGTTTGCAGCAGTGAAGACGGAGATGAAACGACAGATGGATCAAACTGGACTCACACGGCTGCTGGAGTACAACATAAACATGTAGGACGGCGGCTCAGGAGTCACGTTTTAATAGGAAAACTCACCTGAAGTATGAGACTTTATCATGTTCGGTAACTTGACTCTTCATATTTCCCTCAGTGTGTGTGTTTCTACAGTTTATACTGAACGAAGAGAAAAAGTCATAGTTGGGTTTTTGATGCTTTAAAGGATAAAAAAATAGAAACAATAAACTTCTTCATCATCTTTCGTCCTCGTGTGTGAAGCGACGAGGTCGCAGGCTGGACGCCAACATCATGTGACTCTTCTGACTGATCTCATGTTCTTAACGAAGTCTTCTCCTCCTGAGGAGTCGATCAGAGAGACTCTTCGGTCTGCCGACTTACATTCTGTTTTTCACAGTTTCAGTGTTTTAACTCCTGAGTGACTGAAACGTCTTCAAAGGTCCTTCAGAACCTGAACGTCTCGTCCCGTGTCTGAACGAGTCTCACACTATTAAACTGTTGACCTTCATGTTCTCGTTTTGCAGATTCGCCTCATTGGAAAGTTTCGTTGTGGATGCTGATGTCGGCCTGTTTGGTCCAGACTCTGAAATCTCATCTGTGGGAAAAAAACTGTGATGAATTGAGGTTCAGACATTAATTTTCCCCTCCAGATGAACTGAAATAACATTAGTGATGCTCTCACTTTCCCTTTAAGTCCTTTAGCGCCATCATCAGGCCAAACTCTTAACAAGCAAAACTTGAGACATCCCGTCAGTTCGGCTGCTCTCTGTGGGTTGAAGTTAACTGTGAAACTCACACAGACAGAAGAAGGTGAACGTGATGACGACAGACCTGCTGAGCAGCAGCAGCATCGGCTCTGTTAGCATGTGTGTGTTCCTGCATGTGTGTGTTCCTGCATGTGTGCGTTCCTGCATGTGTGTGTTCCTGCATGTGTGTGTTTCTGCATGTGTGTGTTCCTGCATGTGTGTGTTCCTGCATGTGTGTGTTCCTGCATGTGTGTGTTTCTGCATGTGTGTGTTCCTGCATGTGTGTGTCCCTGCATGTGTGTGTTCCTGCATGTGTGTGTTCCTGCATGTGTGTGTTTCTGCATGTGTGTGTTTCTGCATGTGTGTGTTTCTGTATGTGTGTGTTCCTGCATGTGTGTGTTTCTGCATGCGTGTGTTCCTGCATGTGTGCGTTCCTGCATGTGTGCGTTCCTGCATGTGTGTGTTTCTGCATGTGTGTGTTTCTGTATGTGTGTGTTCCTGCATGTGTGTGTTCCTGCATGTGTGTGTTTCTGTATGTGTGTGTTCCTGCATGCGTGTGTTTCTGCATGTGTGTGTTCCTGCTAACCGGCCTCAGTGTGTCTGTGACTCACTATGAGTCTGTTTGAGTCGACGAACGTTGGCTGCTGCTCAGAGGCTGCAGAGCTTCACGAGGTGAACAACCTGAAATGAGCGTCAAACCTTTCGTGTCATCCTGACACACTGCGGGTGGTGCCTGTGTGTGTGTGTGTCTCTGTGTGTGTGTGTCTGTGTGTGTGTGTGTGTGTGTGTGTGTGTGTGTGTGCAGCTGCTCGGCCTGATGCAGCCTCGCAGTATCAGGACCCGTCCTCTGCCTCCGTCAGTCCTCTGCCTCCGTCAGTCCTCTGCCTCCGTCAGTCTCTCGTCCCACCTGCTCGTCCTTATCGGCGGCTGGAGGCTGCTGGCATCAGCTCGGCTCTGAGGCCCGTCTGTTCCCGCCTTTGTTCCCCGTCACATCTCCGTCAGACGGGATTCTGCCTCTAATCACATCCACCCTCTGTTTCTCTGCTCCACATGCCCAGCCGGCTCTGCCTCGTTGTCTCAGACCGTCCCTGCTTCCACACTCACCTCCTGTGTTCCCTTCAAAGGCAGCAGAGGAGCTGCGAGTCGTCACTGGGAGGATAATTAAGGAGAAAAGGTGACACCATGTTTTCCGGTGTCACGGCCTCCTGCTGCAAGTTTTGCTTTCAGGACTAATGAAGTGCTTTTTAAAGTAAAGTGTTGGCTGGTTTCTAGAATCTGTCCACAGCTCCTGCTGCAGTATTTTCACCTTTCATATCTAATAACTTAAACCCACATGAATCACTTAAACACAAAATGGGTTTTATTTATGGCAGGTTTTTTAACACCTTTCTGGCACAATAGAGCCGACAAAACGTGAGCCGACCGGTCGTTCCTGCTGCTGCCGTCTCTGTCTCAGACTGGTGCTCGTCATGCTTTGCAACAATTTCATGCACTGAGGTGACGATGTTTCTCCTCCTCAAAGGCTGCGATTAACATCCACACTGATAAACACACTCGTTTTGACAATTCTGCACCTCAGGGGGCTTTTTTCAAAACCTCCTCTTTCTGTGACTGAGAGCTCTGTTTGCATGTGGATCAGAAGCTGAAACGCTGAGGAGAGATTAGATTAAAAAAACTATCTGAACACATGTAAACAAAACCTCCACAGGCGTGTGAGCTGCTGCGAGGCTGCAGCAGCGCCGGCGTGCAAAACTGAAGAGCAAAATGACAGTTATTAGTTTCTTCACATGGTGGAGAGCCTGTGAAGCTTCCACACACACATCAGATCCAACACACAGAAACACACACTTCCTGTTAGAACAGAACATCGTTCTTCACTGAAATGCACACAAATTCTACATGGAAGCAAATGAAAACACCTGAGCAACATTTGATTCAAAAAATAAGAACTTTAAATGAAAACTTTCCACTCGAGTTTGAAGCGAATGCACCGTGGCGTTTGTGTCGGCGCCACATGTGAAGCTGCATCAGTGTCTTTTTCTACAGATCAGAAACTTTCCCCTCCACCGGTCTCTCAGTCCGTCTCTCCACCCGTCTCTCTACCCGTCTCTCCACCCGTCTCTCCATCCGTCTCTCCATCCTTTCCTGCTCGTGACAAACTCTTTCATTCCCTCATTAAACAGAGAAATTGGAGCTCGCTGTCATTATTAAAATCTGGTCCACAGGTATGAAAATGTTGATGAAGCAGTGAAGAAGCTGCAGGAGTTCCTCTGAAGCTGCAGCCTCACAGGATGCAATCATATTTCAGGTTTGCAGTCTGAGATGATTGACTGGCAGCGAGGCAGTAATATGTGAGACGAATCGCAGCGCTGCTTAATGAAGCGTGTTAGCCAGAAGCTGAACTCCCTCTGCTGACATGTGCAGGAACGAGGCAATTACCGTGTTATCATGAGCGCCAGATAAACAGCGGACAGAGATCCTGTCGGCCTCGTTCGCACTGAGCCGACTTCAGGCTGCACATTCGATCGTCCACGAGGCGTCACACAGTCACAGCAGCTCTGACGGCGAGCGGCGTCTCACCTCCATCAGCTTCATCATCAGAGGAAAAACGACTGTTTCAGGAACTGACAGCAACGAGTCAGAAGAAACCAGCAGACACTGGAACTCAGAGAGACAGACAGGTTGACTCAGAGAGACAGACAGGTTTACTTAGAGAGACAGACGGACAGGCAGACAGACAGACAGGCAGGCAGACAGACCGACCGACAGACAGACAGACAGACAGACAGACAGACAGACAGACAGACAGACAGACACACAGACAGGCAGACAGACAGGCAGACAGACAGCCAGACAGACAGGCAGACAGGCAGACAGACAGACAGGCAGACAGGCAGGCAGGCAGACAGACAGGCAGGCAGACAGACAGACCGACCGACAGACAGACAGACAGACAGACAGACAGACAGACAGACAGTTCAGTGATGCTGGAGAACTTCATGAAGAAGTGATGAAACCTGGGTGAAGAGCTGGACGCTTTGAATGGACCTGAATCTACTCAGAGGAAACAGGATGCAGGCGTGTGATTGGCTGCAGCAGGTGGAGGTGAGAGACAGGTGTTTCAGCAGGAGGGAGGCGACCTGAAATGAGACCAGAGTCAGTTAGATCAGTTTTTAGCAGGAAGAGCAGATGAGTTCATGAACACTGAGAGCTCATTTGACCAGAAGATCAGCAGGTGGACGAGTCTGTGGACCTGCAGGATAAACATCTGGAGCCTTTCAGTAACTGTGCAGCTGCTCAGGAAAAACCTCTTTAATGATGAAAAGTCCTCAGACCTCAGAGTCCGTCACTTTGTCTCTGTGGACAAACTGGATTTTAAAAGAAGAAGACAGCCGGCAGGACGGCAAACACCAGGAAACTCTGTTATTCCAAGACTTTAAACTCGGCACACGACCTTCAAAACGTCACATCAGATCTGTGTGATTCAGAGTCAAACATCTCAAAACCACAACCAACTTCATGAAACCATTTTCTTTGTGTCCTTCATCGTCCTCCAACAAGCACGAGACAAACACGCAGCCTGCGTTCACATTCATCCAGTTTTATGTCATTTACTGCAGCAGAAGCTCGAGTGGACGTTAATAAAGATGTTCAGATGTTAATAAATGATCCGTTTCACAGGAACGCAGACGTCTGTTTTCGTGTTGGACCTGTTGAAGCAGAGGAGGGAGGCCGCTCGCATCACTAAAACATCTTTAAATCATCCTCACCGTCTTTATTACACACCGAACCACTGCAGAGTCCACTTCCTCCGCTCTGCGCGGCTCGCCGAGGGCTGCAGATGGAAATCTAATAAAAGGCAGCAGAGAAAATGGCTTCACGTCGATGTAATACATCGAGGTTAAATGGGAAGGAATTGGCTTTAGATTGAAGTGATTTGCGTGTTTTAGCCTGCAGTTCCGCCACTGCCGCCGCAATAATTGAATTACGACAAAAATCAGACCAGACTGAAGCAATTCCCACTCAACACACACACACACACACACGCACACACACACACACACACACACACACACACACACACACACACACACAACAGGCGTTCCTTGGGAGATGCGTTCTTCCCTTCATCTCTTTCATGAGCGAGAGGCTTCAGAGGATAAGTGTGAGATCAAACACAGCACCGGTTAAACCGCAGCAATTACACTATCCACCTGAGGGAGGAAGAGAGAGGAGAGCAAGGGAGGCGGGGGGAGGCGGGGGGAGGCGGGGGGAGGCGGGGGAGGCGGGGGGAGGAGAGATAAAGAGGGAGTGTGTGAGAATAAGTGTAATGAGAACAGATTGCAGATCAGGAATTCAGAGCACTGCTGAGTGAAATGGCTTTTGGGAGACAGGGATTGTTCAGGAAATGTGTTTTAATAAGATACGATTCGCAGGGTCCTCCGGTGTGTGTGTGTGTGTGTGTGTGTGTGTGTGTGTGTGTGTGTGTGGTGTTTTCTTTATCAGACAGAAGTGTGTGTCGTCCTGAAGGCGTTCTGATGGAGAGTGTGTGTGTCTGTGCAGACAACATCAACTGTATGTACTCGCTGCTTTGTCACAACAAAGTAATTTGTGAATAATGAATTAAACGCTGAGGAGGGAAAAGCAACACACACACACACACACACACACACACACACACACACACACACACACACAAAAATACACACACAAAAACACAGAGGTTGATCACCAGCTGTGGTGC
>JAQMCX010000027.1:14499717-14515318 GCA_029814765.1 Acanthurus leucopareius | reverse complement strand
TGGAACATTTTTATTCGGTTTGGGCTTCTAAACCGATTCTAATCGGAATATTAGGCTCCATGTAAACCCAGCTACTGACTGTGTGCTGAATGAATGAAGCTGAATGGACTCAGTGTGTCAGCTGAGAGGAGGAGCCCATTTTTTTCAACACAGGCAAACTGTTTGTTGGTGGAAACGCGTGGAAAGAGAAGCCAGAAGTCAAACAGCACAAGCAGCTGAGTCTGACCTCTGACCTCTGACCTCACATGCTGCTCTGACCAATCACTGACTTACAGATGTGCACAAATGTTACAGTGCAGAGGAACCTTCGGCTCTCAGGCGGCTGCAGCTCTGCAGGAGCTCCGCTGATCCTGAGCTGATTTTTCTCGGTGCAGATCGTTTGGTTCATGAGGTGAGACGGAGTTCACGGTGAACTGCAGCTTCGTTTCTCTCGCTGAGCTGCTGCGTTAATTTGATTACCTGCAGACGAGCTGCACCTGTTGACTCACTGTCACCGAACTCTGTAATTGGCTGATAGATTTGCTTTGACAGACAAATTAGTGTGTTGTGTGTGAGTGTTGACAGCCTTGTGTCTTGTTTGTGTTGACAGAGTAGTGTCCACGCGTCGCCGTGGCTCCCAGCATGCTCTCTGCTTCACACTGAAAGCGATTGCAGGCTGTCAGCTCCGCTCCTGTCTGCTCGCCTCGCTCCCTCTCTGCTCATCTCTCTCTCTCTCGCTGAGCTGTCACAGCCACTAATATCTCTTTCTCCGACAGCGCCGCCCCTCCTCCTCCCCGCTCACATTCACATTCAATAAACCTCCTCTTCATCAGGCCCACGATCAATAAAACCAGTCAGTCTGGACAAATTCATTTGTTGGTAAATGGTGTGCAGCCTCGGGGCTCAGACGCTCCGGTGGTGCTCGTCCTCGCTGATGATTCCTCTGTGGCCGAGTCTCTCTGCACTCTGTGACATTCAGAGTTCAGCAGCACAAACGTGTCAGACAAACATTCAGCTCTCCAGGAACTGCTCATTATGAAGAGAAGGCTGCTTCAGGCCCACGACAGCAGATGATGATTAAACAGCCACTCATTGACCCGACATAGTGATCAATCACCAAAATAGACGCACGTAGAAACTGAGCGCTTGAGACATGAGGCTCACAGACGACGAGGCCTGTGGAGCTCTGACAGCCCTGAGCGCGTCCTCTGAACTACCTCGAGCCCCGAATCCTCTGAACTACCTCGAGGCGTTTGCTGGCTTTTTCTCGGGAGTTCAGGCTGTTGGTTCTGAAGGTTGTGGTGTCCACATGTGACTCTCTGTACCACCGTCTCTGCGTGCAGATGTTGTGAGATCAGTTTGGCGAAGCTCTCTGGATGTTTTCCTCAGGATCAGACCACATGACGCTTATGATGTTCATGTGTCGGATCATGTGATCATGGCGTGTTGAAGGTATCCTGTGTAACTTTTGCCAACTCGCAGATCTTTGGAGCTTATTTGATGAGTCACACACACTGAACCCAGCTGATCACAGCCTGGTCCGTCACAGTTTGCGTGATGTGGATCGGAGGACGGATCCAGAGACAAACCTCCACCATCAAATGTCAGCTTGCCTCTCGTCACCGTGACAGTGTGACAGCTGGAGGTGAAAACACATGACGTCTGAAACGAGGCGGCTCAAACTCAGATCATCAGGAGAAACTCAAACCAAATGAACCACAGATCACCTGTGGGAGGCGCCATGAAGAGGTTGGACCATGTCACTTTTTTAAGTCACCAGTGAGTCTCGTGTTTTTCCCCTAAAGTTCCCGACAGCACATTCAACTTTCAAGTCACTGAACTTTGAGTTTCAAGTCCAAAACAAGTCATAAAGTGCTGCAGGCAACAGAAAACAGTTTCCAAAAAAAGCCTACTTGTTATTAACATGAAAAGGGGAAATAAACTGATTCATGTCAGAGTTTTTAAATGAATCTTTGAGCTTGAAGAGATTCATAGCTGAGTTTTAAGTGGTTTTTAATTTCAGGAAGTCGAGTCTAAAGTCGTCAAATTTGTGACTCAAGCGTCAGTCATGTGACTCGAGTCGTCACCTCTGATGAAGAACGATGGTTTCGAGGCTTCACAGGTCATCACAGCACGCATGATGAAACTGCAGAGCAGAAGAGTGACTGTGACGGACTTTTATCGCGTCTCAAAGCTCATCATGTGTTCACAAAGCAAATTCGACTTTCACTCTCAGCTGATTTGAACGTTGCAATAATCAGGAACCAATAAAGTTTCTGTGCCTTTTTTTTAAATCAGCAGTTTGGTGGCTGTGGATGACAGCTGTCTCAAAAACAGGAAGCATGTCGATCAAGTTCAACATGTCATTAAATTTCCCATCAGTCCTCTGCCGTCACTGTCTCATGTAATGTGGCATGAAATTTGCCTCCTATTCTCCCACGAAGCTCACAACCGAATGCAGCCATCTTTGATTTCACAGCTGTGGAACCTCCGTTTCTCTCCTCTCACTCTTTAAACACATCTGGTCACAAATCAGCAGAAAGTCTGACAGTTTTTACAGCTGAGCAGGATGACAGGTGTCACTTCCTGTCAGAAGTCAGCTGAACGTGTTGCCTGGTAACAGACCTGCTGGTTTCAAGATTAGCTGCTAAATTTCAACACAAATTTGCAAAGTGGAAGAGTTTTTTAGATAAATGACTTGAGTAGAAATAAAAGAAGCACAGAGTGAAAACAAGTAAAAACCTGGACCAGTGTGTAGGATTTAGTGGCATCTAGTGGTGAAGTTGCAGACTGCAGCTAATTAAAGGAATGAAACCTGTGGGAAACACCCTGTAGAGTCAGTGTGTGGTTTGTCCACTCTGGGCTCCTGCTTCTAATCTAATCTAAAAACAAATAATCAGATTTTCTTCTTGTATTCCTGTTTACTTCCTGTTTCTGCAGGTGGAAAAAGTTCTTGAAAAGATGCTGAAACTGAACTGAAGTTGCCCTTTATTGTTTCCACAGAGGTGTGGAGGTGAAACACACAGATCTGTGTGTGGTGGTCTTTCATGTGTGGATGGTGGTGAAGCAGGCATGATGTTCTGGTGATGTGGTGCAGCGTTGTGTGTTTGGCTGCCATGACAGTTTAGGTCTCCGGCTGGGCTGTAATCCAGAAAACAAGGCACCATCTATTACTGCTGATACACACACTCACACACACACGCAGACACACACACACACACACACACACACACACACACACACACACACACACACACACACACACGGATACGCACACGCACACACACACACGCACAAACACACACACAAGCACACACATTTTCCTTTTGCAGTGTGATGTTGACTTGTGTGGCCATGGATATAAATGTCACAGTTTCTCCTTGTTTCACCTTCCATGTCTGCAGCAGAACAGAGAGAGACAGACAGACAGACAGACAGACAGACAGACAGACAGACAGAGAGAGACAGAGGGGGGGGCAGACAGAGAGAGAGACAGAGAGGGAGAGACAGACAGATAGACAGAGAGAGACAGAGAGCAGTTTCCGTTCCTCTTCCTCCCGTCAGCTCCAGCAGCCTCCAGCCGTGAAGCTTCAGAGAAAATCTTTCCTGTAACTTTGATATAAATCATCCAGAAGATGCGAGTCAAAGGTGAGCAGACCTGCTCTGGATCCTGAGGATGTTTTTCTTCTCGTTCTTCTCCTTTCAGAACGTCAAACCAAACACTAGTGTAAGCCTTTGGATGAGAGGCTGTAACCTCTGAAAGCAGGACTGTGAGACAGTTTAAAGGGTCTCGTGTGAGATAAACGAGCATCACTGCAGAGATCAACGCTCAGAGTTAGCGGCCGTGCTAGCAGCTCTGTGAGGCTAAACACTAACATCAGCATGCTAACATGCTCACAGTGAAGAAGCTCACAGGTCTTTTCCTGCTGTGATCTAAGCAAACAAACAAAAACAATCCCTGTGGCCCCGCCCCTAAGCTGTGATTGGACAGTTAATGTTTGTGCTCAAATGGAAAGAAGATGAAAGTAGCCACCAAAGATGTTTCAGATTAATCTGATACTTGATAGTAATCAGATAGTATGTGAATATTCTTTGTTTATACATTCAATTTTTTCTCCTATTTTCATATTTTCTGTATTTTGCATTTTTTAAATAAAACTTGGTTGCATCCCTGTTAAAGAATAAAAACTCATGTTACATCAAATATTTTGTTTCTTTCACAGGAAATCTTGATTTGAAGCTGAAAATCCTTTATAAAGCACAAGTAAATAATTTATGAGCCATTAATAACAGGAGTGTGCCACTGGTTTAATGAAGTTATTTTTTTGCAATGCTTAATCATAATCAGTGAATAAATCTACTAAATCCTAAAAAATATTCTTAAATAATGAGTAAATATTAAATGAAGCAAAAAAGACAAAACAAATAAAACTGAAATTAAAATTTAATTCCATTCCTTTAACTTTAAATAATTTAATAACTGAATTCTAAGATCAGTGTGCAATAATCTTTCTTCCTCCTACTGATGGTGTGTGTTTCATATTCATAGTTTCCAGCTTCGACTCTGCAGCAAACAGAAACTCAGTGATCCATCATGACAAACAACAACAGAGCGATTTGTTCCTCGTCCTTCTTCACTTTCATCATCACATCATCTGGTGTTTTTCCAAAGTTAGAGCTGCTCAAAGGAGTCATGGGAATGTGGCGCCATGGACCAATTAATTCAGCATCATCTTAAATAATATCCATTTCTTTACGTACATTTTGTGCCTTTAATCAGTCAAATCTGTATGTGTTTTTAAATGCAATAAATGTTCTACTTACAGTGTTTGCAGTGATTACACACAGAAAAACACTAAAATGATTTTCATGCTTCTCTTCAGGCTTCAAATAAAAAAGCCTTTTCATTTCTGACAATTTAATAACATTTTAGAAATGTGCCTTTTCAGAAATCGGTGCTGCAGTTTTCTTACTCAGACTATCGTCTTACTCATGTAAATGTCAAGATTCTTCAGTCTGTGTAAAAGCAGTTGAAAGGCCAACGCAGCAATCTGCAGCTCTGTGAGCAGAGGAAGAGGAGTGTCCGATATCCGTCATCAAGCTCCTTTTCCCACAATCCTCCGATCAGTGAACCTGATAAACTACATGCGTAAGCACACACACACACACACACACACACACACTTAAATACACACATGTAGCGTGCAGGCACACACAACCAAACAGAAGACACATTTTTCAAACATGTCGTTTATTTCAAAAGCTGCAAGTAAACAGTTTTCCTGTGTGTTTCTGTGTGAAGCCAGAAGTGACGGCAGCAGCCGTGTTTCGAATGTATTAACTCCGCCGTGTTAGAACCCACGTTCTGTCACCTCTAATGTTCCCTGTGGGCTGAAATAACACAAAATACACACATAAAATAGATGTCAGTGCATATTCTGCCACATCAGAGCCTCACAGCTTCCTTTTCATCCCTGCTTGCATTAGATGTTTACCTGTGCAGGGAGAATAAAACAGGATGCAGCCGCTGCCTGAGCTCAGTCACCTGAGGGAGGTTTTATTAGTTTAAAGATTCAAATAAAAACACACATCAGTGATAAACAGAGTAAAACTCTGAACACCTGATCATCCAGACGCAGACGTTTATACACAACAAAGAGGGAAATGAGTTAATTGGCTTCCTGTTCGTGTCCTCAGAGACGATGAGAGGCTGCTGTGATCTCTTCATGAGTTTGAACTCGAGTCATATGAGGTCAAACCTGCAGTTACAGTAACTATGGACTGTCAGCTGACATGCTCATCTCAGCACCAGGTTACAGGTTCATTGTCTGTCACTAGTCATCAGCTGAGCGTGAGAGAAGAGGGACGTGTTAACTTACTGCAGATTATGAATTCATCAGTTAGAGATCCAATGTGATTATACATTACAGCTATTCTCTCATTAAAAATGGGTTCCAGTTGTGTTGCATGCTTGATAATGTCAGTAATATTTTAACAGCACCAGTGGTCTGTATTTATATTTTATCCTCCATCTTTAGATTCAGAAAAAAGGAATATTTGATGGTGTTTGATTCTTACAGCATTACAACAGTCAGTGACAGTATCAGTGTAGCTGCTGTGTGCTGGTGGATAAATACAGGACAGGCTTTGAACAAATGAAATGCAGCTCTGCAGAGTTTGAAGATGACATGATGACCTGCAGCAGGTGACAGATTTTATAACCACACAGACTCCAGACTTGCAAAGAAACAAAAACTGTGTGAGATTATTTGGTTCCTTGATGAGAAGTCAAAGGTGTAAAGTTTTTATTTAATTTGTCGTTTACTTGCATTTTTAAAGTTCCGGTATGATGTAACATTGAGCACTTTTATCATGTTTGTCTGTTGTTGTTGTCTGCAAGAAACAAATAAAGTGACTGAATGTGAGGCTGCTGACGTCATGCTGAAGATCACAGAGAGGAGATTCTGCAGTTTGAAGGGAAACTGACGGTTTGATGCTGCACTTCCACAAAGTCGAGGAACTCGTCACAGATACATTATTTAGAAATGAGGACTGATGGGAAAAGTAACACTCAAACACATTTAGCAGTGTGTTCTTCTGTCTGAGTCCTGCAGATTTACAGGAGTTTGATCCAACAGTTTCCACACAGGCAGGAATTTCCTTTAAAAATCAGGACAGCAGAGAAAAAAATGTCAGCCAATATTCATTATCTCAATACTGCCTGATCATCATTGTTTGGAGGCCAGTTTGTCATTTAAAGAACCCAGTTGTATCTTTAAAGGCATAACTGTGAAGGCAGGAACACCGTTGTGTGTTTGTGTGGAATTCTGCCGCAGTAACCTTCAGCTCAGACCGGTTTCCTCTCAGTGTGTTTGGTGGCAGATTCCAATGCGACTCTTCCTGCAACTCCATCACTGAGAGGAAATCAGTGTGCTGATTAAAGTCTGAGATGCTCAGCTGCAAGATCAAGAAGGCTAAACACAGACAGTCTCCTCTGTGGCTACCAAGACTCCTGCATTGCCAAGATAGAGAAAACGCCAAATGAAGTTTCTACTGTACGATGCGACGCAACAAAGGCCTCTGAGCCTGCAGAGTAACTGAAAGAGAAATTGATTTTAAAAGGAAAATGCCCTTCATTCATGCTCCTCTTTCCAACATCCCTGCAGAGCCACTGTGGAATAAAATTGGGCCTTGGAGGCCTCGATGTTGGGGAAGCGGAAAGATTTATCCTCCCGGATCAGCAGCCCCTCCCTGGTGGAAGCAGCCCGACTGGAGCGCTCGGCAACATGCAGTCTGTGATATAAAACACAAGATAATTTCCTCTCCTGTTCACTGTGATTGGTTGCATTAATCAAAATAAACGAGATGCTTATAACTGATGCATGAGCATGAAGAACCCTGCAGGACAAATTCATCTGCAAATTATGACTGAACATCATTTATGACGCGTGATGCTGCCAAAATGTTCTCACAGGTCGCTGCTGTGAAACAGACGTCGGGTCTCTGGAAGACGATTCGAGCCTCAGAAACACACACATGTTAACACACACACACACACACAAACATGTACACACAGCTCAAGCTCCTCATCCATCAATCATCTTCGCCATCGGGGTCCAGATCCCATCCTCCAGCCTCTCAGTGGGAATTCAGAGCCATTCCCATTCCAGATGGGAAAACTAATTGTTCATTCCATCTAAATTTGGTTGTTTTTTTAAAAAATTGCTTTATTGCCTCAAAAAGAATTTGTGCAGTACTTCCTGTTTTAAACAAACTGGTGGCAGGCAGCAGGTCCAGTCAGAGATTCAGCAGCTTCAGCTGAAAGCTTCTTCGTTTAGATTAAACTGCATCAGTGCTCCATCAGCACCTGCTTTGGAAACTTTCCATCTTTGTTATGAACAAACCACTGTGTCGATCAGGCAGCAGGTGAAGGTTTTGCTGCTAAAACCAACACATTTTTACTGTCCTCTTTTATTATCAGCTAGTCCTCCCACTGCCTGACCGGTCCAAACACACACTGCAGACAGCAGCAACATGACGAGCATCTACACATCACAGGAGAAAACAGCACAATCAGCAAGACCAGAGTGGAGGCTGTTAACACACACACACACACACACACACACGCACGCACACACACACACACACACACACACACACGCACACACACACGCACACACACACACGCACACACACACGCACACACACCCAATGCCTTGTGCCTCTCATCAGAGTGAAGTAGGAGTCGGAGTCAAAGGAGATGCAGAGGAGGAGGTGCTCACAAACTGGTGAGAGGGCAGGCGGAGGTAGAGAACGACGGATGAAAAATTTCAAAATGTGGATGAAAGGGTGAAGGTGGGGAGGGGGGAGGGGGAGGGGGGTGCATTAGTCATTCTGTCACTGTTAATTGGACTGCAATTACACGGGTCTTGGCCTTTTTAGCACTGCTTTAGATAGAACATCAGGCCCATCCATCAAAGTGTGTGTCCAAGCGTACACACAAGCCAGTGTGTGTTTGTAAGTGTGTAAATCTGTGTTTGCATGTGTGTGTGTTTGCATGTGTGTGTGTGTGATAGCCACAGCCACACATGTTAACACCCAGCAATGGTAATATTGTATCCACTCTCACCTCATTGCTTTAGTACACAGGTTAGTTTAATTTGTCAGCCACACCCCCAAACAGTTAATTTCCACATTAAGTACACATGACACTGTTTATTTGTTATGTAATCATTTATTTACTTCTGGCCTCACACTGTTTAAATGGAGTGCACACATTTTACACTGTAGGGTTAAAATCAATGTTCTGTTAAATTAATCATTGTTTCTTTGTCCTTTTTTGAGTTACCGTGCTTGTGGGAGGTCCCTTCCTGGTGAGGTAAAAGGCGTAGCCAAGGGTGGAGGACTGTTATATCCTGTAGCCGGCCTGTTAGGCCATACCACGTGCTGCTATGTTAGAGGGGGGATTTGGGTTTAGTTAGTTTTCCTTTGTATTAATTGTAGTTGATGTCCATCTTGTTTTCCTCTTGTGTGTTATTTGGTTTGACCAAGCCAGTATATATGTTCCCTTGTGTCTCATTATGTCAGGTCCGTTTGTTCACATCTTGTTTTGTTGCTGTTATTCTGAGTAAAGTTCTATTTTGTTGACCTCTTTAATAGGCCCAGCTATGAAGTTCTTGGTTTGTAGTGCTTTGTGTTTTTTGGATGAATAAAAACCCTACTTTTCCAACAAACCTCCTGTTTTCCTCTTTGCCTCACTGCTCGGTCCCTGACAGTGTGTTTTTATGTGTGCGTGTATGTGTTTATGTGTGTGTGTGTCTGTGTGCTTGTGCGTGCGTGTGTGTGTGTGTGTGTGTGTGCTTGTGCGTGCGTGTGTGTCTACGTGTGCGTGTGCTTGAAGGGAGAGAAAATCAGAGGCAGGGACAGAAAAAATGTAAATGTTGTAAAAGAGAGAAACAAAAGCTTGAAAGAACATAAATATAAAAAGTATCGTCTGATGCAAAAGACACTGAGTTTCAGCCAGATGTGCGTGTGTGTGTGTGTGTGTGTGTGTGTGTGTGTGTGTGTTTGTGTGTGAGTTCTGCTAAGAAGTTTCACATTCTGTCCCCTCTCCTCCTGGACTGTGCGATCTCTTGTTCTTTAGTTTCTGCTCTTCCTCTCATTTGCCTGCTGACTTCATCATCTGTCACCTCTCCTCTGTTTTCTCTTCATCTCGGCTCTCCGCCGGCCACGGCGACTGAACAGAGACCAGCCGAGGTGAGTGTGTGTCAGCTCTGATCCCTCCCTGTCACATCGGCCTGTGATCTTATCGCTGAGCGGGGCGGGAACAGCAGCCGTCTTCATTAGCATTCAGCCTGTGATCCGCGGGTTCCCGGAGCCCAGCGAGCCGCGGCTTTGAATGACTCGGATGGGAATGAGATGTCAGTGTGTGTGTGAGGGCAGCAACACCTG
The DNA here is from genome assembly GCA_029814765.1 of Acanthurus leucopareius. Classification (NCBI taxonomy): domain Eukaryota; kingdom Metazoa; phylum Chordata; class Actinopteri; order Acanthuriformes; family Acanthuridae; genus Acanthurus; species Acanthurus leucopareius. Next base: position 14,505,388 of record JAQMCX010000027.1, on the reverse strand, counting down.
CCAGCATCAATCACGAGGCTGCAGCCCTGAGATCAGCAGAGACACACACACCAACAGTTGTGTAGTGGCACAACTGTGCTATCACATCAGTGCTTTTACTCACTGCAAACTGCTATTTGTTGCTTGTCCAGTGAGATATTTATACACACATGCAGCTGCAGACTCCCAGAATATTTAAGGAAACAAGAAAATGAATTCAGACGAAACTACAATCACGTGTGTGTGTGTGACACAAGGGCACAAACACACTCTAATACACTGAGACACGTAAATAGCTGCCTTTTAGCTCTCAAAGTGCTGTGGCTGGGTTTTGACAGCAAGTGTCCTCTATTTATGTTTTATTCACAGTTTGGTCACCTTGGTGGAGACAGGAGAAAACAAACAAACACTTTAGGGAGCCAGAACAGAGAGAGGCAGCGGCTTTCAGTAACCACAGGCTTTACACTGAGCCGAACGAGCGGTCAGATTGACTGTGAACTGGGAGTTTCTGTCTGAATGTAGATGAGAGCTGCGACAGAAAGAAGAAAGCGAGCTGGACGAAGCTAAAACCCGAAGCTGTTACTGGTGTGAATGGATCAGATACATTCAGACAAGATTTAAAACACTTTATTTACACTCGGCCACATACCTGCATCTCTGTGAGTCAAACACTAATCTGATTACAGTGCCTCTTTGTTTTCACAACATGTAAATCTGAGTTTATTGCACTCCTGTCCACAAGGAGGTGCTGCTGCACCTGAAACTGTTTGACGACTAACGAAAAGGTCAGAAGAACTTCAGCATTTGTGCTCAAAAACAGTTGGTAACCGTCATCTGTCTGCCTGCCTTCTTTCATGTAAAGGGACGTTGTTGCATCAGTCGGTCTTTTGGTCCTTTCTGTCTCAAAACACCAACTCATTGAATGAACTGAGAGCGAGGCAGAAGTTTTATCTTCCTCGCTGCCTTCACTGTCGCTGCTCTCACACACAGATGATTGAACAGTTGAAACTGATCAGGGATCAGTTTACAGCTGCTGCAACTTAGCTGGTCCTCAGATGTTCGATATTACTGATGAAAAATAAGACGATAACTTGAGACTCTGTGAGCAGGTTTTTCCAGAGTTCTTACTGCAGCAGTGACATTTGGGAGGTGAGAAGCTCACGTCTTGAACCTGATCGAAGCCTGCCAATTTCACACTGATGCAGAGAGCAGAGAGTCGGCTGTCAGCACAGACACAGAAGCAAAAATCTGTTTTTTTTCGTGAGTGTGAAGTTTAACCAGAGACACTTACACACTGACAGGTGAAGGTCAAAGTCCTTAACTCTGTTTTTTAACCACTCACACCTTGAGGAGATAAACCCTTTTGTTTTGTAAGATGACTTGACGTCGTTGTAAGTGACAGTCGGCCCTCAATGATCTCTTGACTATAAATGAAGGTTAAATGAATGAATGAATATTCAGACACGTGAGCTCAGGCACAGTAAGCATCACGCAAAGAGTCGGCCAAAGATCGATGGTAATTGATTTCTAAAGCCACTTAACTCAAAGTGTGCTGATGCTGCACCAACAGCAGGAAGCAGCAGAGCACTTAGATGATGTATGAGTCCGTGGATGAAGGAAACCGCAGGAGCAAGGAAAGACGACGTGAAAACAGCACTCAGGACTGACTCACTATCACATGTGTGTGTGTGTGTGTGTGTGTGAAGGACAGACAGAGAAAGTGACAGTGACTCTGAAATGATGAGGTTCAGACTGATTCACACCAGACTCTCAGACTCCTAAAAGGCTTCACAAAGAATCTGCAAATGCACTTCAAAATGCCCGAGTTCACAAGACACGCTGCGTGTGTGCGTGTGTGCGTGTGTGTGCATGTGCATGTGCATGTGCGTGTGTGTGCGCGTGTGTGTGTGTGTGTGTGTGTGCACTGATTAGAGTTATTGGTCTGGGATTTCATCAGCGGATCCTCCGTGAAACAGAAAGTGTTTTGCATCTTCCTGAGACTCAGCTGATTGTTGAAGAGTCACTCGTTCACACTGTTCATTGTTTCATTTGACTCAGCTGGTCATTAGGCAGCGCTGGAGAGAGAGACGACATGTGGTGAGCAGCGAACAAGAATCAGTGACAGATGTGGAGACACTCGACCAAAACTGTTCAGACCTGAAAGCTGTTATTTTCTCTCATCTGTCCTCCATTAGTGAAACAAGTGGCAGCAAACCAATCAAGTCTTTTTCAGCGCTGTAGCCGTTTCTTTCTACGGGCGAAATAAAAGCAGCACAAACACGTTTATTGCACTGAGACCTTGAGACATTTTTTATTGTGCAGCACAACGAGTAAGAAAAACATTCCTGAGGTGGGAAACGTTGCTAAATGGATCCCAAGATGAACATGTTGGTGCAGAGCTTTAACTGCAGGGCCGTGTGTGTGTGTGTGTGTGTGTGTGTGTGTGTATGTGTGTGTGTAAAACTAGTAACACTTGCACTCTAAATTAGTCACTCTTAAAGGATCAGTTCATCCATTTTTCAGAGAGCCTGTTTTCTGGCTTGAATCTAGTTTAAATCTGGTTTGAATCTGGTTTAAATCTGGGTTGAATCTGGTTTGAATCTAGTTTGATTCTGGTTTTGAACTGGTTTGAATCTGGCGTGAGTCTGAATTGAATCTGGTGTAAATCTGGTTTGAAACTGGTTTGAATCTGGTTTGAGTCTGGTTTGAAACTAGTTTGAATCTGGTTTGAGTCTGAATTGAATCTGGTGTGAATCTGGTTCAAATCTGGTGTGAGTCTGGTTTGAGACTGGTTGGAATCTGGTGTGAGTCTGGTTTGAGTCTGGCTGGGATGTGGCTGCAGCTCTGTGGTCTGTGAGCTCAGTGTCACTCTGAAGAGTCCAGACGTCTCATGTTGTTTGAAGATGAACAGAAATCTCACTGCTCTGCATCCGGACGAGGAGGACGAATATTTTATTACAGAAACTTCTCAGAAGTGTCTGCAGTCTGTAGGTCTTCATGTAAAAACAAACAGCTTGTCTGCTGTGACTCCAGTTTGATCCTCTAGTTCCACTCTGATCATCTTTACTGTGTCCATCACTTGTTTGTCTCTTACAAACTGCAAACGTTCCTCCGGAGGAAATAAGCAGAGAAAAAATGAACCTGGGAAGAGAAGTGGAGAAAGAAAGTATTGCAGAGGTGCAGAGAGCAGAGAAGATGAGGACAGAAGAAGGAGAGGAAACAAGGAGACAGACGGTCAATATGTGACACATCTGATCGTCTCCAATCTGCTCTGTTTGTCAGTTTGTTCTGGTAACAAACCCTCATTTGCTGCTGCGTCCCTCAGGACAGCAGCAGGCTCATGTTTGAATAATGACAGAATAAAGATGGATAATAACCTCCGACACACACACACACACACCCTGCTGTGTGTTTATGCATGTGTGTGTGTGTGTGTGTGTGTGTGGGCGCACCTTTCTGCTCGGTTACTTTCAGATGCAGCCAGTTTGTCTCCAAGTGTGTCCTGTACACGTGTGGCGCTCAGGCTTCTTGTCACATACAGATACTCCAACTAATCCATGAGGCAGAAACAGCAGATAGAGAGTTCAGATGGATTCATGCAGCATGTGACAGATACTGGAAATGGATTTCAGTGTCTGTCAAAACAAACAAGCAAAACACAGAGACAGCCAGAGGGGGATTGCAGATGGATGGAGGATAGTGCTGAGCTGCCCGTGACTCTCTGCTCCATCACCATCCACTTCAACTCTGCTCTGAATGCACACAGTTCACTCGCAGGCCAGCACACACACACACACACACACTCACACATACACACACTCACACATGCATGAGCTGAGAATGTATGCAAACACACATGGTGATAAATAAAAGCACTTGTTTATTATCCAGCAGTTTCATGTCAGCACGCTCACATTACAGCACGTCGTCACCGCTGCAGCCGCTCGTCTGTGACTAATGCGGCACAGAGTCATGTGACCTCTGCGGCGCAGTATCGACTCACACGGCACCCCATGCTGGGAGGACACAGCCAGGAAATGCACCAGTCCACTGGGAGTAGTGGGGAAAACCTGTCTCAACACATTCTGAATGAGTGTGTGAAAACTGTAAAGTGGGGATGTTCAGGAACATCTGAGTCTTTGTTCTGCATGTTGTTTAAAGGTTCTTCAGCTTAAAGCTTCACTTTCTGAGTAAGTGAGCAAGTGCATGTTTGCCCAAAAAGTGCTTTTCAGTGACACAGAGAGTCGTCAACTTTTCTGCCTTTTTTTGATCAAAGTCTTTGATTTGAAACAAAGTGGGAAAATTTTCACAGAGAAAATCTGGTCGGAGTCGTGAACAGCTTTCAGGAGACTGAAGCTGCTTTGTAGCAAAAATTACAAAGAGAAATCAACATTTGTCTCAACACAACTAAGCTCACAGACTGCAGAACGACTTTTAGCAGAAGCCATTTCTCAGAATGCAGTTTTTGTGGCTCCAGAAAATGTTTGTTTTTTGGAAGAAGGGATAAAAGACGTGTGAATGAGAGACTGATTTGAGTTCCAGTGGAGCAGACGTGGAGTCAGGACTTTGGTGCTTCATCATGGCCGATCAGTGGCAGTGACACATCAGACAGTCCAGCAGAGAGAAGTCCGAAAACTGTTCATACTGTTTTCATTCCCTGCAAAGCAAATGTGTCAGGATTCCTCAGCAGTCAGACGACGTCGCATGCAGACACGTTGCAATCGATCCGTGTTCTTGTCACATTATCCTCACAACTTTTTAAAGACCAGGAAGTGAAGCGGAGGTTGAGGTCTCTCACTTCCTGCCACCTGTACGGTCATAAAACTGAACTTTGGTGAATAAGTGAGTTTATTTTTCTGAGATCTGCTTTTGTCTTGTTAAACAGCAACAAAACAGCACAGACTGTTTGTCCACAAGACACTGATGAAGATCAACCAAAGAACAGGTACTCACAGGGTTGGGAGGACTCACCTGTCAGAGGGGTCACCTGTCAGAGGACTCACCTGTCAGAGGGGTCACCTGTCAGAGGGGTCACCTGTCAGAGGACTCACCTGGTGGTCGTTGCATCAAATAAAGAAAAAGTCCATGTTCAGTGTTTCATATTCATAATATCAGAAGATGTGAATTCAGGTGACTGTTCAAACACAACAGACAGAGGAAGTAAAAACCAGCTTCTTCTGTTCAAAATGAGCTTTGTGAGTCTGTCGGAGCTGAACTCTGAGGCCCCTCCCCCAGCGTGATGTAACAGGAAACTGAGGTCTCTTCATGGACCCAGTGAGTCCTGATGTCGATCTTCAAAATAAAAAAAATAGACACCAATAGACTTTTTTTTTCTAAGTAAGCAGGTTTGTTATTCACACACACACACACACACACACACACACAAACACACACACACACACCCACACACACACACAAAAGTGGACCCTTTAAGTCATTTTTTTAAAAGTAGATTCGTATTAAACTGCAATAAATGACCACAAAATGAGACCTGAGCAGACTCAACCATCTTCATCGGCTTCTTCGTGCGTGTGTGTGTGTGTGTGTGTGTGTGTGGCTGTGTGTGTGTGTGGCTGTGTGTGTGTGTGTGTGTGTGTGGCTGTGTGTGTGTGTGTCTGTGTGTGTGTGTGTGTGTGTGTGTGTGTGTGTGTGTGTGTGTGTGTGTGTCTGTGTGTGTGTGTGTGTGTGTGTG